>CM060181.1:13380375-13950375 GCA_030549775.1 Tamarix chinensis | reverse complement strand
TTAAAGTGAAAGAGCATGTGAGTAGGGCCAAGGTGATCTATATATATGTATGTATGTATCTCATTCCACCGGGGAGAATAGTGGCTTGGGAGCGTTTTGCCTCAAAAGGATGCTTTAAATCTCCATTTCACTGGAAAGAATAGTGGCCCGGGAGCATTTTACCTTGAGAAAATGTTTTCAACCTCCGTTCCACTGGAAATAATAGTGGCTCAGGTGTGTTATCCCCAACAGCTTTAGACCGTTCCACCAGTTTACGAATAGTGGGGTTCCTGCACTCAACATATATAAAAGAATGAAAAATGGATTATACTTAATAAAGGAATCTGGATCATATTCTGTCTTATGATATGTTTGTTTTATGCGGTTATTCCCTTATTATCTAATGTAAAAGCATGTGATGTTTGCATCCCTATTTCGATAGTATTGTTCCCTTCCTCAATATGTAGCGTACTGACTATCCATTTTATGGGTGATGCTAATTACCATAAGTAGAAGGCTCTAAATCTTATGTGTAGGTCTCAGAAGAGCAGTTAGACGAGTATGCGGCCTATGACGCCTTATGTGGGGATGAGTGACTTCATCTATGTTAGGGTCGGGTGAAGAGTATGTGTTATCTGGTTTACAAATTTAAGTGGATTCCCTTTTTAGACTCTTGATCCATGGCATCCTCCTTTTGTATTTTGCATTGTTAAACTAGGAGTTAGGCTCCAAACTCAATATTTTACTATAAATTCTCTTTTATTTCTAATTTTCTTATGTTACTTTAAATATTTTAGTCTCGTGGTTGATGTAAGGATGGTTGCACAAGCCAAAATTATATCGATCATGGTGGTAACCCCCACTATTTTACTTAATTACTTACGCTGCAAAATAAATTTTTTTAGTAGTAAAAATTGGGGTGTTACACCATCCTTTTCCATTTTCTTCCCCCAACCGAATCTACACCTGTAAATTGTAGGCTTGTACTAGCCTACCACTGCCCGCCGGCGATCCTGCCATTCCTTCCCCCTTGTCCTCTTCCCCCTTTGTCTTATCCACCCACCATTGGCCTATAAATACCTCCAACCTGACCTCAATCGACCTTCTTTTCCCTGCCTAGAAAACTAACCTTCCCTGCGCCACCGCCGATGTTGCCCAGCACAGCCACCGTCGCCGCCTAGCCACCACCACCCTAGGTTGTGCCCTAACCTCCCTAACCTTTAAAAATAATTAATTCTAATATCATTATTATTATTATTATCGTTATTATTATTATTATTATTAACTTGGGCACTATTATTACTAATGCTATTATTAATATAATTATTCGAAACCCTATTATTATTATTATTACTAAGATTCAAAGTACTTTTATGTGGAAAAAGTTGACTTGCGGGTTAAGTAAGATAACGAAAGAATTGTTAGGGTGATTGGAGTCCATATGTGAAAAATAGTACGTGGATTGGTGTAAGGATGCTTGGGAGACTTGACTAGGGTTTTGGGAGGAAACCCTAAGTGAGAGAAGTGTGTAAGGAAGGGAAAACTAATGGAAAGGGTTAGAATGGGGAATAAAAGATGGAAGGGGTGTCGCATGGAGGATAAGTGAGTCAAGTGAGAAAAATGTATTTGGGTGTTGAGGGAGTGACATAAAAGAAAGGAGAAGTACTATGGTTTCAGGGAGGGAACTAGGTTTTTTGTGATCATGTGTAGGTATTGGATAGTGAGGTTATGATGTCAGGTGTGGATCGAGGGAAGTGATGGCTTTAGTAACAAAGAAGATTTTTGGGTTATCATGGTGAGGGAAAAAAGATGGAAAGGAAGTCTCAGGATCATAAGCTATGTTGGATATGTGTCATGTGGAAGAGGAGATGGTAAGTAAGAGTGTTGAAAGGATAACATCATTGAGGAAAGAGAGGTGCTATGGTTTTGGGATGGCCAACTAGGGTTTTGTGGCCACGTGTGTCATATGGGAAGTAAAGTGGGGTGCTTGGGGATGAATCGAGTGAGGTGATGAATTAGAGGAGCATGAGTTGTGTGGGATAGATGAAGGTTGGGCCATATAGGCCAAATTAGGGTTTCCCAGAGGAAAATCCTAGAGAGTGATATTAAGTTGACTCAGAGATATAGAAAGTGGGCCTCGAAGTTGGGTACTCATGGTAATGAGGAAAGAGTAGAAAGGAACATCTGGATGTACTAGCTAGAGAGAGTAGGAGTCCCAAGATAAGGGATAGGATTTTCGAGAAGTCGAGTGAGTTATGCATGTCTAGTTGGGGTTGTGTGTGGAATAAGATACAATAAAACAATAAACACTTAAAGTGAAAGATTATCGAGCCAGAGCCCCGTGAGGATATATGTTTTCGGTCCATTGGCTATAATAGTGATTAGATGCATTCTACCCTATAGAATATTTTCAGTCCACCGGCTATAATAGTGGGGGATTCTAGGCTCAATAAACCAAACTTTGCATGGTAATAAGACAAGGAAATATACTAATTACTTATAGTGGAACACCACGTGAGTCAGGGCCAATGAGGTTGATTTTTTGGTCCATCGGCTATAACAGTGGTCAGGTGCATTTTGCCCTATGAAGTGTTTCCGATCCACCGGCTATAATAGTGGGGTTCCCGTACTCACGTGGAATTATTATGAGAAATGTGCAAGACAGAAATATAAGACATAAAAAGATATTAATTATTTACAGTGGAACGCTACATGAGTCGGGGCTAGTAAGGTTGATTTTTTGGTTCACCGACTATAACAGTAGTCAGGTGCGTTCTCCCCTGTGGAGTGTTTCCGATCCACTGGCTATAATAGTGGAGTTCACGTACTCACATGGAATTAATATAAGAAATGTGTAAGATAAAATATTAGTCTAAGTTTAATTGGATGATATGAACCTGAATTATGCCTTGTATGCTTTACTTGTCTATTTTCTTGTATGGCCTTACCCATATGGTTACCTTACTCAGTACGTAGCGTACTGACCACCCATTTCATGGGTGCTTCTCAAGTAGAGGATCCTTCTGAATTTGTGCAGGTAGGAGGTACTATATTTCATGCCTATGACGTACTAGATGCATCAGGCGAGGATGTGTGTTGACTATTGGACTTTCTTGGGGTTGAGAGTGATGTTGACCGAACTCTCTTTTACCTCTGTTTACTTATGTTACGTATGATTTCGGTTTTGTTTTATCATATTGTACCTATTATCCCTTTTTGGGAACTTAACTATGTAACTCATTTGTTATCGTAATGACTTTTAATCTATGCACTTTGATTCCCTCGTTATGAATATTTAAGTTTCCTATGAATCGTTGTTTTAATTTGTTTAAGGTTTTTATGAAATTATTATTAGCCTTATGGTTGGTATGATACTAGCCTTGTACTGATCACGGTGGTAGCACCCCGTGCTTGTATTTGTTTTAATTAAACAAAAAATTTCAACTGTGATTTTTGGAGGTGTTGCAGTTATGCTCTTGAATTCTACTATATTATTTAACTTGTGGAATGAAGCGCTTGAAATTGCATGTTATATTCATAATAAAATCCCCCTAACAAATTCCATGTTATTCCTTTTGAAAATTGGAATGATAGAAAAACTAAATTGTATTATTTTAAATTATGGGGTGTAATTATTTTTATAAGAATTTGATCCTTGTAAAAGTAAGTTAAAACCTAGAGGAATTAAGAGTGTATTTGTTAGTTATGCACAAAATACTAAAGCAAGTAGGCTTTTAGATCTAAGTTCTAATTGAATCAATACATGTTAACTTTATTGAAAGTAAATTTATTAATGATTATGTGACTAATGAAAATGATGATGTCAGTGTTTCTACTAATGGAAATAAACCAAGCAAACCGATGATGTAAGTGAATCTCAAAGAATTCAAAGGGAAAGGAAAGAGAAGTCTTTAGGTCTTGACTTTGTTTTAACCTAGTTAATAGTTTTTTTAGTTGAAGAAACTAAAACCAAAATACTGAATAAAATACCCATGTCATTTAATGTCGATGACACCCCAATTGTTTAGTGAAGTGATATCATATAAATATGTGACTTTTTAGTAAGAACCCATGAATGATGAGATAAACTCAAGATTAAGTAATATTTAGGTCCTGGTGAATTTTCCTCTGTGATCAAAACATATTGGTTGCAAATGGGTATTTAGAAGAAACTATAATAATGATGTTTCTATGTAAACCTTGTACGGTAAGGTTGGTAGCCAATTGCTTTTAAAAAAAGGAATTTTACATTATTTTGATACCTATGCACCAATAGCAAGGATAAGTTCTATTAGAGTTGTTATGTAGATGATATGTTGATATTTGGTACCGATATATTTGGTGTGAATGAAAAAAAAAGTCCCGTCTAAGTTTAAGATAAAATACCTTAATGAAGTTGATACTATTTTGGGAATTAAAGGAAAAGTGACGAGGATTTTACTTTAAACCAATATCACTATATTGATAAACTACTTTAGAAGTATCATTATCTTACAGTGAAGGAAGCAAATACTACATGTGAATCTAGTGTAGAGTTTTCAATCAATGATGGTTGAGTAGTTGCACAATTAGAATATGCTAGTACGATTGAAAGTCTTATATATGATTATGCATCGTGTATGACCATATATTACTTTTTTTTTGTATGCAGGCTTTCAAGGTATACAAGTAATCATAATAAAGAATGTTAGAAGGGGATAAGTATAAGATTATGATATCTTACAAGAACATCAAAGTTAACATTAACTTATTTTACTTTACATAATGTACTAGAAGGTTACTCAAATGCTAGTTGGATAATAAGTGTTAATGACAATAAATCCACAACTTGATGGATTTTCTCTTTAGCGGGGAAATGCTATTAATTGGGCCTAAAAATGCAAAAGTGTATCACACATTCGACTATAGAAGTGGAGTTTATAGCCTTTGCAGCAACGGTCAAAGAAGCAGGATGGATGAAAATTTTATTAATTAATGTTAAGTTGTAGCTACAACCTATTCCAACCATTTTATTATATTGTGGTAGTGGAGCAACTATATCTAGGGTATATAATCATATTTATAATGGAAAAAATTAGACATATAAGCGTAAAACACGAGTTTGTAAGAGAATTGATCTTATATGTTATTATGAATACTGTCTGTGTTAAAAAAAATATCTAATATATTTCTTTACAAAAGGATTACCAAGAGATGAAGTAAGAAAAAAGATCGAGCAAAATGTGATTGAAATTCTATAAAATTACTAGCAATAAAAATCCAGCCTTGCTAAATGAATCTACCTAAAGGTTTAATGTGAAACAATAAGGTATTAATGTGAAACAATAAGTTATTGATAAATAATTCATGAAACATTAATTTTGTGTTTATAAATGTTTGACATGGTACCTAGAATGAGCTAGAACTTTTAATGGTTGAGTAGTATTTAAGTAGAAAAAAATAAATTTTTAAGTACATAACAGAATTTGTGGTGGACCTGACAAAGTTGAGAGGATTTAGGAAAGAGAAAACGGAACAAGAAAAAAAAAATGGTGCTAACCATGCGTGGATACATTACATCCACGGTTCTAGCTAAAGTGGAGCCAACTCAAGTGGAGCCAAATAACTATGAAAGGAGCCATCTCCCGAGTTTTGATAGTATAAAAGTTAGCACATGGGTGGGGGGGCCGAGTGCAAAGATGAACACTTGTCGAAACCCCCCGAGGTATAAAACGGGACCGCCCTAAGTAACTTCGTTTTCACACAAAATGGTAACGTTGATTTGTTGAATATTTGGTAGGCCAAGCTTCATTTGCATTGCCTTATCAGTTATCACCGTCACGCCCAGAACTAGACCAGACGTGAGATGGATACGTACTCCTGTTTCGTTGTTGTGTCATCCTTGTAGCTCTGTTGTAATTACTTCTTCTTCTTCTTTTTCTTTTTTGTGGGAACAAACTAGCCGCCAGGGCCCATCTCTCTATCGAATGAAAATGCGCAGTAATTTATGTTAGAACATCTATGATCTTATCTCAAATTTAATTTATTTAATTATTTTTTCTTTTATTTTTTATTTTATTAATTTAACTTAAATTTAATTTTTTACTCTATATCTTACTGTTTTAAATTTACAACATCCAATTATTTTTATTAATCAGATCGCCAATAATTTACACTTAATATTATTTAACTTTTTATTTATAATAATTTATAAATATCAATTAATAATATTATATAAAATTTAATTAACTATAATTTTACAAATAATTTTATAATATGGATTTCATAATTAATTAAAATGTAAACAAGCAAAAAAAATATTTAAATATTATATATATTTTACAATGATAATATAAAAGCTTTATATTATCTTAACGATAACCAAACATAGTTCAACACAACATCAAAGCATAAATAAATACAACGTACGCATATATTAGATAAAATATTATCAGTACGAGCAAATGCTCTAATTATCAGCGTCAACTTGCCAGATGTATTTTTACCAAATTAGATCTAAGCTGATTGGCTGAAACACAATTTGTAATTTAAAAAACTTTTTACGAAAATAAATTTATGTCTACTATTGGGCAATGATTAATTGTAAGAGGTGGTACATTGTTATTATTGACGCCGAAAATATCTGGAGAAAAATTATCTGAATATGTATCTATCTCATCCTCAACAATTACATTATGTAATATAATGCATGCATATATTATTTGTTTCATTGTCTATATGTCTCAAATTTGGGATGGACTACAAACAATTTTTAAAATTTCCTTATAGCATTTCAAATACTCGCTGATCTTTTCTAACACATTCTCGAGGCTCCGTGAACAACTTTCTTTTTGGTCATTAGGGAAGTGGTATAATTTTTACAAATGTTGGCCATTTGGATATATGTCATTTGCTAGATAATATCCAAGGTAGTATTATGTATCGTTTACCGTATAATGAACTTCAAGCGCATGTCCTACATAAATGTCATTAAATACTGATGAACAAGTAAGAGCATTAAGATCATTATTTGATTAGGAACATCTAAAAAATGCATGCCATATCCAAAGATCTTGAAATGCAGTAACCTTTAGCATAATTGTTGGAACACCATAGTCACCACGACAAAACAGACATTTCCATGTGACAGGACAATTCTTATACTTCCAATGCATATAATCGATACTTTCCATCATACCAGAAAAGTTATATATTTTACCAATTTCGAAGAGGTGTTGAACATCAACCATTCAACCCTATTAGAACTTCTTAAGCGTTGGGAGATAAATAATTCATTCACAACCTGAATGAAATACCTTAGACAATTGAGAGTTGTTGACTCTCCAATATACACATATTCATCTATGCAATCAGCAGGCATTTTATATGCCAACATGCAAATTGTTGTAGTGCATTTTTGTAATGGAGAAAGTCTATTTCTACCAATTGCACCATGTTTCATTTGAAAATATGGACAATGATTAGTAACTAATCCAACAAATTGAAGGAATAAGTGTCTTTTCCTTCTAAATCTATGACGAAACTGTGTTTTATTGTATGTTGGATTATTAGAGAAATAATCATTGTACAATCGCTGGTAGCCTTCTTCGCAACCTCGTTCAATGTATGTACGTCGTTTTCTTCTACTATGTTTGACCTTCTCAATTTCTCTAATGACATCTTCAAATGTAGTATCCATTGCTTAGGCAACTAATATCTCCTCAAGAGTTGTATATTTACCAGAGGATGAATCCGTTGACATTGTTGGTTGAGAGGAGAAGTGAGGATTGTAATTATATATTTTCTTCTTTTTTTTAGAAGAAGATAGGTTGTGAATACATGAGGAAGAAAATATACCTTTATTTATAGGTTCTATGAGATTTGTGTAAGGGAATTAGAGATAAATTGTCACATGGGCTTTAGTAGATTCATATTTTATGAGGCAAACAATACACTAATAGATATATATATATATATATATATATAAGGGAATCAAAGATACATTGTCACATGGACTCTAGTTGATTAATATCTTATGAGGAAACGATACAATGATATATATATGTGTAAGGGAATCAAAGGTACGTTGTTACATAGGCTTTAATCGATTCATATCTTCTAAGGCGACGATACTATGACATATACGTGTAAGGGAATCAAAGGTACATTGTCACACTAGAATTAAGAAAATGTGTTACATAAAAGAATAGGTTTAATAGTACATTTCAACAATATTACACTTATGTTAAACAATGCATTAAAATAATACATAAATTATGATAAATAACATAATATAATTACAAAACATAAATTTAACAGTACATTAAAATCATACATAAATTATGATAAATAACACAATAGAATTACAAAATATAAATTACACATATGTTAAATAATGCATTAAAATAATATTACACAATCAAAATACACTAAATTAAAATAGTAGAATTAAGGATTCTCTATCATCCTTCTCATAGTTGCTGCATACAAGATCTGATGATCTACTTTCTCTTCTTACGTGTCACGATAAATTATAGCCATGTTTAATTCTTTTTCCTTCAATCGTCTTTGTTTAGCCATATACTATTTTTTTCAACCCTATCTTTCACCTTATTTATTTCCATTTTATCTAATATCGCATTTCACTCTCGTGTAATTTCTAGAAGCCCACCATTATTTGAACCTCCCCCTTCAAATTAACTACTTTATTTTGCATTTTCCTTCGCTTTTCACTTTGCTACTTTTTGGCACATAAGTCACTCTAACAAAAATTCAGTCTCCAAAGTATCAATGTTAAATGAATTAGTGTATGCAACTAAATTCGAAACCTTTGTTTGCTTTGGTATATAACGTTGACCACTACCCTGATTCATTACCATCCATTTTGGATGGTTCTTTACAAGTTTCCATACATGTTCACTACTGAACAGACTATTATAACTTATTTTATATTCTTTATGTGCATTCCTAAGTACATCTATCTCACTAATCTCACTTTGATTACGTTAACAAATATAGCTATAATAACCAATAAATCAATTAACATTTTTATTCACATAAGAAAATTAATTCATCACTTTCTTCATAGTTCTTTCTTGTCATCCGCCATGATATTCTTTAAAATATGCTATGATTTTTTTTAGAAATCCTTACATTTCTGTCCGTTTTCCTAAATTAAATTCTCTAAAAAAAATGTGATCATCCACTTAAGACGATTTTATCTTCTTTATTCGTTTATTTACCATAATATCGGCTTCTAATCTCATTAGAAGATTCAACCCGAGTGTCATCTTTGACCTGCTTTTGGGTGGAAAATTATAGAAATTCATAATTGCCAATAAATGCGACTAAGGGATAACGGAAATCATGTTGTGGATAATTTTAAATATTTGGAAATTTTTGATCAAATAAAAGTGTGATATTTGGAGGTCGAAAGAATTGATGGCTTGGATTGAATGAATCGTTGGCCTTATTTTGATAATATTTCATATTTTAAAAATTAAAATTTGTGGATACCGAAAACTTAGACATTTGGAGAATTTTTATTTAGAGGATAAGGATCATTTGCGATATTCTCAAAATTAGAATTTGTGAATTTTAAATATTTTGGTTTGAAAGCTATCTTGAAGGATTGTCCAAAAGATTTAAAAAATTAAATTGAGGAGGATTTTTTTTAAATATAAATAATGAAGAGAAATAAAAAAAGATAAATGTATTTGGAGACAAGATAATAATTTTATGTTAAAAAAGTAGAAAATATGATATAAAAATTATTATATAAAATATAATGTATTTATAGATATTTTTTTATTTTTATTAATATATATATATATATATATATAATTATTATATAGTCTCTAATAATAAAATTTAATTTAAAAAATTATTAAAAAAAAATAAAATTAAAATATATCGGCCCTTAGGAAGGACAAAGATGCCGCGCATCTCGTACGTGGACGCCACGCCCTGGGCAGCGGCTTTGCTCTTTACGCAATCCGATATGTTTCAATTTCACCATTTTAAATACCCAAATATTTTAAAATAAACTTAAATTTAAAATATTTTTTTTATACCTGCAATTCCATCTTTAAATTTAAAAGGAAAAAACAAATAGTGGTCCATTTGGATCAAAATAATTAAAGTTGGTCAATTTATTTAATATTTAATCTATTTTTTTGGTATTCCAACATACATGTACATATAAAAAATATGGCATGTACATTTATGTATAATTAGGCGCACATATTAATATAATTATATATACATAATATTTTTTACTTATAACTAAATACTTTAAGACTATTTTAATTTTTATTTAATTATTTTATTTTAATGGACTATAAATTTTTTTCCAATTTAAAATTGGAACATTTATTTCCACCTTCCTAGATGCTCTTTACGTTCACTGAATCTGGGCCTGCTCTGGTTTTTTCCATTTACCGGCTGAGAATATATGCTATTTCTTCCGACCACGGTCAAAGTGATTTAAGTACTGATACTGTTACACTTGGCACTGGTTGAGTAGTAGTACTGGTACGACGGTAAATGGAAATGATTGATTTTCTTTTTCGTAAGGTTTTTTTCTCCGTAAAAAAAGGCTTGGTAAAAGCTAAAAGTCTCGTCTGGGTCAAGTCATACCACTCAGCATGCTAGACTTACCGGATCGACCGGTTTGTCCCATATCTGAACCCTTGATTACCGGTTCGTGAATCGGATCGATTCGTTTCATTTTTCCGTTATATTCAATTTTTAAAACTATAATGATATATATAGATTCAGACTCTTATATAAATTATTATTTAAAAAATAAATATTAGAATCGTTAATTATCGTTAGATCTAGAAAATTTAATGATCAAAATTAAAATAAATTTAAGTTAGGTATTTACTAAATCTTGACTATTGATCAAAGACTAATATAATATTTAAGATTGATTCCTATACATGTATATTAGAAATAATTTGCACATGACCTTCACTATATATATACACATACATATTATTTGATATATAAATAAATATTTTTAAATATATATAATTACACATCTTCAACAAATCCTTTTAAAAATACTTCAATGAGTTTGTTTGCTTGAATTAGAAGAGGCCGACACAAAAAAAAATATTATAATGAAAAAAATAGGGGTTGGAAATGAAATTTGAGAAAGGATAAACAAAGAGAGCCTTGTAAAAATGAACTCTCTAGCTATTCATATATGTGTCACATAGACAGGGTCCTCTCTCTCATCCCTTTCCCAAACAAATAAAAAAAACTCAAGGTTAGCTTAATTTTATTAAACCAACTTAGCAGCCAAGAAAAATATAGACAAAATTCTAATCCTTCCAACTTAAGGCAGAAGTTGACAAGATAACACCCCCTTAAACTCGGTAATCACAAACCCCACATACATTGAAGACCTTCTACCCTTATAGTTATTTCTCTCCTTACGATAAGTCAAAATGCCCAAACCTTACACTTTTCAAAGGACATCTCACCCTTCTCCATACGTTGAGAGGACATGAAACGATGAAAAAAAAAACCTACAACATGCCGCCTAATCATCTTCACCCAATCATGTTTGCTTCTCTTACAAGCCCTACATTCCTCCCTATTGCACTTAACAACTCCTCCACATCGATTGACCCCATCGGTGATCCAAATCCTCATTAGCTCAATAGCTAAGAAGTGTTCATAGTGCCATATCTCAATTACTCTATAAATTAAACCCATCTAAAAATTACATCCAACAACTATAAGTTAAAAATGGTGACAAACACTTGGACCTGCTAACATAACATTCACTGGTGCCCCCATTTTTAGTATGTAACACCCTTGATGAAGAAAACACCCATACCAAACACGAAGAGTAGAGTCATCATTATTTGAGTTCAAACTAGATATCAACCACTACTACTATGCTAGAAGCTAATCCTTTGTTGCACTGTCGCTAAAACAAAATAGAACCATGAAGCAAGAATCCTAAGATGAATACACCAAATCAAAATACATATGAAGACCCTAGTTGAATCCTCTCCGTGAACACTTTGGTCTCCTATAAACATCTAAACCGTAAGACAAACATTAACAAAACCTTTGTGAATTCCCTAATTGATAATTCCATTCAAAATATTTTAGCAAACACCCATACTAATTGCCTCAATTAGAACAATAAATGAACCTCAACAAGCATCCAATAAAGAAAGTACATAATATTTATATAATTTTTATTCATTAAAATAATTTGTTAAATAAATATGTAACAAATAATATATTACTTATCAATACTGACATTGTTTTATTGTTAGTATAAAGATTATTAAAATTTATTATTGCATACAATATCTACAAATTTTACTTATAACCAAATCATGTCTACAAAGCAAGAATAAATATAGTTTTAGTTTTTTCAAGAGTACACATCTTTACATAGTTCTTCTTAATTATTCCATGAAAACACATGTTCATATCATTTTTTAATGAACACAAGTAGGGTAATTAATGAGTCAATTGACTCACAATTTAACTTAAGTTGGCTTGATAATGACCTATCTTGATCCATTCATTTAGTTAAATAAACTAAGCTCAACCTTAATTTTTCGGTTCGTCTGCTAAATGAGTTAAGTCTAAGTCTAGGTAGGTTCTACTTGTTTGTTTGCAAACTGACTCGTTTGTGGGATAATTTAGAAGCTCATTTATAAGATAATTTAAAAGCTTGTTTGATGATTGTTTAAAAACTCATTTCAAGTTTATTTAGATGTTTTTTTTGAGATTGTTTATAATTACAACATTATATATATATGCCAGACTATACATTTCATTTACAATAATTATTTTCAAACAAAATATTATGTTATATAAAATAGTTGATTATGTTGGAGATATAAGCATGAAACATCTTATTATAATATTAAATTTAATCTAAAAAAATATTTGCATAAAATTGATTCAATAATTAAGCTTTTAAAGGAATAATCTTTTAAAAACTTAAGTTGTTATTATTATTATTATTATTATTATTATTATTATTATTACTAAGGCATACTTATGAGCCTCAATTATAAGCAAGTCAAGCTTGAATATTAGTATTTAAAGTTCATCTAAAAATAAGAGGACTTGTCTCAATTTGTTTATTTCTCATTTAGTAAATAAAATAAACTTGAACAAAGGAAAACTTAGCTTGCCTAACTCTTTATGCAAATTTTATTTTTATAAATGTTGCTCTTTCTATTTAAGTGATTATTCTAACCCTTTATTTGCTTTAAAATGGGAGTGGGATATATATATTTATATGATTTGATGAACGCATACCTTATAATCTTATTAGGATTCAATCGAATAGAAGCGAACATGATACCAGTATGTAGTTTCAAAAAAAATCTTTACTTCATTATGGATGTTACGAGTCATGGTATTGGTAGCTATATAATGTCATTATCGCAGTGCGTCGCTTTCAGAAAATTGAAGGCTCAAGCTCGACTGTCAACCACCTACAGGCTACAGCTAGTTCTACTTTTTTCCCTACTACTAGCTATCAGAATAGTCTTCCACTTGACTTCAACTAAAAGGAAATATAAAAATCAGAAGAAAAAGGATAATGTACGAACTATTGGGGGCATATTCAGAGGCCCGGGGAAATAGGGTATAGACACACGTTCTTATGATCATGAGGAGCTGAGGAAGGACAAGTCTGATTGTCAGAGTGCATCATGCTCACGAGCTAGCAAGCTAGGCCTGCGTTACTTTCGTAACAGAGAAAGTATCGATCACTTAAGCTGATCGACGACATACACCGTTACATGCATGACTCTACAGTATTTTATCTTAATCATCACTTTGCTGCCAATAAATGAGCCAACTTTACCTTTGTCCTTCGGTCAGGTAAAGTTTGCCCAAATGCGTTGAGCCGAATATAATATAGTTTAAATTGTAAATAAAATTATAATTTTATAATTTAATTATAATCTTTTAAGATATTTTAATTACAGTGTAATAAATTAAAATATAATTTAACTTAACCTTAATTTTATATGATTAATATTTTTTTAATTCTTTAATTATAACTTTAATCCTAACTCAGGTATTATACTCTCATTTTTTTTAATCTTTCTTTATTTTTCTCTCCTTTCTTTTTTTTCCGTCATTTTCCTTAACCTTGCTTTTCTCCTTGTCTAACCAAATTTGTTTCATTTTCCCAACTATACCATACCTTCACTCATCATAACCACTTCTTGTTTTCATGTGTGCATTCCATCCCCATTTATTCTATCACTATTTCCTATGTCCGGCCTTGCCACCTAATTTCACTTTCACATCCTCACGCCATACTTTTGCACAAAATCACCCATATATAATTCACTCTCACTCTCACTCTCAATCATTTATTATAATCCATCAACCTTCATTCCCTTCCCCTTATTGCCATGAAATTTTCTCCCTAACTTCCAATCAATTCCTCCACCACCATCGTTCAAGTCGTCGCTTGTCTTTCCAGCCATCGCCGCCACCACTTTCAATCGATTTTCCCAACAAAACACACCCCAACACCCATCAACGTCCAACCTTTGCAAGCATTCTAACCTTCTACGTGAATTCTTCATGAAGTCAAGCCTCTACTATATATGTTGTCTTTGTCAATCTTGTTTGTGTTTTTTTATCGAGCTTGTGTTGCCTCAATCAAGATTGTGTTATCTTTATTGAGCTTGTTCTTTTCTTGCAAATCATGTGTTCAGTCTTGTAAAGCTTTCTTCTGTCCTATCGATTACCAAGTGCGCGCTAAACTTATTGATCTTGTGTTTCCTTAATCAAGCTTGTGTTGTTGTTGTCAAGCTTGTACACATTGTGCATTCCACCCTTCCTAGAGTGGGCTTCTCTCGGCCTTCTTCTCTTATTGTTGTTGTGTGAATTACTCACACCTACAACTCAACACCAATTGACCCATGCGAACCAACTTTTCTCTTTAATTATTCATTCATCTTCTTCATTCCTTCCTTACCTTTCATTTCCTTGCTTGTTTTCATACATTTCTAATTGTGGATTTTCTTACATTTTAGATGATCATATCGTGATTTTGGAGGCAAGCAAATAGAGGTATTTGTCTTTGTTACTGATGTCATGTTATTGTAAGGTTACATATCTTAGGTTAGGGTTTGATGCTGCATGTTAATATGCAACATCATGCTAACATGGTCATATTTTTTTTTTAAAAAATCTTGTTATTTGATAAGTATGGATTATGTTAATCATGTGGAACTTTAACAAGAATATTTAGTGTGATTATGTGATGATTTCTTCATACTTTAGTCCACTTGTTTTTGTTTATTGCTTTTGATTATATGTTATAGGTATTTGGAGAAAATGAGATCAAAAGTATCTAAAACACAATATCTGGAACAAACGAAAGTAAACATGAGTGCTTAAAGTACAAAAAGGTGGAAAGACATGCAAATCTAACCATGATGCAATCTGAATTTGGAAAAGGTGTTAAAATTGAAAGTTGTAGATATTTTTGTTATCTTTCCAATGCATGCTCGATATTAAGTCAAATGAATAAGTTATGGCCAAAATACGCAACATGGTTGAGGCTGACATAGCTAACACCCGAGGGGCGTGTTGATACAATGTGAAAAGTCCTTAATCTTTCTTCAACATGGGGTTCCCATGTTAATTGAGATGCCCCATGTCAATGAGCGATTATGTATTTATAGGGTTATTTTTGCTTGGTTTAAGTGATGAAAGGATGGGACTAAAAGTTAACAATTTTTGGAGTAGGAAAGAGAGATATATGATTCTTTGCTTGGCATCACCCAATCTAACCTTACCCCCAATTCATCCATAATATCCCATTGTAACACCCCCAGTTTTTACTACTGAAAATTTTCATTTTAAGTGGAAACGTATAATCAACTAGCTGGGTGTTATCACCGTAATTGACATAAATCTAGCTTACCATTCCATCCTTATATCAATCACAAGGCAAAACATATAAGAATGTAAAACATGATAAATAGAAGTTGAAGGAACTTTCATAAACATTAGATAAAAAGTTTGGAGATTTACTTCGAGTACAATAATCCAAAATACAAAAGGGATACTATGGATCTAAGAGTCCAAGAAAGTATTCTGTTGGAACAAACATCCAGATAACATGACTCTACACCCATATACTTTATACCAAAAATCACTCCTCCACATATAACTCATCAAAGGTTACAAATTCATCCACTAGGTTAGCCTCGACCTGCATAAAGACATCTGGGTTGTCTACTTGTGGAAGCAACACCCCTGAAATGAATAATTAGTACGTTACATACTGACTAAGGTAATAATACAGTTGAAGCATGATTACACATAATATATGAATTCACATAAGAGAGTAAGCATACATAAGCTAATATAAAATAATGCTAGGTAAATAATGATTTCAAGCCTCGCTATATAAATATATCATAGTCCAATCTTTTATTTACATTGAGTTTAGGGACCCCACTATTTTTAAATCTATGAAACAGATTGAAACATCTCTCAGAAATAAAACACTTGAGCCACTATTATTATCTAGTGGAATAGACTCAACACCTCTCAGAGCAAATATGCTCATGAGCCACTATTCTTAAACTAATGGGATGATATAAAGCACCTCTTAGAGACAACACATATGAGCCACTACTATCTATCTGGTGGAACAGACTTAACATCTTGGTCTTAACTCACATAGCCTTTCATTTTGAATAATAATTATCTTTCCATTAATCCATTATCTCTTAATTGTACATTTATTCACTTTGAGTATAGGGCCCTACTATTCTTAATTCGGTGAAATGGACTGATACATATTTTAGGGACAAGACACCTGATATACTATTATTATCTAGTAGAATGGACCCATATAAAAATACATCAGCCTTACTTATGGGATCTTTCACTTTAACTGATTAATATCTTATTAGAGTTGATTGTGTATTCAAGATTATCATACGGAGCCCATATAAGTATACAAGACCTAAAATTTAATTATATAATTATGATCACATAATTACCTTCGATTGACCATATAAAACTTAGGTAATTAAAATACTCATATTCTCCTAAGGCTTGATAAGTCTCAATACCAATACATATAAATCTCCAATATCCATTACAAACATAAATCCTCAATTACTTGCATAGATAACATATCTAACATTATACCAAAAGCATACTTTTGAAATCTCATTACTCAATATATCATATCACAAAATAACACCAATTATATCAAATGCAAATAAAAGCACATACATATAAAGCCCTAGCTATAACATGTATCTTTACCAACAAATACACTGGGATCTATACACGTAAATCCTATACCCCCTCCTTTGAGATTGTTGAAAAATCACCTACGAAAAATAAGATAATACATAATTAGGATCAAAGGTTATAATCAAGGGAAAAGTTAAGGTAAAGGAGGGTAAAAATAAAAATAACTAGAGTTAAAGGAAAGCTTGAGTTGTGTGGAAGTGTGGTGGAATGTATGGTGGTGCTATGGTAAAATTTTGGTGGTATTTGGGTAAGGTTTGGATGTGATAAAGGGGGTACACACCCAAAAAGGAGGGGTTTCACAGGTGTGTGGCATACAATGCACTCCCAGGCCGTGAGTTGAGAGCCTACAAGGGTAGGCCATGTGAAAAGGCACGACTATACTTGAGCAATGAATTACCCATGAAATAATAAACATATAAGCACGAATGTATGGTGGTAGTGCACGAATCATGTGAGTGTGCACGAGAAAACAGTGTTAGTTTGCACAAGCATGTATTGAGGAAAAATAGATGTGCATGGCCGTGCATAAGCTGTGTACCTCACAAAAACATAACGAATGCAAGGAAAGAAGATGAGAAAATGACAGGGATGTTCGGTGATGACCAGGGGGAGTGATGGAGTAGTCTTGGTGGTATGTGGTGGTGTGGTGATGGGTGATGTGTTTTAGTTGCACAAAATAGAGCAAGAAAAGAGGAAGAAGAAGAAGAAGGAAGAAGGGTGGCTTGGGAAATGGATTGCTTGACACAATTTGGGCAATAAATGACAATCAAAATGAGGGAGAAAGAGAGATGAGAGGAGTATATATATATGGGTGTGCATGTTGCCATGCAAACAGGATGGATGCAGAGGGGGGAAAAAGGTGATGGCAATAGATGGTGATGGTCGTTAGTAGAGCTGACAATCGGACGGGTCGGGTCACTATCGGATCGGGTAACATAATAATCGGGTCATATCGGTTTCGGATAATTTCGAATTATTTTGTCGGGTTGGGCTGGGTCGGGTTTGATTCGGATCAACTTAGTATCGGATAATCTCGGGTCATTCTAAGCTCTCGGGTCGGGTCTGGTTGAGATCGGATGGACTCGGATTCGGGTAAATTTGGGTTATTCTAATTTCGGTTCGGGTTCGGATCGGGCTCGGTTGAGTTTCAATTATTATATTTTCGGATTGAATTTAGATTGAATTTAGGTTATTTCATATTTGAGCCATGCTTGTGTCATTTTCTTTATTTCTTTTTATTCCAAGATATTATTAAAAGCTAATGATTTTGAGATCATTTATTTTAATTTATCTTATTCAATCAAAATTAAATTATTATATTAATTGTTTTGGGGCCTTAGAATTTTTTTATCATTATTTCATCTTTGGAGATGTATTTGACGTTTCAAATTTAAAAGTTTTCAAATCGTATCACTTTTCTTTTTATGTTAAGGTATAACTTATAATTCAACTCCATTATTAGCTTGGTCATATTGAGTTCTAGTATTATTTTATGTTTATATTATATTTATATCTTATACGCTCCTTACATGATATTAACTTATAATAGTCATTGATAATTGATAACAAATGAAGACTTCTAAGGTTGTACTTCTCATATTATTTTTAAAAGAGATTGATCACATCATATCAACATAATTTTAATAAATATAATAATAATAATAATAATAATAATACAAAAATAATGATAACAATAATAATAGTAATCAATGAATATCAATTATGGCAAAAATAATAATAACAACATATTAGTTTTTTTATTATATATTTTGATTAGATCATATCAAGCTAAATAAGATAAAAATTAAATAAAGTAAGTAATAATGACTATTATTGACAAAAGACCAACTAATATTGACTTCTTACTATTTAACACTATTGATGTAATAAAAAATATTAATCTTCAATTTTTATAATGAATAACTAACATTCTCACTCTAGATTTTTCTTACTTTCCTATGATGTTGTAGGTGCTATATTGCAAGGTATGGTCGTATAGATACTAACATATAGTGTTCAAGGCTGCACTGTTATTATCTTATGGTACTAGATGGAATAATGGAAGTGAACTAATATTTAAATGGCATAGTAGTGTTATTCTTTTTTTTTCTCTACTTTTATTTCTATTGGTATCAATGGATATTGTATTTGTATATACATAAGTGATATAAATTTTATGAAAGTATATTGTTTCTAGATTTTGATGTAAGTGCTAGTATGGATTAGTTGCACATCTATATTATTTCATGTTTTTTGAAGTTTTAAAAATTTTGAGTTATGGGTTAATGTTAATTTTTGGGTGGTACCAAGTTGAATCTTTATAGATTTATAATTTTTCAGATAATATCAGATTTCGGATAAATAATGGATCAGGTCGGATCATTTCGGATTTATAGTTTTTCGGATTATATCGGATTTCGGGTGAATAGCGGGTCGGGTCGGGTTTATTTCGGGCTTATGATTTCTCGGGTTATATCGGATATCGGATATGTATCGGATCGGGTCGGATAGGTTTCGGGCTTTTAATTACTCAGATAAAATCGGATCGGATTTCGGACGGATCGAGTCGGTTTTCGTCGGATTTTTCGGGTCGGGTCAACTTTTGCCGGCTCTAGTCGTTAGTGGCAGTAGGGGGTGAAGAAAAATTCAACAAGGAGATGGGAGAGGATAGTTGAGAGTGATGGTTACGTGTTGCGTGAAAAATGGCAAGGGGGTATGCAGTCGAGGGCAGCAACAACAATAGAGGATGGTGATGGCTATAGTTGTAGAAGGAAGGGGGATGATTGTGATGATTATGGCAGTAGTAGGAGAAACATGAGAGTGATGGTTGTGTGTTGTAGGGAAAAGAAGAAATAAGTCAAGTCTTACGGTGGGAAGGAGGCATGAGAAAGGAGAAAGGAAAAAGGAGAAATAAAAGGAAAAGGGAAAAATTTTAAGGTTAGTTTTAGATAATTTTTTGTAGCTAAAATAAGTAGGATTAGTGGAAAAATTTTACCAGAATTAAGATCAAGTTAAAAAAGTTAATTTATCTGGGTCATAGATTTGGATTAGGTAAAAATTTTGTGATTAAGAAATTTAGTTAAGGCTATAATAACATTTTCTTGATATTAGAATCAAAGTAAGGTAATAATGATACAGGATTACTTTTAAAAAGATTTTGGGGTTATTACACCCATCTCTTGATCTCAATTTCTTATTCCTAGTGGGACAGATTAAACAATAATTTTTTCATCTTGAATAAAGAGGGTATTGTATCTTATCTATTTATTTAAATTGTTTTCCAATTGATGCAATTCTATATGTTTTAAATGTTGAGATTAATGAAATATATGATTAGCTAATTAACTTGTGACAAAGTGAAGGAAATTCCCTTTACACATATGTGTTAAGAATCTAAACCCTACCCAATCTAATTCCTTGTCATATGTGTTGTTCTAATGTTGTAATTGGTATAATAAAGAAATTGAACACTTTTCCATTCTTATGTAGAGAAACCTGATAATATTCTAAAGGTGAGTCAGAGTGGGATCCATTAGCATGACTAGAGATCAAACCATCAAGTCGAGAGACATTGGTTTGGCCTCTACAACTAAATAAGGGGATGATGATACATAATAAATAGTTGCCTATTTTTGCATTCATCATAGAGATAGATGAGTCTCAATAGATAATAAAGTGAAGTGGCTCGAGAGAGTATTGCACTAAATACTTTAGTTGATGTTGATGACTATGTGTTTTGGTTTGGGATTTGGGGTTAATATTCGATTGCATTAGGGTTAAGAGGATTGACTAAAACCTTAACCTTCTCTCTAATTGGATTTCACTTGTTCTTATATTATCACTGAGTTTTGTTTGCATATTTTATTTTTATTTATAGTTAGACATCATATACCATCTATTGTTAGTCTATACATATGAGATATTTTTAACATCCTTTTGTTCACTCCTTATTCCATGTGGAATTAACCTTACATGCTACTCTAGCATCGTGCACTTGCAGTCAGAGTTCATATTTATCAATATTATACCATTTTCTCCTTTTTTGCATTATGAATTATGAATGTTATGCAAAGAATGAGCTTATGTGATATTTTCTCAATCAGGTATTGTTTTGTAGACCTATTCTAATAGAATTATATATTGCCTTAATTAAGTATGAAGACTGGGTTGTGATTGTGGTTAAGTATTATCATGATAAAAATGCTAAAGGTTGGAAGTTGATAATAATGGGATTCATAGGATTTTCGTTATATATTTGGAAGGATTACTAAATTAAGGGTACTTGGATCTTTTCATATGAACTGTTCATTCATGCTTATTATGCATGTCAAATAGTTAGATAACTAGCCAAACTAATAAGAAATTAATATCTAAAATAAGATATCATGTGAGTTAGGAGCAAGGTGTACATGTCCGTTCCATCAAACTAGAATAGTGGACATGGGTGTTTTACCATATACCAATTCAATCCATCGTACAAAAATATTGGCCGAGATCACTTTGCCCTAGGATTTGTACCTATCTATTCCACTGAACAAGAATAGCAGCGAAGAGCATCTTTCCTTGGGATTTGTACCTACCTGTTCAACACGATGAGAGTGGCGGGGTCTCTAAACTCAACATAATTAAGTAAATGGATTGTAAGCATACGTATTATGGAACTTGATTTTGGTTCCTCTCATGAAACTTCTTATGTTATAATTCAATGTTCATGCATAATTCTTTCATGCTTACTTTCATAAGTAGATGACTCAGATATTGATATGCATATATTTGGAGATAACCTTGATAAATTAACTAATTATGATGCACTCCCTATGGATAAGTGATTTATCTATTGGGTTTTGGACGTAGAATCATTGTTATCCGATAACTAGCTTTTTTGTTCGGATACCTTTTGTTGTATTTTTTCCTATATTATGCTTGGAATTAAATCTCCAAACACTTATCAAAGATTTATGAAAATTTCCTTCGCTATCTTATTTATCTTATTTAAAGTTGTAATTAATTTACCTTATATTCAATTTAAGAATAATATGGTAAGCTAGACTCATGTTGATTGTGGTAGTAACACCCAATTATCTTAATATTATGCCTTTACAAAATCAATTTTTTTAGTAGTAAATTTTGTTGTGTTACAAGGTAGTATAAGATTCTTTGGTTTTGATTATCATGATCCATTTTCACAATTTAGTTATCAAGTGATCCCTTATATGATTTTATTGATTTTTTTTAAATAAAAAACTCAACTCTTCAAAAACTTGGATTAATGTGTGAGGAATTGAGAAAGGGTAACCTAGATAGCCTTTAAATGTGCTTATGCGTCTTATGTGCTAGTTAGTAAGAAGTTGATTAACATAACATGTTTTTGTTTTACATCTAGCTCTCCATGGCACCGAATGGTTATGTTGGTCATTTAGAGGAGGCATTTGAGGCTTTCATTGAGCTCATCAATTGTCCCCCATTGCCACCTCCGCCTCAGCTACCACTACCACCTCCATATCACCATCAAGAGGGCATTAGAGAAGATTGTAATACCCTAAATTTTTGTAACCATATTTTCAAACAATTAGCCTTTTATTTGAAACATAACTCTTAAATATTAGATTAATTATTATTTTAACCCTTGACCTGCAAACCTAGATAAATTCTAAATAAAAGTATGTTAATTATTTTATGTTTTTTCTTCTTTATTTAAACCTAGCCTAAACTAATAAATTTTTCCTTGGTTGATTTTTCCTAATAAAATATCCTAAACTTAGATAAAATAAATTTACCTTAATTCTAAATCTAAACATAATTCTAATTCCAATCCTATTTTTTTTATATTTTTTTTCCTTTTTTGTTTTCCCCCTTTTCTCTCTCCTTTTTCCCTTTTTTCTTTTCTTTTTCCTTCTCAATTTCTTTTTCCCTTCCTACCTAATGCACCACTCTAGCTTCTTCTTTCCCTCTTCCTGGCCATATATGCCAAACACCCCTACAACTGTCGTTGTTCTTCCTTCCTCTTAAAGCTAACACAACCCTCCTTTGTGTGCCCATTTCCCTTTCCCATTCTTACTATCACTAGCAACCATTCCCACCAAACACTCCCCATCACGCCCCTATTTTGTCTACAATCTGTCATCCTGTGTCCCTATCTACAAACTCAGCCATACCACACCATTCGACCATCTCCCTGACAGTTACCAACCACCTATAAACCACCTTAATTTCCCTTCCTTCCTAGATTCACCTCCTCCCTATCGTCCTTCTTCTACGTTGTGCCTTCACCTCACCAACATACCACCTAACCACCTTCTTCTCCTCATCTTCTCCTTCTCCTCACCCTACTCTAGTTTTTTATTGCCACCACCAAACACCCCTGGTTCTTTCTTTGGCATCACCATCACCCTTACAACGTCACTCAACTTCTCCGTCCCTTCCTTAATTGCAATGTCACCCTCCCCACCACCTTTTTCTACTACGTCATAGCAAATCACCATCCTCATACCATCAACACATCACTGCCCCAGCTCTACCTTAGCCTCCATACGGTGACAACATTGCTATACCACCACCATCCTCACTCCTAGGCAATGCCTCCTTCAACCTTACCATAACCAACCTCCCCTGATTGTGCTTTACCTTTTCTTTGCATCCCATTTCCCAACCATCACCACCAATATTTCCCTTGGTTACCACAACCTATCCTATCGATATACATCTCCACCCAACTTAATACCTTCCTATGCTAGTTCCCATCCTTACATGCCTCTCTCTCCATCCAACCATGTCCCTCATTGCCAACACCAACTTTTCCCTAGCCTTAGCCGACACCTCTAACACTACTTATCTCCATCGTCATTACCAATTACTCCCCCTCACAACACCACCCTCGACCATCAAAGTCCAACCCTTTTATAGACCCATCTTGCATTGGCTAAACTCACGCTACATAGGGAGTGCAAGGTTTGCAATGTTTTTCTACCCCTTTTTCAAATTAAGGGCATTTTGGTAATTTTTACATAATAAAACTTTTAATAAAATAATTATTTTATGGGTTAAATATTAATATGGTTAATGTTGTATTATTTTTAGGTATAAAAGGTTGATTAGAAAAGACTAAAAAATTTTAGTAGGTTGTCTATAATTTTGTACTTTTATTGGAAATCAAATAATTCTTATACTTTACTAAAATGTTAAACACCGTATGATAGCACATTAGGGTTTTGATGTATATACCATGCTAAATATGCTATCCATATTGTAATTCTTTAACTTTACTAAAATGTCAGACATCGTATGATAACAAATTAGGGTTTTGATGTATAAACCATGATAAGTATGTCTGCTATATTGTAATTCTTATACTATACTAAAATGTTAGATATCTCATCATGGCACATTATGATTTTGTTGTAGAAATTTTACTAAGCATGTTTGTGATGTTGAAATTATTTACTTAATAATACTAGTACAAAATCTATTAAAATGGTTCATGTTAACTTGTGTAAATTATTATGCATACGAAGGCATGTCAAAATAGGTTTAATGTCGGAAATAACTTATATATGCCATATAGGCCTAATATGACAGGTTGAGTATGCTTATACCCTGTGGTTAATTTGTTCATTTAAGTGTATCATGATATTTATTCCAAAATGCCTAATATGTCTTGATTATTGTTAATTATGGAAGTATGTGATTTAATGTTTTAAAAGTAAATGTTAGCATGGTTATTATTATTTTGTGGCATGGGAAACATTTAGTCTTTTTAAGCATACAGTGATATTTAGATTGATGAACATGCCTAATATGTTTTATTTATTGTTGAACATAGAAATATGTGATTATGGATGAATTAGATACGCATGTTAGTTTTACTTGTAATAACATATATATGGGTAAAATAATCATTTGGCATGGCTAGTAATTTATTTGTATGTTTAATAATTTATCTATTATGTTTTATCCTTTCCCTAACATGTTAATAAATATAATAGAATTAGTGTTGGAAATGAATGATAATGTGGAAATTATGGCCTTAGGGGTATTCTGGTTTTTCAGCCTAATACGCCTAAATATGAATAATTGAACCTATGATGGCTTTAATAGATTTTTTTGTTAAAATTGGTATTAATATTTATTATTTTTGGCCTCATAGGTTAATTAACATTTATTTTGATGATAACAAACTCAATTATGAATTTGATTTATTAAGTGTGCATGTGTATCATAGCAATAAGTGAAGTATTCAATAAGTAACTAAGTCAATGAGTGCAAAGAAGATCCAGTTTACAAATCATATCCCAATCAAAAACCAAATATCAATAATGAGGACAAAATAAGACTCCAGCTTTAAATAATTCAAGTTCATCTGTGTAATACACAAACTATGAAGGGATAAGTAAGTGTGCTCAAAATATCAAGACTCAAGCTTCAAAAAGTATGTTACAGTCTTAGGTTTTATGTACATATGATTTACATATTGAGAACTTATATATTTTAATGATTTGATATTTCTAATCCTATTTAACAATTATTTTGAAAGATCTTAAAGTGATTTCATGCATCAAAAATATTTCCAAGTATTTGTGCAAAATTTTGTCTTAAATTAATTTTATTTTAAGTAGTTTTCCGTATGATCTAAATTTCAAGATTCACCATAAATTCCATGGATATTATTTTTGGATGAATAATATTTCTTTAAAAATAATAAGATGTTTACTTTATAGAAAAAAATATGACATACAATTTCAAGCTCTATTGCTCAAGTTATGGTATTTTTTGTAAAGGCACGTACTGTTGAAAACTAACTCCACTAATCGATTGGTTTCTTAAAACCAGTAGAGTGGTATGTCAAAACCAGTTGATTGGTGTGAATACTGATCGACTAGTCTGATCATTTCTAAAAAAATTTACCCATTGGAATTCGATCATTGGAATACCGATATAAATAAGAGTAATTAAACTTCAATAAACATCAATCAAGCTATCATAACTCTTCTAAAATCATCATTTTCACATCTTACAATGAATGAAAGAGATATTTTATTTTACACTTTCTAATCTAAATCAAAATTCTCTTGTTCTCAATTTTTTCTTCATATTTAGCAAGAGTGCTCATACACTTGTAATTATTATTTTTCTATCTAGATAAAAATATTCACTTGTGATTACTCACTTTCATATGGTATCTAGTGAAGACTTTTATTGTATTCATTCCAACTCATCATCTCAAACACAAGTGAAGAGTGATGTGTTGTCTAGAATTTCTAGGATAGGTTATTGAGATTGTAATTTCATAAACATATATAGGATATCTAGGAAAAATTTAAATCATCTCCTAGAGGGTCCTTGAGATTGCTCATAAACCAATAGAGGAGTGATCATCATCAAACAACCATTCTAAATAAAGAGAGATTCAAATCCAAAAAGTAAAACCTTTTGGTAGTGGAGGAAAGAAACTTTGTAGAGTTGGTTGAACCACTATAAATCGCATGTTTATTTTTTTTCCATCCTTCTACTTATTTCTCACAAAATTTTAATTTGGCATTATTGTCATAAAATCCTCTACTCACCCCTTGTAGAGTATCCATACGGGCGTCTAATTATGGTCATCTCAGATGCTTGAAAATGTGTAAAAATTGAATCTATGTGATTATTGTGTGATCTTGTGGCCACCTTGAGATCAAGATTGGTACCTTTTAGGGGTGAATCCCCTAAATACGCGGTTTAGCCTATGATTGATTTTAGATTTTTGCTGGTTTGCCTTAGTGCCTCAACTTGACCCTATATTTTATTCTATTTAGCTTTACGGGATGATAGATGGTATGCATACTTATGGATTAGGTGTACTTGTTGGTAGAGTATTGTGCTACCTTTGTGTACTAGTAAGACCGTAGTACCTTGTTTTCTCCGAGGTTATATGATATTTCCTCGAGTAAATAAAAATAAAAATGATTGTTATTGAACCAAAATGATTATTAGATTGGTTTGGCAGTAGCCTTTGTGCCTACTTGTAGATTGGTAGTAGTCTTCGTGTTTACCCGTGGATCAGTAGTAACCTTCATGCCTGTTTGTCGTTTAGTAGTAGCCTTTGTACCTACCTATGGTTCAGTAGTAGTTTTTGTGTCTACTTGTGATTCGATAGTAGTCTTCATGCCTATATATAGTTTGATAGTAGCCTTTGTACCCACTTGTGGTTCGATAGTAGCCTTATTACTTGCGTGTGGTTCGATAGTAGCCTTATTGCCTACGTGTGGTTCAATAGTATCTTTGTTCCTACCTGTGTTTGGTGTTGTGCATATGAGCCCTAACAATGGTGTTATGGATTTTATTGGTATTGTGCCTTTAAGCCCTACTTGTGATGTATGGATATTATTGGCTTTGACACTGACATATGAGATATATGGTGAAGGTTATGGTTATTGTGTTGAGATTGGTTTTAATCATTATTTTAAAGAGCATCTCCTTGATGCTTGATTAGTAAGTTTCATTATAATCTAAATGAATGAGTATGAGTAGTATATGTCTTTGGTAATTATTATTTATTTGATATGATTATTGTATTTTGATCATCGCATGAATGAGTATGAGTAGTATATGCCTGCTTGTGATGCCTTTTATGTGTTCCATATGGGCTTTTCATATTACTCTTGTATAATGAGCTAAGCAGTATTATTGTACTGATGGGTTCCATTTCATATGCCCCAACTTATTCATGGGTAATTATCTTGATAGATTAACTTGTGAGATCATTTGAAGGCTAATGTTTTGGGTTAAGAGTTAGGGCAATCCGGTGTTCTTCCTAGTATCTTTTAATTTAGATGTTCTTGTACTCTTATGCACTTATGTATTTTTCTTTCACTTAATTTTTTTACCACTAATAGTTAGTTTTATTAATAATGATATTAATATGTGTTTTGAATTTTTCTATTATGGTTCTTACAATTGTGGTATCGGTTTAAGTGGAGTAACATTTTTACCCTAAGTACTTGGTATGAGAATGGTAGAGGAAACATGACTTATATTAACTATGCCAGTAACACTCCACATTTTAATTGTTTTAGATTTAGTAAATATCTCTTTAAACAAAAATTTTCAATCCCAAAAAGGGGGTGTTACAAAGAATGACTTCAAAGGGTTACTGGTTATCCCCAATGGACTTACGCTAGGGAGGAGGATCTAGTTATCTTGGAGAGATAGATTTAAGACTTTGATCAAACTTTCAAGGTAGTTAACTGCCTAGGGGAAAGGAAGGCAAGCATAACAACATATTTCCTTTGGAAATCAACTGACACTTAGTGAGTAGGCTGTCATGCTTAGGAATAACCCCCTATATCTAAGGAGGACTTTAATATGGCACTCCATACTTCTATCATGTGAACCTTAAGAGGAATAAGATCAAGGAGTCATGTAGCTACTCGGGGAAGTCTAATAGTATGGGAGTACCAGGCGTGGTTTTCAAAGTTTTTGATGTTTTCTTTGGGTAAAACTGGCAGTGAGGTGATAGTGGTCTTGCGATTCAAGGAATGGCTCTAATTCAACATTCAGAGGATGATGGGTGATGTGGTCTTCCATGACCTAACCACGTTGTACATGTAGGAATATGTTTTTGTCATTAATGTCTAGGAGTAGGTTTCCATTTTGGGTAAGAGGGAGCTTGAAATGCAGGGTTGTGAGGGAAGGATTTAGTTTTGAGGAGGCAGACCTTTAAGTTTCCAGTATAGGGGTCAGGCAGGTGGTCATATCAAACATCAAGGACCACAAAGATGCTTCTTTTTTCATTGATGTGACCTAGATTACCTAGAATGAGACTGCTAGGGTACATCTATCCATTTTCGAGCTTGTGGTTAGTGGGCTCACCAACCTTCCAAGTTTTAGACACAGAGTAGTCAATTTTAGTAGCGGGGACCACTTATATGTCAACATCAGGCATACCGAAAACAAACTTTCTAACCACATCAAAGCACACCCATTCTAGTTGGTGTACAACCAAGAGAGGTTAAGGGGAGATCACAAGGGTGTTGTCCATTTCGTTAGGGCTAAAAAGGTTAATCCTAGGGTTCTCGGGGGTATTGTAGAGAGAACTAGGGAGAAAAATCAAGCGAGTGCTTGAATGTCATCATCCAGGCAGAGGCTAATCAACACTTAAATGTAGTCACTAGTAGGTTTTTGATCCTTTCATTACCAATGCATGTATTATTTAATTTAGGTGCATCACTCTCATTTCTATTTATTGGTTTTTTTACTAGAGTTGTATTATCTCCATGTACTAGTGTATCAGTATCTACTATTTTACAATTAAGAGATAGATTATAATGCATTAAACTTAATATGGATGTGAGCTTAGAGATAGGTGGGGTAGATTTTCTTATGGACTTGGTTGAGATGGACCTTTGGAACTTTAATGTGATGCTTAGGATTGATATGTTGAGGAGATACCAAGCAGTTATACACTGTGCGTAGGAGTAAGTGCTATTGCAAGGACCTCATGTAATACCCCAAAATTGAGCAGAGTGTTATAAGGATTTACATGGCTACTTATAACAATATGGTATAACATCCTTTTGGTGATTCTCTCTTAAGAACTCTATAGCTAAACTCGTTAAAAGGACTTGTGTTGATCTATGGGGACAACCGATCATTCCAAAAGGGCTCCTAGGTAACACCGGAACCTTGTGGGTCCATGTGGCTACCAAGTGTCCCCGCATTATCATATTAATTCAGAGTGTCACAAAATGGTGGAAAAGCTTTTGGTTGTTGAGAATTATTTTTTGGTCAAAGATTTGGTTCTCACGATCCTAATTTTTTTAATTGGAAAATGTATTTTCTTTTTGTTATTTTTTTAAACCTAAATTAGTCTTGTGAGTACTCGAGTGTGGGTAGACTGTATCAACCATTTTGAAAGAGCATTTGAGGCCTTCATAGAGTTTGTTCAGCATCTGCTTCTATCTCATCCTCAACCTCCACCACCTCTTTATTACCCACGGGAAGGTATCAAAGAGGATTGGCTTCATAGAGTATTTGGTCATCATCCACTGACCTACATTGGAGAAGAAGATCTCATTGTCCTTGAAGGTAGGTTATAGGATTTAAATAATACATTCGAGGCCATCGATTAACCTACAACATGAAAGGTGAGAATAACTACATATTTTCTATTAGGACCCACAGATGCTTGGTGGATAGGTTTCATGTTTAGGGAGAACTGTTGATGTGCTAGGAAGACTTCAAGACAACACTTTATACATGTTTCTACATTGAAAGTCTCATGAAGGATAAGTTAGAGGATATCATGTAGATAACTCATGAAATTATTTCAATGCAAGAATATCATACATGGTTTATAGAATTTTTTATGTTTATTTGCCCTATGTATAACCGCTAGTGAGGCTACAGTCATCTTCTAGTTTGAGCAAGGAATTCACTTCAATATCTGGAAGATGATGGGCACAATTATCTTCTACGTCTTGGCTACACTATATGAGTGGGTGTGTGCCATAGATGCTCATATAGTGTCACCACAGTAATAGAGTTTCGAGTATTTAGCATCAAATTGGTAGCCATCACTAGAGTATTCAGAGTAATTTTCATAGCTAAGGTAGTTGAAGACCAATCTAACACTACCATTATTGTTGTTTCATATAAGATCGAACAAGCAAGGATTGTATAATTTAGTTGATTTAGTTCCATAACTATGGTCATCTTAGGCATAGGATCTTTGAGTGATATAGCAGGATTGTGATGGAGTTAAGAGATTTCAATTGCAACCTTCAAGGTCGGTCCACCAGCAAAAGCTCGTTTAGCAGGACGTGATGTTTGGAGCCATCTGGTTTGCCGGTTTAACAAAAGTAGATAAGCAGGTGTTAGATCTAAATGTTTCACCTTTCAGTAAGCTACCATCTCTTCCTTGATCAATTTGAGCTATTGGTTTTCATGTTTTTGTAGCATTCTCCTATTGGTAGGGGTTTCTGTTTCAAGGGTATAGTTTCTCCCTTGGGTGTCTTGCATATCCTTGCATGCTTTTTGAGTATTGTGGCGTGGACTTAGGGGATGAGGTGTATTTTGAAGGGGGCAGTGATATAATACTGCACAATTTTGTAACATTTGCTTTCGAATGTTTAGCTTTCTATTAAAAACCTAATCCTTAAACCTTTATCTAATTGTTTTATTATTAACCTTTGACTTGTGATCCGAATAATTTCTTAAATAAATATCTTGATTATTTTAACTTCTTCCTTCCTATTAAATTTATCCCAGATAGAATTATTTTTTCTAGGATATTTTTCTTAATTGACGCCCTAGCTTAACCAAACTAAATCTAAAAGGAAAATAAAATATTGCTACCCTACCCTACCATTTTACCCCTATAGATTTACCCTTGGTGTGCCTCATTTCCCTCCACCAAACACTGATCCTATTTTTCCTTTCCTCCTCAAACTACAACCCCTAACCACCACCTTACCTCTTTGTCGATCATTATGCCATCACCAAACAGCCTGTATGCATACATACACATACACACTCCCTCCCTCTCTCTTATCTTTATTTGAACACAACCATCTAGCCTCTATGCATCTCTTCAACCAAACCCTAATCATCTTTCCCCTTTATTCCCTTCTTGGCCAGTCTATTTTTGCACCACCACCCTCTTTGAATGCACCATCTCCACCAACCCCAACCATCTACCACCCCATTGTCCGGGGTTCATTCCATCTGTGCCAACCCCATCATTCACTGATCATCTCCTTCCCCCATTACCTTTCTTGCATCGAACCAGCAACCACCCCACTAATCCTTCCCCCTCTCCTCGCATGTGCCATCCTGAGCAAGCATCACCACCCTCACATTACCTTAGCAACAACCCTCTCTCTACCAACCTCCATCTTCCACACTAACCACATTCTGTGCCCTACATTTTTTGCACTGTCAACCAACATCTACCACCTCATTCTTTCTCTTCTCCTAGTATACATCGCCTCCCATCAAACCACAACCTCTCCCTATATTTCATCTACTCCCTCAATAGCACTCCCCTGTGCTATGAAAAAAAAACTATTATTTTTCTCCCTCTTGCTTTGGAGTCATATAGCCCTCCTTCCTACATCGTGTCACAAGCGCACCACCATCCACCCCTAGTCTATGCCTCCCTTAAACTCACCACTACCACCACAACCCACCCCTATATTCTATCTCATCATCCCCTACTATTCATATTCCTCCTTCTTAACTTGTGCAAATATCATCTCCACCATATCACCACCACCTTCCTTTGCAACCTCCACCTTCTTCATCCTAACTCTGGCCAGCCAAGCTATCACCACCCTGTCACCACCTCTAATCATCACCATCATCCCAACATTGCCTCCCTTCCTAACCATCCTTACTCTCCATGTATAACCAAGCTAAAAACCTCCTCCAACAACCATCTCCACCACCCAATGTATGCACCCCTCCCGCGCCCAAACTTAAGCCGCCCATGTAGCGTGAAGAAGAAATCTTTCATAAATTTGCAATGCCCATTTTTAATAGTATGGGCATTTTGGTAATTTTGGTTAATAAATATGTTTTATTATTTTATTGGTTAAATATTAATTTGGTTAATGTGGTATTATTTTTAGGTATGAAAGTTCGATTAGCAGAGCCTAATAATTTTTGTAGGATACCAATAATTTGTGTTTTACTAAAAATCAGATAGCTTTCATACTTTAATAAAACATTAAGTATCTCATGATAACAAATCAAGTTTTTGTGTGTGTATGAAATATGTTAAGCATGATTCATCACATTATAGTTATGTGGTTATTATTGTTAGCATTAAAATCGGTAATAGAAAGTACGTTATCTTATGTAAAATATTTTAGGTACAAAATTATGAATAAAATAATTTTAATTATGTTATGTATGTGTAAATTGATAGTTTGAGTATGCTTAGGCATATTTGTGGTAGAACTATTATTGTTGAGTGCCCTAGGGGCAATTTGGTCATTTTGAGTGTGTTATGATATTTATCCTAATAAGCATGTCTAATGTGTATTATATATCATTTAATATGAGATTATGTGATTCTAGATGGGTTAGATACACATGCTAGGGTTTTATGTGCAGAATCATGTGTAAGGGCAAAATAGTCATTTGATGTATCTAATACCTTAATTATATGATAAATGATTTAATGATGTCGTTTTAGCCTTTTCATGACCAATAAATGAATAAAATGGAATCAGTATTTAAAATGGATGATAACTTGATAATTTTGGCCTCAAAGATATTTTATTCATTCTTAGTCTAATGCATCCAAATGGGAATAATTGAGCTAATGATGACCTTAGTGTATTTTATGATTGACCTTAGTATTGACCTAATTATGGATATCTTGAATAAATGGAAAATAAGTACAAAGGGTTAAGTATGGAAGTTGGACCTATGTGATTGATTGTTATTTCATGGTCACCCTAATAAAATATTAATATTTAAAGTGAAAGACCTCGAGATCATAAATTGTGACTTTTTAGGAGTCATTACTCTAAAGGTGTGGTTTAACCCACTGTTGATTATGAATTTTTGCTGGTGCACCTTAGTGTCCCAACTAGGCCATATATCTTACACTATATAGCTCTATGGACTTATAATGGTTATATATACTTATGGATTAGGTGTCCTTTTGGTAGAGTACTATGATACCTTTTTGTGTTAGTGCAACCAAGGTACTTTAGTGTCATTGGATTGATAGTCGGTAGGATATTGTATTGCCTTAAGAACTGGTATGATCAGAGTACTTTAGTGTCGCTGGGTTGATATGATCTCCCATCGAATAAATAAGAATGAAAATGATTCTTATTGGATTATTAGATTGGTTCGTATTAGCCTTTGTGGTTACTTGTGGTTCAGTAGCAGCTTTTGTACCTATCTGTAGTTTGGTAGTAGCCTTTATACCTACCTATGGTTCAATAGTAATCTTTGTGCCTACCCATGATGTTGTGAGTTTTATTGGTCTTGTGCTTGTGAGTCAGCCTATTTTATGGGTTTTATTGGTATTGATAATTAGATATGTGACTACTGCTATTGTTATGGTTTTGGGTTAATGTTAGCTCAAATCATAATTTAAAGAGCATCACTTGGTTTTTCAGTTAGTAAGTATCATTATGTTTTTAATGAATGAGCATGATAGTATGTGATGCTGGTGGTATTAAATTATCTTATATGGTTATCTTATTTCAATCAACGTATGTATAATCTGTTATGTTATACCATGTGTTGTTGTAATGCCTTATATGTATTCCATATAATTTTTTTCATAATTGCCTGGTATAATAGGTTATCTAGTATCATTATGCTAAAGGGTTTGTTTTCTTGGGCCCTTGCCTTTTCAATGGGAAAAGGTCTTTGCAAGTTAGCTTGTGAATTTAGTCGAAGCTATTAGTTTGAGTTGGGATTAAGACTCTCCGATGTTCCTTTTGGTATCTTTTATTCTGGTTGTATATAGACACTTGTGTCCTACTATACTTTTTCCATGATTTGAGTTTTATAACCACTAATGTTGTTTATTTTCAAAACAATATAACTTTGTGTGTTATCTCTAATCTGAATCTCGAAATTATGTTATTAATTTAAGCGGAGTAATGATTTTAGCCAAAGCACTTAATATAAAAATAGTAGAGGAAACCAAACTTGTATCAAGTGCATCGGTAACACTCTTTGTTTTTGTTGTTTTAGCTTCGATGATTAACTCCTTAAATGAAAGTTCAAAGTTCTAAAAATGGTGGTGTTACAACTGAGTGCTAGGGTCTTCTATAGAAGATACAATTCTAGACCTACGACAAAGGTCGTATATGCCCATACGCTCTATTTGTTAGTGTAGAGATGTTACTCCATATATTCGTGTGGTGTACAGAAATTAAAGATGGATGTGTCACCATTGAAAGTCATTCTAGTTGCTCGAAACTTTCCTAATCTGTTTTTAGAGGATATACCCAACATCTCAATAGTGCGTAAGATAAACTTCGCTATTAAACTAGTATTGGGGGCTGCGCTAGGATCAAAATCACACTACCAAATGCCACTGGTAGAATTGTAGGAGCAGAAGTCATAACTAGAAGAGTTTTTGGTTTATGGGTGCATTTGCTTGAGTGTGTTCCCAAGAGAAGCACCGATTCTTTTCATAAAGAAGAAGTAAGAGAGTCTTCATTTGTCCATTGATTGATGATTTGTTTTATCAACTTTGGGGAGCTGCAATTTTCTCAAATATCAAATTAAGGTTGGGTTATCACCGACAATGCATCCCGGATGTAGACATAATGAAGACAACATTTAGGATACAGTACATGCATTATGAGTTCATGATGATGCCTTCTAAGCTCACTAATGCAATTTTCGTATTTATAGATTTGATGATGAAGATCTTTTATCCATTTAATGGCCGATTCTTGGTGTTCATAAATGATATCTTGGTATACTCTTGGAGTAGAGAGAAGCATGAGAAACATATCGGCGCCATCTTATCGCTGCTTAGAGAGCAAATGCTATATACAAAACTCCTCAAGGTTAGAGAGCAAGTTGTGGCTCTAAGAGGTTGTATTTTTAGGTCATGTAGTGTTTGTTGGAGGATTTTTTGTGGATCTAGAAAAGATTTTAGCTGTCAAGGCGAGGAAGGCACAATCTAGCAATCATGAGTTTCATAGTTTCATGGGGTTATCAAGATACTAAAGGTTCTTTCTCCATGCCTTATCAAAGGTACTTTATTCTTTAACAAACCTTCGAAAAAAGACCACCATTTTTTAGTAGAGTGATGTATTTGAGGAAACTTTTTAGGAGCAGAAGTAGTGTCTGACTACACCACTAGTGTTGACTCTGCCATCAAAATTATATGGGTTAGAGGTTTTACAATGATGCATAAAAGCATAGGTTGGGTTGTGTGTTGATGTAACATAGTAGGGTGGTCGCTTATGCTTCTCATTAGTTGAAGAAACATAAGTAGAACTATTTGATGCACGATCTAGGTTTGGTGACAATCAACTTCACCATAAAGATTTGGACACAGTGCAGATTCTTCACCACCCACAATAGTCTTAAGTATATATTTCTCAAAATGAGATGAATATGAGACAAAATAGGTGGCTAGAGTTGGTAAATAAGTGTGATATCAAGTTGACATACTACCATGGCAAGGTAAACATCATTGTAGATTCCTTGAGTAGGATGGCATCACACAACTTGAATTCATGTGTGGTGACTAATCAATTTCTTAAGATGATTGGTGAGATAGAGATAACCTAATTCAACAAAGCACATTAGAGGTTCAGATGAATTCTCTGACTATCATACTAACTGTACTCAAAGAGACCTGACTAGGGTAACTTGGGAGTATAAAGATCGAATGGATTTGGTAGAAGATACAGGATAATAAAGTTTAGGGCTTTCAGATTCATGAGGATGATTACATTTGCTATTGGAGTTGTTGGTATATAATATACAATTGCACTAATTTGAAATGTTCTATCTTTAATGAGGGTCACTGTACACTATATTCTATCCACCCACTAGAGGATAACCTATATAAAGACCTTAAGAGGATTTACTAGTGAACTCACATGAAGTGAGAGGTAGCAAATTTTGTATCAAGATTTTTGAATAGTCAAAAGGTAGGGTTGGTTCAACTTTCAGATTTTCTAAGATGGAAGTGATACTCCATCTTCATGGATGTTGTGAGTGGACTACTGAGGACTTACATTAGGTGAGATATGATTTTCGTCATCATCAATTATTGACTAAATCAGTAATTTTTCTGCCAATAAAGTTGACCTGGAGCATAGATTAGTTAGCATATGCATACACCTACCGACATAGGGATTCGAGATTTCTTTCACATTTATAGGGGAATTTACAAGAGGCTATAGGAACAAAGTTGATGATGAGTATTAATTTCCACCCAGCTACACATAGGCAAATTGAGAGAATGATCTGGACTCTTGAGGATATACTATAGGCTTGTGTTTTGGACTTCTCAAGGTGTTGGGAGTATTAACTGCACATGGAGGAGTTCTCGTTCAACAATAGTTACAACATCAACGTTGAGATGACACTCTTTGAAGTACTATATGGATGCAGATATTAGGAACCATTATGCTAGAGTAACATCAGTGAGGTTATTGTACTTGAGTTGGAAGGATATGATTGAGGATATTTATTAGGAATTTTGGTTGGCATAGGATAGGACAAGGGCAAACCAGAGTTGACATAAGATCTATGCTTGTAGAGGAGATAGAGTAGCGATTTTGAGGTGGGTGACATAGTTTTGTTAAGAGCATGTAGAGGTTTTTTAGGAAGGGCAAATTGATCTCGAGGTAAATTGGGCCTTATGAGATTCTTGATAGATTCTCATAGGTTGAATATTGCCTAACACTTCCACTAGAGTTAGCCTAAGTTCATAACATTTTTCAAATCTCGTAGTAGAGGAAGTATGTTGTAGATCCCTCTCATATGATCAAGCTTGATGGTTTGTTAACCTCTAGGGAGGTGCCCTTATAGATTCCTAACACCAAGGTGCAACGGAACGATATGAGCTTAGTTCCTCTCAAGTCGACATAAAGCAAAGGAGGAAACTTGGGAAACAAAAAAGCACATGCGTGAAGCACATCTTAAATTCTCCACCACAAGTGCCTAAAAGTTTTAGGGTCTCTCCCATTTGAGATAGTAGTATCCAATAGTATTATATATATTGCAGTAGAACTAATCGCAGATATAACCTCTACTTACATCCTTCTTTGCTTTTTCCCCAAACTTAACCTAGTGACTTCATGGATGAATTTTTTTAAGGGGGTAATGTTATAATACCCCAAATTAGCCAAACCTTAATTTTGGGTGATTAATATCCTAACATTTTTCTAATCCTTTAATTCTAACTCTAGCATTTTCCTATTTTCCATCTTCTTTCCATTCTTCTTTACCTTGGTTTTCCATGCCTTGTGCACCTTTTCCCCTTGCCTAACAATTTTTTTTGACTTTATTAGGCAAACCAAACTTTCCGCAACTATACCAGACATTTACTCATCGTTATCATCACCCTACTTTCATGTGTGCATGCAACTATTCAATCCCCAATTCTTCTCCCCCTATTTTTTGCGTCCCAGCCCTGCCACTAGACTTCACTTCCCCACTCCCTCACACCATCCTTTTTCACACAACTGACCGTATATAACCTACTGCCACTCTCGATAATGTATTGAAAGCCATAAGCCTTCATTCCCTTCCCTTTGTTGCTTTGGAATTTTCTCCCTTGACTTCTAATTAATTCCTCCACGACCACCTTTTGGGTATTTGCCTTTCTTTGTAGCCATTTGCACCACCACTTTCAGTTAGTTTTCCAAATAAAACACACCCCAGCCCCAGCCACCATCAACATCTAACCTTCACAAGCATCCTGGCCTTTAGATTGAATTCTTCATGAAGTTGAGCCTCCACTGTGTTTGTTATCTTTATTAAGCTTGCTTGTGTTCTTTACTAATCTTGTGTTACCTTGACCAATATTATGTTGTATTTTCCGAGCTTGTGGTGCTCTTTCCAAACTTGTGTTATCTCTATTCGAGCATATGTTTAGCCTTGTAGAGCTTGTTTATGTCCAGCCAATTTTATTTCCATCTTGCCAAGCTTGTGCTAAACTTATTGATCTTATGGTGCCTTGGTTGAGCTTGTGCTTCCGTTGTCAAGCTTCTACACTTTGCATGTTGAGCATGCATCACATGTTGTTGAGCCTATGTTCCACCCTTCCAAGCGTGGGCTTCTCTAGTCCTTATATTGTTGTTGCATTAATTACTCACATTAGGATCCCATCACCAATCGGATGTCACAAACATCCTTTCTCTTAGGTTCTTCCCTCCTCTTTATCTATAATACCTAAAAAAATTACCTAGTATTAATCATAAGTAATTAAAATACTAACCTAATTTTAATCTCAAAAAATTAATAATTCTACCTTATCTTAATACCCTAATCCTAAATCTTAACTTAATCATAATCTTTATTTCGGGGTTTTTCAAAAATTGTCAATAGGTGTGTACCTCATTTATAATTATTTTCTTCTTATTTAAATTACTACTAAAATAATTTTTCTAATTGTTTGGTTGCTACTAGAACATTAGAGAGTTTTATTTATGTGCTTGCTTATGATATTTTTGTGGTTTTCGTTTTGTGTTGATTGGTTCCTTACTCATTTTATATAGTTAGTTGGTGCTCTTTATGTACACCTAGAGGTTGTTTTTGTGATGGTTTTCTAGTTTTTACTTCTTCTTGGCCTAGGTTGTTTGGTCATGTTTATATGTTATGCTCTTCTAGGTCTGAGAGGATTTATTTTATGCCTTGTTAATGTTGTAAATATATTTTATTTCCTATATAAAAAAATACTGCTAGAACAATTGTTCAATAATTGTTAAATTAGCTATTTGTTTTCTTTTCTCTGTGCTAATCTCTCATCCTCTTTGCCAATTGGTGGTCCATTAAAGGTTTGAAAAAAATATTTAGAAGAGGTTAGTGTTATCTATCAATCATTAATTTGAGGTAGAAGTTAGGCATGCTAGTGTTAATACATGTATATTGCCTACTTAGGATGATATATAGTCAATATGGTAGTTGGAGTGTATGTTTTTGTAGTGAAAGTAAGCTTCATTTTTAGTTTATATTTGATATGTTTCAAAGAATTTTGTTCCAAGATGCATATTAGCTATAAAAAATGCTTTGTTTATGTGTCTTTTAGATTTATTTCATATACTTTAAATTCAGCAAGTTTTGATTGGTGTTGGTTCACTATGATAAAGAAATGATGATTGTGAATATAAATACTTTGATTTGATTATTTTTCTAAGCATGTATTTTATACTAGTGTAGCTTGTGAATAATGAGCTTCGATAGGTATTTTAGATATTGGAAGCCCTGTCTAAAACAACCCTTGAGATTATGTCAAATGATTCTTACAACCTTAATTTTATTACTTAATTATGGTTGGTTGAAATGCTCAAGTAAATTTGGAATACCTTTTTATCATGGATAAAAGTTAGATAATTGTAAATAGGACTAATGGTGAGTTTCTAATGAGATTTCATAGTTTTTTTAAGCTTGTAACTTTAAAGGCTACTATAAGTGGATAATTCTCGTGTTCATATAAAAAGTGTCATAACATATATCATAATTCAGTTAACTTTGTCATTGTCCATGTTATGAAGAATGTCTTTATAAAACTTACACTAATTGGGTTCTCAATGGAGAACCAATATACATCCCAACTAAAGATGTTGACATTCAACACACAAATTTTGATGAAATTGGACCAAGCTTTAATTATAATGCTCAAATTATATCATTTATAAGAGAAGAATTTGAGGTATTTGATCAAAACTTAATTGAAAATCATAAAATTGAATCTTCACTTCCATTTTAGACTAGATTCAATAATGGCTCCCAAGATTTTGATACTTTACCTGAAATTCAACCACTCAATGGTCTTAGTGATGAAGAGGTTCACTATCATAGTTATTGAAGTAATGTAAGAAAGAATTATATCCAGTGTGCAAGAGTTTTTCAAATTTATCTTTCATTTTACATTTGTGTCATTTGAAAAGAACTAGATTTTCTCCCATGCAATGCACGTACCATAATAAAAAGAATGATACAATAATAAAATTAAAAGTTACGTAGCTAAAAGTTAATATGAGGAAATAAGTTCATGAAAATTAATAACTAATTCATAAGAATTAATATCAAAGTAAAGGAGAATGAGAAGTACATATATCAAACTGAGAATAGGAAAATAATTATTACACATTATTAAATACTTCTTTGTAAAAAACATTGATCACATAATTACTTTCAATGTCATCATTGTCACATATTAATATTTTCAATCCCATACAACATATAACTCTTGAAAGAGCAACATATAACTGGCCATGGCAAAAGACAGGTTTTCTCAACCAAATACCAACATTAGACAACAATTGACGCTGGCTTTTATTTATTATAATTGCATAATATACCATTAAGGGAAATTATCTTTGGTTAAATTTATCTTCCATCTTACATTTGTGTCATTTGAAAAGAATGAATGATTGGTATTCAAAGTCTTTTATCATGTTTCTTGAATTTTTATCCAATGCATTTCTTATATTATCTTCATTTCCATAGTCTTGGTATGACGCTTAAAATTTGATCAATGAATTAGGTATTGGATATGAAAAGATCCATACATGTCCAAATAATTACATGTTATATTAGTATGAGGTAAGAATGATCACACAATGCTAGATAATTATTTGGTGCGCAACACTTCATGTTAAGAGAACCTAATTGAAGTAGGCTTCAATAATGAATGTGAACAAGAGTCTAATAGAAGAAAGAAACTTAAGAAAATGCTACCATACTTTCCTTTGATTCTAAGACTAAAAAGAATAACACGTTATCAAAGATGGTTGCATATATGATATGACATGATAGAGATTATATAAAAGATGGAAAATAAATGCATCTAGCCAATGAGTTGTCATAGACATATATTGATTCTCGCTATCTATATTTAAGACATCCATGTCAATCTTTGAATACTAATCATTGCACTTGTCATATGTTATTAGTTCCTACAACTTCTTATAGTGGATCTGTATAAAACAAACATAATTTATTTTATCCATGAGTATTTCGGGGGAGAAGGGCCTATGTGATAACATATATGTATATTTGCAGCCTTTAGTATAAGAGTTAAGGAAGTTATGGGAGGGTTTCAATTCATTTGATGAAGCTTCTATAGAAAACTTTAAATTGCAAGCTGCTCTTATATGGACTATAAATTATTTTCCAACATAATAAAATTTATCTACGTGGAGTACAAAGGGTGTTTTTTCTTTCCCATATGGTGCTAGTACCACTTCAAGATGGATAATGTTCGGTAACAATATTTTTTATATGAAGCATTATAGATGGTTGCCACATGATCATATATTTTACTTTCAATCTTCACAATTTAACGAAATAATAGAGATTATCAGGGCTCCAATTACACCTTCTAGGATTATTGTTTGTAGGTAGGTTGATGGTCCCAATCATGTTTATGAGAGTTTTTTTTATTGAACTACAAGATCAGCTAAAATAATTGATAAGCTTCCACCAATTTTTGAGGACAACACAAACTATGATAATGATTAAGATGAAAATAGTTGATATAACAACTCTGTGAAACATAATTGGAAGAAACAAAGTATTTTATTTGGTTTTCCCTATTGTTAACATTATCGCATCCATCATAATTTGTGTAATATCCCTAAATTTAATGTGGTATTATAAGGATTGATATGAACACTTATATCAATATGGTATATCATCCTTTTTGTAATTCCACCCTAAGAACTTCACAGCTAAGCATGTTTACCATAAATTTTTTTATAGAATGGATGACTCTCCTGGGAAGCTTAAGAAATTTTTAAAAATATTTCTTAGTAAGCATGTGAATGAGGATAAAGCATGATAAAAGGAATAGTGTTTATGTGTGGGGACAATCAATCATTTCGACAACGCTCTAGAGTAGCCCCACAACTCTTGTGGATCTAAGGTACTATTAGGTGGCTACCAAGTGGCCTATGTATGGTTATATTAACTTAGAATGTTACAATTAATATCATATCAAAATTGCAATTGCGAGTTAAACTTGGATGAGTCAGTCAGTTGCCTAGCAGGAAAATTCTTATAATAGATTGTAATGAGATGATCATTAGTGGGGCACAATAGAGATGTTGCATTCTTGACTGGGGGTAAATGTAATACCCCCAAATTTAGCAGTGTGTTATAAGGATTTTTATGACTATTTATATCAACATGGTATACCATTTTTTAGTTTATTCCATCCTAAGAACTTAGCAGTTACGCATGTTTGTCATGGAAAAATTTAGGACGGGTGACCCTCATGGAATGTTTTAGAAATTTAAAATAAAAACTTTCTTGGGAAGCGTATGAGTGAGGAAAAAGTCTACTGAAAGGACTTGTGTTAATCTATGGGGTTAGTAGATCAATCTAAAAGCACTCTATGGAAACTTCATAATGCTTTTGGGTTTGGGGTGTTATTAAGTGGTTACTACTTCCATCGTATGATGTGGTCATATTTTAATATAATATTTGTTTCCAATTGCATTAAAAACATCCATATGCACTAAGGTTGGGTTAATCTCAAACTTATCAATGTTATGCATATAATATGATAAAGAGATAGACTTGCAAGAGCTTGACTATTAGTAGCAACATGTTATTCAAACATTGTGCCACATGGAGAAAAAATTCTTCATTCTTATTTACAAGCATGGTTCATTTGATAATGCATATTCCAATACAAGTGAATTTTACTAACCCAATTCATTATACTTAGATGTTTCCTATTTAATGGTGAGTGCACTTGTACTTACCTTATGCTTTGTGTTACCATAATTTCTATTATTAAAATTATGCTATTTCATTATTTTATCTTATAGGGACTTAGTACGATTAAAATCATACATGTGGAATAGAGCTTATTTGAAGGGTTCTATAGCAAAAAAGATAAAACATCCATATATGTTTGACATGTTGTTCATTTTATTTTGGAAATGTTGAGGCATTATTTCATAGATTACCACAAAAATATGAATTTACTCAAGATTTGTACAAGTATTTGTTTAATGACTGAAGGATGGTTGTTAGGCAAGACTCATTGCTACAACTTAGATGATTTGAGTCTTAAACAAGCTCATCATTATGTGTTCATCCAACATGACTATTTTGACACACATAGTAGGTAATATCATATGTAGCATAATAGTTATATAATTTTATTAAATTAATTTGGAATTTTTTCATAGTCTTTAATTCTCTTGTATAGTATAGATAACTCTTATGAAAAAATAATTGGACTAATATAGGTATTAGAATTTATAATTGCTATGAATACTAAGAAAAAATGGTAAAAGCTATAAAATGTTCTTTTATGCTATTTTAGGGGAAATAAATTGATGATAACATAGAATATGGAAAATTTATGATGGCTTTGGCACGAGGACCTTATAAATTAGTTAAACACATGAACTCCTTTACCATGAGGGGATATATATTTCGCATAAAAACCCGTGATGAACGGAGGAAAACTCAAAATACTAAGGTGATGATAATAGTTGACAATAGGAAATATTATGAAAATATAAGATATATTTATGAATTGGACTATTTTGGTAGTCATCGAGTTGTATTATTTTGTTGTAATTGGGTAATCTTAATTTAGGTGGAAGGTTGAACCAAGATAACAAAGGATTTACTTTAGTGAATTTTAGTCATTTAATACATACAGGAAAGGCAATGAAAGATAGTGCATTCATTCTTGCATATCAAGCAACTCATTTTTATTTTTATTTTTTTGTTAAAGATGAGGAACAAGAATAGTGATCTCATTTAATTGAAACAAATCCAAGAGATAATTATCAAATAGGAGCATGTGTACAAGAAGAAAATAAAGATGAAGTTGATAATCTCCATCCCCAATCTATTCCATCCACTTCCATTAATACTTTAGCTAGGACTATTTTTAGCTAGAATAATATGGATGAGTAGTCTTAGACTGTAAGTGTTCATGTGTGTGTACTTGTTTTTCATGTGATCTTTTTATGGACTCTACTTCATGTTTTGTTATTATCATTTTTTTGCTAAAAATTGCTTTTATCTAAGGTTCTTGTAATTATTTATGAGTATGAGGGAAATCATATGTTTTGCATAATGTATCTTTCAAGGAAAGAAATAAGAAATTTGTCGTACAATCCATCCATATGCATATCCATCTATTCTTTATACGTCATCTAATGTTAGTCTTTGTTTTAGCCATGTGACTGAAGACAACAATTTACCTTTCTCATCAAATGTCAAATCATGTGGCAATGTGTTTGTTGATACATAAGGTAAGAGATATCCGCATCTTTATTTACTACTTGTACATGGAAGAATCTTGAGATTCAAATCCATGTGGTCCATCAAATGACAAATATATATTTATTTATATAACAACAATTATAATAAGATATATAATATTCTATATGATAATACATAAATTCATTTTTACACAATTTTTTATACTTTTTGTAAAATTATATTAGAAAACATGTCTAGTTATATATAATTAATAAACTATATATATATATATATATATATATATATATATATATCACTAACATTGTTAATTTAAATTTGAGTACAAGAAAATAGTAATTAGTTATGATATATAATTAATTTTGTGAATAATAGTATTAGATATATTCTATATATAGTAATTAATCACACTAGTATGAGAACAATAACTGATTTAATTTCTTGGAAATGTTTAAGATAGGAATGTATTGGCTTTATTTATTTAATAAATCTATAAATTATGCGGTTGAGATTTTTTTTTATATAAAAAAAAGATGAGTTTTAAAAAATAGATATTTAGTTAATATATTTGTAATACGAAGTCTTAAAAATATGTTGCACAAGGTGTTTATGTTTGCTAGTATTAGAGTTAAAATAATAGTGAAAACAAATTTTGTTAAATAATGTGTAGATTAATTGAACTAAATTTTAATTTAAAAGATAATATTCCAACCAACACCATATAAAAAACTAAATTATATTAGTCTATATGTGTGTGTGTGTGTGTGTGTGTATACTAAATGAAAATTTCCATAGGGTTAAGGAACCCCAGGTGGTCTTAGCTGCCTTCGTCTGTGCTTACACTAGATAGTGTCACACATAAATCTCTGTCACAAGAGGTACAAGCCCATGAAGAGCAGCTTATAGGTTGTTTGATATTATGTATAGAAAGTGATTATCTTATATAATAACTTATTTTATAAATTTTTTATCTGAAAAAGTTTCAAAAATAATTGATTATTACTTTCTATAAATAATAGCAAACATAGGGTAAATGACTATGATACATCAAGTGCAAGTGGTAGTGGTGGTGGTAGAACCAAGATTGATAAAGAGTCTGTTGAATATATTCGTAATGGTGGCTTATTATTTAATGTTCTATTTTATTCATTCAATCTTTTCTTTTATGGCTGCTTACTTTCAAATACTTGTTTAAATGTTGAGGGAAACCAAACACGAAGATATGGTGAAATATCCCCTGCAGATATTTGGGATCTTAATGGCTGTGAGAATATGGTAGTGGTTGTTAATGAAATTGTCAACCAATTAGATGGTCCGAACATGTATTCAACCTTTGGTTAGCATACTTATCAGCTTGACCAAAAGTGTGCCCATATGATAAGAAATATTGGCATCTTTGCGAATAAAGCAACCACAGAGGAAGTGAAGAAAATAGTTCGAATAATTTGTAGTCCTCATTTCATTGTAGCAAAATTATTTTTCTTTTCTTGTAATATCTGCAATCTTATTTTGTTTATTACATAGGATAAGTTTCATATTCCTCCTTGTAGTATCATGGAAAAATAATTTTTTTAAGTGACCTTGGAATTAGAGTAAAAAGTAAGAGGTTAGAGTTGTAGGTTAAATATTGTACACCCACTACTAGAAAAGATAGAGTGCTTGAAAAATGAAAAGTTTGTTGCCAAAATTCCTTAGGAGCCATGAGCATTGGTTCTCCAAGGAGGGGAAGGTATAATATCTAACCTACGTATTCATTCATAATTTAAAATTGAATAGAAATTTAAATATATATTTGATCTCAGGCTGCTTCTAAGCTAGGAAAAGAGGAAACAAGTGAAGCATCACATTTCCACACACGTGGAACAAAAGACTTTGCTATTACTACAGATGAATATGTAAGTAGTTTATGAAATGCATAAAATATCATAACAGTAGTTCAATGTGTTTTATACTATTTATTAAACTTATATCACCTAATCATTTGGGTAAGGTCTAACGGTTGAGAACCTAGTGACATTGATATGTTTATACTTAATCCTAAACGTCATGATGGAAGTTATTTAAAGTATTTTAAGCATAAGAAATTTGTGGCATAGAGTTATATATTACATATTAACATCCTTAGTTTTTGATTTATCTCATTGTGGCCCTTTATTTTTTTATTTATCTTAATTTAGGATGAAGTTACGGCTTATGTAAAAGGACAAATTGGGAACTCTGAATTGTTAGAAAATATCATCGGGGCAGAAAAAGGAGGTTATTCTTTCCTTATAATAGAGTAGGTCGGCCTAATTTGGAATTTGAAAGGCTAAAAAAAGAACTAGCTACTAATAGAGAAGAAGCAGATGCCGCAAGAGAATGAGAAGTTCCTACCAAAAATTAGCATAAAAAAAAAACAAGCAAAAGAAGAGTTGGTTGTCACTAGAGCAAAAGTAGTTGCCAACAAAGAAGAGTTGTATGCCTTTATTACTCAAGTTAATGAGTGGATGGGAAGGACAAGCACCACATAGGCATGTTTAATAGAGATTTTATGAAATATTTTCAAGTGCATATGAACTCTTATATATGTGTGTGTTTAATAATTTGTTACTCTCTTTAAGATGGCTGATTTTAGGTACGTAGTCTATTTGTTGGTGTAATTTGTACTAAAATGGCCAGTTGTTGATCCCTTTTATTAATTTATTATATTATGAAGTTGGCATGCAATGGCCTTTTTGTCATATTCCAACACCATAACAATATGGTGGAAGTCTAATTACATGTGAAAGGATAGAATAACATGAACTTACTATTGAAATTATTTTTTATTGTATAATGTTCCCGATGGAATCACATGGTTGATGTGGTATAGTTGTATTGTAATAAGATATATGCTTGAGTTTATTTTTTTTTTAATTTTTGAGATATTTTTAAAGCAATATTAGAGGTAATGTCACTTTTTCGATCTAGTTGTACCTTACACTTATGGTAACAATATCCAACAATGCTTAATGATATGCCTATGCTGAATATCTTACGCTTGTTGTTCTTACTTATCCCTTCTTAGTAATGCAACAAATTTTCCTCATTACTAGTGTCAAACATATAAATCTTCTTCTAAACATGTTAGAATATTTTAGTGATGAGAAATTTGTTTTTTGATTCCTCACTAGAGTTTTAGTTTTTGTTGACGGACCTTTCACTTTTAGCGATCAATTTTTATGTTGTGTTTTTTTATATTGTTTTTTAATATATATTTTATGATACATATAAAGGCCACCAAGGCATATCTATAATAAGCTAGAACCACCTGAAATGGAGGCAAATCACTACTCTTTTTGATGGATGAGATCATGCCTTAATATTTTGTAACGGTTGATTGTAGGTGGTAAATTCATGTATATGCATTTAGAAGAAAGTAGTTATTCTAGACACTAATTTAGACTGTCATTTTGCAAGGTAATGATTTTGGATTATGTTGAAATACATTAGTATTAAATGGCCAAGCTTGTGGAATATTAATAGCAGAAACACTATATATTACTAAGGTTGTAAAAGAACCAAGCTAAACCGAATATATAACATCCCAAGTCGATACAACCATGCAGTGTCGCCTAGTGGCCACCTGAAAGCACCTTATCCCACAAGAGTTGTGGGGCTACCCTAGAGCACTTTTGGATTGATTGGCTGACTTCATAGATCAACATGAGACCTTTTGGCATGCTTTATCCTCACACACGTGCTTCTAAGAATTTTTTTAAAAAAAAATCAAAACTTTCCATAAAGGTCACCCATCCTAAAAATCGCTATATGGAAAGCATGTTGAACTGTGGAGTTCTGAGAACAAAATCACCAAAAGGATGATATACTATGTTTATATAAGTAGTCATATCAATCCTTATAACACTCAGCCCAATTTGGGGGTATTATATTCACTCATACTCAAAAAGCACAATGTCCTTTTTATGCCTCAACTACTAACTGTCTTAATATAGTTTATCCTAATAATCATCCCACTAGACAAATAACTAGCTCATCCAAGTTCACCTCACATTTGAGTAAATACGACCATGCGGGGGTCACTTGGTAACCACTTGATAGAACCATGGTACCATAAGGGTAGTAGGACTACCCTAGAGCACTTCTATATTGATCGGTTAGCCCTATAGATTAACACGAATCCTTTCAATACACTTTATTCTCAATCACTAGCTTCCCAATAAATTATTAGAAAATTTTTGAAACTTTCTAGGGAGGCACCCATTCTAAAATTTGCTCCACGAAAAAGCACACTTAACCGTGGAGTTCTTATGATGGACTCATCAAAAGGATGGTATACTATGTTGATATAAGTGGTCATAACAATCCATATAATACTCCGCTCAATTTGAGGTATTATAGAATACCCCCGAATTTGGGTTCACCTCATTTAATAAATGAGTCTCAAATAATATTTGAGCTCAACTCATTTAACTAAACGAACAAGTTAAGTCAAGCTCATAAGCCTTAGCTATATATGAGTTGAGTTGAACTTTTTCAAACTCTTGGAGGGAAAATGTGGCATCCAATTTTATTATTATTTTTTTATATAGAGAATAATTATCAATGGTTATAATCCATTTTTAACTTATGATCAAACTTTGTGGCAATTAAATTGGTTACTAAAAATCTATCTCTAATGACATAGTGATACTATATTTTCCAATAGTTCTTGTAACCTTCGAGGGGTGTATGTGTACGTGTATGTGTGTATATATTCATGTAATGATGTTTACTCTTTTTTTTTCTTTTTTTTATTGTTTATGTATTTAAATTAGGTAGAGAGTTGATTAAAAAAAATATTGTATAATTTGCTCATTATTTGAATTGTTTTTCTACTTTATTTTTCTTACAATTGTAAATAAAGCTCATATATATATATATATATATATATATATATATATACACAGACACACACACACACACACACATACAACAACACCTACATAAATTTATAATGTGTTAGATATTACTATAAGAATGAAAATTTTGAATTATAATTTTGTATTGATTGTTCATGAATTATGATTTTTGTAAGAATATTAATGTGATTTTAAGCCGATTAATGAAATTTTAATATTTAAGGTATAAATCAAACTGAACTGAACCAAACTATAAACTTCCAATTTTTTTATGATTTGTTTGATTTTTTTTCTAATCGTAAAAGATATAATTTTGGTTGGTTTGAGGTCATGTTCATCCCTACTACTATGTCCATGGTTGTATGATTTCTAGCTAGATTCAACCTGTTAATACTTTTGAGGGATATATATATTATAATCAGCTAACTTTCATCAAATTGATAAGTTGTATATATATTGACAAAACATATATTAGTTGAGTAACCTTCATTTTTTCAATAATATATTTATACATAACTCATTTATTGTCAAATAGAAATCTTAATTTCATATGTTTGATTGAGGTTTAAAAAAAGAAGGGTAAACACAAATCAAAAATAAAGAAAGAAGTTATTCCATCATTTTGAAATCTTTATGAGGCTCATGCATCCTAGGTTTTACCAAAATTTATTTTTAGATTTCATCTATGATCAATTAGGTTATAGCATAATGAGAGATAAAAATCATATTTTTTTAATGACACAGGAATTCGAGAAAAATAGAAGGTGTCATGGATCAACTCTGATGTCCTTGAATTTTTTTATTTTGATGCTTTTAACTATTTTTTAATACAACAAAAGGGTTTTATATTGGTTTCATCATGTCAAAGGTAGGCTAAGGGTTAGGTCTTTTGTTATCTTTTGGAGTTTGTGCCAAGTTGCTTTGTTTTTGGATGACAGAGAATGTGCAAGTTGTATTCTTCTTCTTCTTGTGTGGTTGAGACATAATCAACAAAAAACTAAAAAGGAGAAAAGGAAAAAAATTAAATACAATAATAAAACATTTACAACCACTTGATGTTCCAAAAGGCGACAATAAGAAAAGAACTAAAATATAACACCCAAGCAAAATTGAACAACCCTAAACACTCAAACCCAACCAAAAGCTGCCACCAAACCTGCAAAAATTATATGAATATGTAGTATCAATATCACATCCTCATATTGAGTCAATCATAGTGTCTCCTGAGAGATAATATGCTCACATTGCAATCAATAAAACAGAAGCAAAAAATCATGCATAGAATATAAAATCACACGTGATAACAATAATTTAGGTAATTCTTGGTCCCAAAACACAACATATAATGACAACCAAACATTCCCTAACACTAGTCCAACACAAGTTGATTTTAATACAAACAAAAACATTTATACATGAAATTTCCACAATTCAAATGGGTGTTTATTATTTATGTCAAACATTTCAAATGCTTATCAATATAACCTTAATCAAATTATTCAAGAGGGACCTTAGTGGTTTTCTAATCCATTTCAAATCAATTGAATTCAAATATTGGAAGAAATACAATCCCATAATCTAAAAGAAAAGATTGCCAAGGATAAAGCAAAAAATCAAACAATTAACTTATGGGATAGTCAATTAAGGAAGTCACATGGTATTAAGTTGTATATACCCAAAACTCCTAGAAGTTTGTGAACCCATAGAGATAAGAAATGGATCCTTTGATCCGATGGTCCAACTTTACACTTAGGGGGCTATTCTGAGGCACAAGAACTCTTTCAAAACTCAAGTATTTCTCTTTAAGTGATTAACATCTTATTCAATGTAAAAAAATTATTACAAGGATATTGAGATCTATAAACAAGTCAATCAATATAACAGACCTTAAGGGCCACCACAACAAGTTAACCATCCAATCAATCGAAATGACCACAAAAGTGAAAATACTTCAACATCGTCAAGGTTTAGAATTATAAATCATGCTATAACCCAAACAATTGACCAAATAAAATCAATTAATTCCTTTCTAACCAAATATCTATTATTTATCAAAAAGGAAAATCATAGAGTTAATTGGTATCCATCTAGGCTCAACTTAAAACAATTACTTCATGATAGGCATATTTTAGCTATAAAGACCAAAATGCTCACATAACCCTACTTATTCCAAATTTAACCACTTCAATATCAATATCAATATTGATACAATCTAAAAAAATTTCATAAAAAGGTTAAAAGGTATTAAACACAACACTTTAACACAAAATATATATTCTGGAAAATTCTATTAAATGAAAAAAAAAACTATTTTCCTCCTATACATGAGTTAAGCATATTAAGAACATAAAATTATTAAATATGGATATCTTATTTGCTAAAATTTACATGCTCAACATATATAATAAATCAAGGCAGATTTTTGGCATACATGATGAATGAATTAACATGACAAAAAAGACATTTTTTCCCTACGGCGCACTCATTACATCATATAAAACTAACTATTAATATGCTCAATTTCTAGCATATTATATATCAAAATCTAAGTAAAACGTACAAATATTTTAATATAATACATGACATAGCGAAAATTCCTCGGTGGGATAAAAATTTCCTTACAGAGACACACATAAAACAACTAAAAATTATCTCTTGCTTTAACCTGTTATCACAATTATAAAATTTCATATGTAATTACAAATAAGTATATACATGCTTATTAAATATAGATATGTTTTCATACATAAAAGTAAAATAATAAAAGCACTCATTCATATTCATATTATATTTTCTAGCACATCTTATCACCAAAAGTCACAAACTTCAAAATAAATAACACCTAATATAATTCTAAGCCTAAACGCTTAGTATACTCACATAAAAAATTTCTACCATTTTAAGAGTTAGTTAGATTTACTTAGATACAAACTTCAGAAAAAATAACAAAAAGTGCCTTCTCCAATGTTAAATCATAATCCCCTTGGATTCCTTTCAAAATATCAAAAATAAAAAAGTAAGAAGCATAAAAAATCAAAATAAGATAATAACAAAAAAAAAACAATGAGTAAAGAAGCTCAAAAACCAATGCCACTTCCTCTAAACCTTAGTTTCCTACACTTAGATCAAGTTTTGGAGATGAAGATAAGGATAATTATACTAGAAAAGAGGAAAGGAAAGGGAGAAAAGATGAGGAGGAGAGTTGAATAGCAGCAACAACACACAATAGTGGTTGTTGAGAATGAGCAAGTGGAAGTTTAGGGCTTCCAAATAAGGCTTAAAAGTAAGGGAAAATGAAGGGATAAGATTGGTAAATGTAAAGCAAGTTGTATAAAATAAAGCCCCGTAGAGTCTAGGAATAATTTAGCTAAGATGAATTTGTAGGATCTAAGGAAAAGTGCCAAAAAAAATCAACAACAATGAATGACTGCAATCAAAATTGATCATGATAGGAAAAAGAAGAGGAAAAAGAAATATGACAGGCTGTGGTTTTACGTAGAATGAGGGTGGAAAGCTAAAGTATGCAATGCAAGTATTAAAAAGAAGCAACAATGTGAGGGGTAGGTTGATTAATTAAGGAGATCTAGGGGTTGAAAGTCCAACAAAAATCAATTAATAAGACTGAAAAAAATAATATTTGATATGATTTTATGTAAATTTTTCTACAAATGGTGCATGAATTGGCAAAAAAACATGATATCTGATAGGAGAGGAGTGTGGGGTGGGAATTGAAAGCAAGTTATAAGTGTTTATGACATAAACACTTAATTATTATAGTTTTGGCCAAAAGTTTGGTTTAATGAAAGTAATTAAGACAAAAAATAAGATTTGGTTATTTTAAATGGATAATTAAGATTCAATAGGCAGTTAAGGGATTAATTGTAATTTTATTTTAGTTAATTAAATTGTAAAAAATTATAATAATGGGAATTTATTTGGAAAAAATAGCATATGGATCCTAAAAATTATGAAATTTCATGATAATTTTAGAAACTCAAATATATAAAAAAGATTGGTATCGGAGTTGATTTGATGCTAGATAGATAGAAAATGAGGGAAACGACAAAAAATGATAAGTCGCAAAAATACATTTTTTCATAAACACATGGAAATGAATAACAAATGGTTCAAATTGAATGAATAATGAATAATCCTAAAAAAACAAATACATAAAAACATTTAGTTTTAGGTTTTATTTGACATCAAACAAACAAAAAAAGGTAAAAAAAAAATTTAAATTTGTCTAAGTAATCTTATTTTTGCATAATTTAACAACTTGTATAAAACAAAAGAATTTCGAACAAATGGATATCATGAATGAGTTCAAAAATATTTTAAGAATGATTCATAAATTTTGAACGAGTCAAAATGAGCAAAATCAACAAGATTTAAAAAAAAATTACATACTATACAACTTTCCTCAAAACAAATAAGGGGAACAACACAAAAATTGAGTATAATATGAACAATATAATATTTGATAGTAGATTTTTGAAAAGTGAATTACAAGAATAATTATATAATATAATTAGGGTTAACAAAAAGAAGTGGCGTAGGTGGTTTGGATTTTCCTTAACCACTCATGTTTTTACCTTGCTGGCCGCCTATGCTTTCTACTCAATCAATCTCTATTGTAAGGATTCTAATATACTTTAAAATTACTCTCTCTAGTTCATAATAAATGATATGTCATTGCTTATTAATTTTATTTTTATAATATACATTCTTTTATGAAAACAATAAAAGTTTAATTACACTATATTTCTAAATCTACCCTCTACCCTCCTCATTATTATATCTTACAACATTAAGATTTCTCAAATTCTAATATGGACGGTTTAGATATTTTAGATAATATTTAGTCTAAACTTAATATATATTTTTTAGACATGTGTTCGACGATAATAGGTCTCTATTGTAAAATAATGGAATTATGGGAGAAGAAAAGGCATATCAATTTCGTTGATAAACAAACAACACAAATTTACTTAGGCATCGATCCCCATAGTCAAATTAACTTCGATTATAAAGTAACGTATCATTGACTTGAGAAAATGGTAAGAGTCCAAACAACTTGGGGAGCAAACCGAAAGGATAAGGATCATCCTGAAGGTAAGAGAGAGTGCAAGCAAAGAGATTCTTTATTAATAAGGGGGGCAGCTTGCTTAGCTCGAATGTACTTACCAAGAAAGTTTAGCTTGACTTTTGTCGCCTCTCATCACTGATTATGTCATGATCAATGTATGAATTGATTTTTAATTAGCAAAAAATAAAATGAAAATGCGCATGAGATCGCAGTGATATGCTTTTTCTTCTTGCTTTTAGAAAATAAAACATTTTTCAAACTATTTTCTAACTCCGAGAAGTACTTTAACGAATGCTGTATTTATTCCGACAGATCCCATCCATGTTTTTCTTCTTCAAACTTTCTGGTGGTAGTGATAAACAGCTACTTGAAATGAATAATTAGAGTTATTCACATGGATAAGATAATATTGATTGGAAAGTTAAGCATCTACGTACGTAAATATGGTTATTATACAACTTGTAAGACACATGATTAACATTATATACGAAAATTATATGGATTTTTATTGATATGGCAAATGACTCCTCCTTTGCAAGACCGAAAGTAAATACGTACACTATTTTTTGTGTGTGTGTGTGTGTTCTTTTTCTTCCCCTTCTTATTTTTCTATATTATTTTGGGTACTATACGATTGTATGATTGCACTCAAACTCTATATCTGCTATAAGCTGTACAACTAAAACTTTAAAAAAAAAAAAAAGAATAGTCCGTAGTATGCATATAAGGTTCTTAATATTTGATCATTGTACTAAGTTAATTTTATGGTACATGAAATTGTTTTAAATAATATGATCTTACATGTGGAGTTGAGTCACAAACTCATATAGTACATACCACTTTTTCGTCGCTTTCTTTCACTTGTGATTAGATATATTAAAAATCTGCCCACTTTGATTCCATACAGATAGTCCTACACGTTATCCTTTTTAAGTAGATAGTTTAGTTTTTTTTTTAATTTACTGTAACTTTTTAGTATTTAATAGTTGTATATGGCAATTAATGCAGTGTAATTGTCTTGGTGGCTGTTATCATTTTTTCTTATCTAATTTAGTTCGTATATTTTCGAGTAATTATAGGCCTTTGGTGTATACCATAGGCGCCATTAATGATTTAAGTTATATATAAATTTTCTTTTTTATTTTTTAATTAAAGGCATGAATATTAAAACTTTTCTCTTATTAGCACAAGGTATTTTTTAAAAAAAAAATTAATGTAATTCTGATTATTTTAAGTAATGTCTTAATGAAACTAAAGTCTAAACTTTAGACTTTTAGACTCTAATTTGAAAAAAGTTTAAACGTATGTACTTTTCATTTTCAAAACATTTATATCTTAATGAAAAATAATATCTTACCGTTTATACATTTATGAAAAATTAAAAAAACATTTGTATCTTTATGGATATGAACCCAACATATTTATGCCTTTAAATATATTTTGTCCTATATTGGCGCCTTGAACTTAATGATAGTGGGTGGGTACAAACTTAATGAGCATAAGCAACAAACACGTCTCTATTTAAAGAAACATGTATTGGTATTCCAAGTTATACTTGGTATCTTGATCTTGAACCATATTTCATACGGTGTCTCATTTGTACTATCTAGGTTTATCTATTAGCCCATAAAAAAAATTAATCTATCCATTAGACATAAATTTATGCCGTTAGGATTAAGAACGGAGATCTACCTAGATAGAGCGTAAGCTTCTAGCTAGTTTTGAGGGTAATACAACGAGAATTCTTGTGCTATATTATGTTGTAATGATACGGTTAGAATAGTAATGCGAGATAGCAAAATTCAATCTTTCGACGTTTAGTATTCCCGGGAATCTTTGACTAATCCTAAAACGTGGATTTGGTTTGTACGCATTCTCAATCTCCACATAGGTTGTCGGGGTTCAATCTTTCTATACCATCGTACTATATATAGTACACTCTTCACCTTAATTTGTTCTTGCATGATTCACTACTAATGCGTGAAATGGTTTGTGCTATATTATTGATTTTAATGAATCAGTAATATTACAAGACAAGGTAATGTGCTATATTGATCATATGATTCACTAATATCTCATGGCAATGACATGGTATGTGGTATATTGCTGTCACTTGTTTGGCTATTCATTAGCATAAGCCCTTATACCGATTGTTTCATGTCTTAGAAATCTCTTCGAATCAAGGTCACTTGCTAGCTGGTCAAGTACTAGACATGTAACACTAAGGTACGGTTTAGAAAAAATGTAGCTAAATATATATTGGCCATTTTAAATGAGTTTCTGTATCTATTAAAAAAATCAAATTTTTTGAAAAAAAAAATTTGTAGAAAAAATGCATTTGAGCGAAAATCTTTTCCAAAGATATCCTAAAATGTATTTGACAAGGTTAAATAAGAACTAGCGGAAAGATAATAATAATAATAATAATAATAATAATAATAATAATAATAATAATAATAATAATAATAATAATAATAGCTAGTTAAAAGTTGGAAACTACTTTATTTGTACTTTTGATATATTTGACCTTATGATGTTTGTATTTTCTTCCAAAAGAATTGAAGTTATGAGTAGTGGAACCAACATATATTTTGGGAATCTGCTAAAGTTTGGTTGTTGGTTTGGAGATATGGAGAAGTTTTATAATGGTACTTAATGGCCCCATAAAAAAGTGAAGACTTCACAACTAAAAAAAATGGATGTAAGATGGGTTGTTGTGACACTATTATAATAGAGAGATATTTTAGTCTATAATACCTCGAGTTATGTGATAAATGATACTCCCTCAATTTTATAATTTATAACATATTAGAATTTTATGATTATATTAAAAAATATTATATTCTAGACAAAAAGTCATCTATCTTTACAAATCTACCCTTATATTAAATTGAATAGTCTTTACTTAGAAATAAAATAATATAAGATTAGAATTGGAAATAAAGCATTTAATTATTGATACTTTTTTGTAAAATCGCTCATGTTCTGAAACAAAATTTGAAAACTAATATGCCTTATATTGTGAAAATGAGAGAGTAGGCTCTTAAAAATGATTGATACAACTATCTATACCAATGATGTGCACTTTTCTTTTAAAAAATCTATTATTAGATAATTCTATATATAAACATGATTGATTTGGTACAGTAAAATGATGACCGACTCTTGAAAATTTTTTCGAGTAGCATGTGAATTAACATCCTCACCCCACACTAGCCCTAGGTATTTATCCGAAATACTTTTGGAATTGACGATTAACACTACAGATAAACATGAGACCTTTTCGACAAACTTTGTCATTACTCACATACTTTTTAGAAACGTTTTAGGAGATCACCTATCATTGCACTACTCCAAGCCAAACACGTTAAATAGTAAAGTTGTCCAGTCATGGATTTTTAAAAGAAAGTTGTACCTTATTGACATAGGTAGTCATATCAATCATTCTTAGCCTTCTCCATCTTGCTCATAGTTTGTGCATTACATACATCCTCACTCAAAGAGCACTACACCCTCATTATGTCTCAACCATCAACTATCTCATTACAATTTATCCCTAAAATCATCTCACTAAGTAGGTGACTGACTTATCTAAGTTCATCTCATGGTCATGGTTTCACTTTGATACCATTTGTAACACCCCAACTCTATACCACACACAATCAATTACTCTAAATCACTTTTGAGATTGATGACTAATCACATAATATAAACATAAGTCCTTTTAAGTGTGTTTTATCCTCACTCACATACTTCACATCAAACTTTCTAGGAGACAACCCATCATTACACTACTCTAAACCAAACACAATTACTTGTGGAGTTCTCCAGTGATAGACTTTCCAAAAAGAAGGTATACTGTATTAATATAGTTAATCATACCAATCATTTTAAGCATTTATCGCCTACTACATAACTTAGGGTATTACATTGGATGAGGACAAAGCATACTAATTTTTATTTGTTAGTCTGTGGGGCTAATTGACGGTCACAAAAAGCACTCCAAGTAACTATTTACAATTAGTGTAAGGCTAGTGTGTTGAAATTAATCGTAGGGATTAATTGATAATGGTAGATGTAATATATTTCCTTAATTATTATGTAAATAGCTTAAGCAACAAATAAATCAAAATAGAGGAAGTAAAAAATTAGGTGGATGGTGAAAAGCTTCTGGTAATTGAGTTTAAAAGCTATTCTAATTACAAGCTTATTAAAAAAGAGATTTTAAGCTCATAAAAAAATGTGATCCAAATAGTAGTATAATTTTCTTAAATATATTAAACTTTTCATCTAATCATATTTAAAATTAGTAAAATGTGTCTTTTTTAGATCAAATAAGATATAAAAAAAAACTATAATGGTGATCCAATCATATTGGCAAATTCTATGGTGTAACCGGTTAATTACCATATATTAAGAAGAGTCAATATGATGGCATATTTGCAAATCAGTCACTATTTTATTTTGTTTTAAATATTTTAGAAAAGTGTTATATTTAGCTTTATATATTAACAAATAAAATAGTTATGACAAAACATTGTCTCAATTTTTTTGTTATAAATAGACGTTTGTATTGATATATTTTTTGTGTAAAAAATTATAGTGAAATATAAGAACAATAGTAGTGAAACTTGGGTGAAAATATCATTCAACAATTATGAAGAAAATTATAGTGTAATATGAAGATAACTAGGGTAAAATATGAAGGCAATTATGATAAAAATATGATATTAATAGTTGTACAGTGTAAAGAAAAAAAATAGAAAAACATGACAGGTTATCTTTATCGATAAAATGACAACTATTAGTGGTGAAATATAATAATAAACAAAGTAAAATATGAAACCAATAATAGTAAAACACAGTTATCATGGTGGTGAAAACTTAACACAAACTTAGTTAACCGTAACGGAAATGATAGTAAAAAAATAATAAGTTAATTTTTTTAAAAATATATATATAATGAATATTGGTGAAATACATCGGCAACTATTTTAAAAGAAATTATAATAAAACATAAATGCAATCTTTGTTAAATACAAACATAACTATGTTGAAATATAATGAAATAATAGTAAAAATATGGAGACAGTTATAGTAAAAATATGACGAGTTAATTGTATATATCTATTTGTAAAAAAAAGTATTAAAAATTAGAATGATATAAACTTTTATTTTTATAATTAAAATAGATAAATAACAATAACCGGTCTTATCCTACGGCAATAAAACATGTTAGTCCGGCCTGCCTACTTTTAAGAAAGCAAATTCCTGCGTGCCCATCACTTTGCTACTCTCTAGGCTAAAGATGAAAATCAACGATATAAAAATGGGAGTGTAGAACACTATTGATACACGGTAATTAAGTGGAAAAAAAAAAAGACATTGGTTATCCAAAACCCCTCGATCAATTCAAATGTCACTTTCAGGATCCTTTCGATTGATTTTAGATTAGCAACGGGTTGGAAATTGTGCTTACCACCTCCAAGTTTTTTTTCTTCTTTTTCCTCTTTATCCTCCAATGAAATCGTCTTTCATCACAAGATCTCCTGTTTGTGTCTCATATAGCGGACGCAGCTACCTACGATGTTTCCCACTGTGCATCAAAAAACAAGCGATCCCTACCTATCTCTCTCGCTAATCCCCATAAACCCTACTACTCCTCCGACCTAACTGCGCTCTTAATTTAAGTATTCGTTAATCAGTCTATTCTTGTGGCCGGAGGAACTCCACGCACGCGTCAGAAATCAAATCAATTTGGAGAACTAAACAAATGAAAGTCATCAATAGTTCCTCCCTCCCTCCCTCCCTTTTTCTTCCTACTATAGTACTAATAAAGAAAGTTTACCACGAATTTCGCCTTGCTTTAGGCAATATTTTGGTGCCTTATGACTTGGGCGCACTCTGCTCACATTCCGAGGTTCAATGGGTTCCTAACATCGCATCAGTAGCCGGGTACCTTGGAGTGTTTCATTAGTAGCTTACACCTTTTGGGTCTGCTAGCTGCTTCGATAGTCATAAATTGATTTTCTCATTTTACCTTCACTGAGTAAACTAAAATGCTTCCACTTTTTTTGGTTTAATAGGCACCGACCTCACCTAATTGCTGCAAGATAATCTATAGTATATTTGGATTTAAATATTAAAAATAATTATTTATTTTAATTTTTTTATAAAATACAATTGACTCGCTGAACTTTTAGATAGTAGCTACCAGGACGATTTATAATATTTCACGTCGCCTTCCATCCATCCATGGTCGTGGTCCAGGCCCTATGCAGGTAAGATAAACACTTGATCAATGGGTGAAAAGTAAAACTTCAAACAAAGCCGATTGTGCGACAATGTCGACCTACCAATCCAATATCCTATCATTTGTGAATAAAAATACTTGATCGGTCAAATATTTGAAATCAACCCCCGAAGTAGGGTTGATTTAAATATTTGCTAGCTGTAGGAAGACGTCCTCTTCATTATAATGTAAGACAGCAGAAAACAGTCCACGTAACCGGTAACCCACGTAAATAGTAGTAATTTATTTGAGCCATTCTCTCGAAACAACAGTAACTGATCCAGCACCTAGCTAAGTAGCATCTTAGGTATACTAATTACAATATTTAATTTGAGTGCATTAAAACGATATAGGCTGTAAGGACAAAATCTTTGATAAATGCGCGATCATTAAAAATTTGCCTCGTCGTTGAAGACGTGGCGGTTCGCAAGAGGAGATACAGTTTTCAGTCCTCGAGTTACGAAGCTTTCCTTCTTTATTCAATGTTTTAATATTGAATATCCTTCATCCCGTTCTAAAATTAAATCTTTTTAATAACTTGTATATAATTATATTAGATAATTTATTTATTTACAATATTACTGTTATTTTTCTTATTGGATAACAACATAATACTTAATTAATATATGGAAGAAGGATGAGAAAAAAACCAAAGGTAAAAATATAAAATATAGTATGACTTTTCTAAAAAAAAAAACTTCTCTTCTGAAGTAAAATTTTTCACTTGAAAGGAATTTTTTTTTTCAAAAAACAAATGGAGTGCCACGAAGAACTTGTGTAGCGTGCTTGCGAGCTCGCATGACCCCAACTACGGGCATACTTCCTCACCAAGAAAGCCTAAATATATAGAATAGGCTTTGAAAGTTAAGAGAAAATACAAAGAAATTTAGAGAATTAACAGGAAACTGAATTCATTGATAGCCTTCTCCAAATCATTATTGGAAGATATAGCCATTATAACAAAATCCGTTGGCAAGAGGGAAATCAGCTAAGATGAGGCATATAATAAGAAGAGGATGCTACTATTGACACTACAACTGCGACTATGGATAGATGGGTTGTGAGGTTGGGCCAACATCTTGGATTGTATCAATACTCCCCTCTCGAGAATATCCTTATCCTCAAAGATCAAAGTCTAGGAATTTGGCCTTCAAATCTTCGTAATACTCCCAAGTAGCATCCTCAAGAGTGACATTTCTCCATTAAACTAGAACTTGAGTTACAACTGAGTGTCCATGCTTGACAAAGTGCCTATTCAAGATTACGGATAGGACATATATCAAGTCACCGGTGGTCTGATAAGAAGGCAAGGGTGTGTGTACTCTATGATTGCCATGTTGTTTTTTTCAAGAGGGAGACATGGAAGACCGGATGTACATAAGATTGTGGTGGGAGTGAGAGTTTGTATGCCACAAAACCAATCTTGTCTAGAATCTGGTACGGTCCATCATACCTTGGGGAGATCTTGTGCATGGCATGATGTGCTAAAGAATGATGTCCATAAGGCTAGAGTTTAACATAAACTAGTCCCCAATCTCAAAATTTCTCCCAAACATGTGCTTATTAGCTTGTTGCCTCATCCTCTCTTGTTCTCTGCTAAGGTGGTGCTTGAGTATTTGAAGTGTGGTTTCCCTAGTTGTAAGTGATCTGTCATTTGTTGTGACCAGTGAGCCACATGGAAAGTAGGGTAAATGAATAAAGGGTGGCTGATTCTATAGATTTTCAAAAGGGTTGCCTAAGTTGCTAAGTGGAACATGGAGTTGTACCAAAATTCAGCCAAGGTAAGCCATTTGCTCTATTCCATGGGAAAGTCCCCTATCATGCACCTGAGGTAGTTCTCCAAGCACCTATTGAGCACGTTATACTAGCCATATTTTTGTGAATGATAAGATGAGGATAATTGTAGCTGAAACCCTTGTTGTTCAAAAAGTTCCTACCAAAAGGTACTTACAAAAATGGCATCTCTATCACTTGTAATGCTCTGTGGTAATTCATGGAGCAATTAACATGTGTATAGGAATCGTTTTGCTACCATTGATGTAGTGTAGGGGCGACTCAAAGCAATAAAATGGTCATATTTGCTCAGTCAAGCAATGACCACCATAATCACATCCTTATCATGAGCTTTTGGAAGGCCCTCTATAAAGACCATATTGATCTCCACCTATACGGTTGTAGGAATTGGCAGTGGTTGTAGAAACTTAGGTTGTGATCGAGTTTCATACTTGTTTCTCTAGTAAGTGTCACACTCACGGACGTATTTCCTAACCCTTTCCTTCATGCCCTTATAGTACATTAATGATGATATCCTCTTGTAGGAAGCCTCAACACCTGAATGCTCACCTTGCAACATATCATGGTATAAGGATATTAGTTTTTTATGGAGATTCGCATCATTGCCTACCACTATCTTAGTCCTCCTTCTAAGTTGTCCTTGTGAGCAGGTGTATTTTGGGAAGCTTCAAGGATCTTGTTGGGGAGATTCCATAATACCTTTGAGGTGTGTATCAATACTATATCCAAACTTAACCATGTCCAACATACCATAGTGTACTACTAAGAGTGCCATAGCTAATACCTCTAAACCAAGAGCCATGGAGAGAGCAACAACTACTATGTTATCCTTGCCCTTCTTGTACAATATCTCATAATCGAGGGGCATCAGTTTAGCTAACCACATCTATTGGAAATTAATGGTGATTTTTTTGTCTAAGAGGTGCTTCAAAGGTTTGTGGTTGGTGCTAATGGTGATGTATCTACCCCATTGATAATGAGCTTACTTCTTTACAACAAAGAGAATTGCTAACATTTCCTTCTCATACACTGACAAACCTGATGCTTGGGTAAGGAGGCTTTTGCTAATATAAGCTAAAGGGTGGACTTCCTATATGAGCACTAATCCCATTCCCATGAATGAAACATTAGTCTCTATGATAAATTTCTTAGTGAAGTCGGGTAAATTCCAAGACGAGGGAAGTGGTTAGGGCTAGATTAATTTTATCAAAAACCTCCCTAGCGTCATCTGAATAAACAAATTTATCCTTCTTTAACATTTATGTTAAGGACATAACCCTAAAAAATTCTCCTATAATATCCGACAAAGCCTAGAAACCCTCATTAGGGTCGAATATGTAGGAAGGGGCCGAGCTTGGACAACCTTAACCTTCTCTAAGTTGGTAGACACCCCTTTTCTAGAGATGATATGACCTAGGTACTATAAGCTCTAAGCCCCAAATGTGCACTCAACCTCCTTATCATACATACTATTTTACAATAGCACCTCCAAAGGGATATTTTGGTGAGTTAGGTGAGAGGTCCAATCTCTATTATAAACTAATATATCATAAATAAATAAAAATAGAATAAACTTGCGCAAGTAAGGCTTGAATATTTGGATCATAAGGGCTTGCAAAGTGAGGGGAGCATTGGTCAAGCCAAACGGCATAACCAAATACTCATAATGCCCCTCATGTGTTTTAGAATCAGTCTTAGGAATATTTGGAGGATACATTCTGAGTTGGTGGTGTCCAGACCAGAGGTTAAGTTTCGAAAAATATATAGCCCCATGTAGCTCCTCCAAAATCTCTTCAATAACATGGATTGGGAATTTATCCTTGATAGTACGCTTGTTGAGCTCTATATAATCTATACAAAGCCTTCAACTATTGTATTTTTTCTTAACTAAGAAAATAGGGGAAGAATAGGGGCTCAAACTAGGTTGTATTATACCAGCATGCAACATCTCTTACATTACTCCCTTAACGACATCCTTATGGAGGGAAGAATATTGATAAGGCCCAAGATTGATGGGATTGGTAGCTTTCTTTTAGGGAATGCAATGATCATGAGATCTGAAAAGAGGAAGGCATATAGGTAGCTTGAAAACTTTAGAATAATTATCTAGCACAATTTATAAGTCTAGCTGCTAGTTCGGACTTGTTCCTCTAGTTTTAAAGTTTAGGGCAGTGAGTTAATTTCCCCCTTGTTCCTCCATCTGTAAATAACATAACTGGATCACTACGTGTTATAAGCTCTTACCTATTACCTTGTTCACTTCCTTATCCTTCAATAATTGTGTCTTCCCATGGTGAGATCCTCTTAAAACCATCATCCACCCTTATACTGTAAAATCCATGCACAAAAATTGGAAGTCCCATGTAATAGGGCCCAAGGTAGGCAACTATAGAACCCCAAAACCATCTAGCATTCCCTTAAGGGCAGGGTCGTCACGTCTCATTTAAACTCATGGTTTGATAGCTTCCAATTCAAATCCTTATTGAGAAAGGTTTTGTAGATCTCACTCCCATTCACCACTACGATAGCAAGAGGTTGGATAGGAGTGTAACACCCCCAAAATTTACAAGTTTTTTTTTTATTTAAAAAAACGGAAACGTTTACAATAGAAATATTTTAAACTGTAAATTTTAGGAATGTTACCGCCACACTTAACACTAGACCGGTTCATTCCTACCGCTCTAGCGTTAAGTGCTAAGGCTAAGAGAAACAATTCAAAACCATTAATACATAATCCAAATTCATAATAAGGGCAACCGAATATCACGAGTCCTTATACCATCCCAAAATACGAGAATTAGTTTTTCAGGAAAGAAGATAACGACAATAATAAAATTGTTTTCAAAGTGCTAATCATAAATAAAAGATAGGGTAATAAAAATTGCAAGGAGAGCCGGCCACGTCACTATTGGAACGGATCCCGCCCCATCATCACTCGACCCCTCTTGATGCCCCATAGACATCAATGTCATCATAAAATACATCTCCTACCTGCAGGAAATCAGATGGGCCTTCTACTCGTTGGAATGAGCAGCACCCATGAAACGGATGATCAGTACGCTACGTACTGAGTAAGGTGACCGAGCACTAAGGCCAACATATAGCATACAAAATCATAAGGCAATGCTCAACTTACACTTTCAAACCACGTATTTGATTCATAAAGACATACAGATACATTACACAACTTAATAAAGATTAACCCACACATCAAGGCCCAAACCGTTCGGATTAATTATTCAATTAATCTTTTTACCGAAAGTCGATACACACCATAACTTTTATCAAATCCATGTAATCACAGGAACACCCCACTATTTTAGCCGGTGGGTCGGTCACTTGCGGGACAATGTCCACACCACTATTATTTGCCGGTGGACCGGTCACTTGCGGGACAATGTCCACACCACTATTATTTGCCGGTGGACCGGTTTGGTTCCTGCTCACATGGGGTTCCACTGTAAGTAATTAATATCTTTTAAGTGTCTTTAACAATCTCGGGTTCGTTTTTATTGAGCTCGAGTCCCCCACTATTATTCGCCGGTGGACTGGACACTTGCGGGACAAAGTCCACACCACTATTATTTGCCGGTGGACCGGTCTCATATAGGGTAATAACCCTAACCACTATTCCTAACCGGTGGATCGGTTGGACCCGGCTCAATAATCTTTCGCTTTAAGTGATTAATATCTTAAATATTTTATTCAAAGATTTTTTCCCAGACACACATGATTATCTCTATACCAACCCTAGTTCTCGTACATATCCCTAGCTCCACATGACCACTTTCCCATGAAAACCCTAACTCCACGTAAACCACTCTCCCATACAAACCCTAACTCTCATGCAAAACCCTACCTCCACATAATCACACTCCCATGCACCCTAACTCCACGTAAAACATATTTCCATGACAACCCGAAATTCTCATGCAAAACCCTAGTCATCATGCAACTCCACGCAAACATCCTCACCCCATGCAACTTCATACAGAAACCCTAACACCATGCAATTATGTATAAACCCTCATACCATGAAATTATATAGAAACCCTAAAACCATGCAATTATGCAGAAACCCTAACACCATGCAATTATGCAGAAACCCTAACACCATGCAATTACTCCCCATCATGATTTTGAAACCCCTTTCATGCATGTCTTGGGCCACGCCACATCGTACTAACAACATATTTATACATATCATTCTCATGCCACAATCTTTTAACAAAACACACCTCAACTTCCTTACATGCTGCATTTATAACAATTACATAATAGTTACATAAAATACATGTCATATCACATCACAAGGCATGCGAGGCATATAATGCATATAAGCACACAAAAGGCCTTAGCACCCCTTACCTAAATTATCACCGGATCTTGGAGCAAGCTCCTATACCACTTGAGGGCCTTGAAATGGCTCACCTACTTTGGGAAAAACACTAGGATTAGGTTTTTCTTAATATTGCTATTATTTCTAACTTATCCCAAGACCTTATTTTTAATTAAAGTACTACGATACTAAAATTAACTATACAAAAATACTAGTAGAAATATTAACAATAAAACAATTGTAATTCAAAACAAAAAGGTGATACAAGGGTTTCTACCCTTCACCAAAATAAAATAAAATTAGTAAAGATAATAATAATAATAATAATAATAATAATAATAATAATAATAATAATAATAACTATTATTAATAATAGTAATATTAATAGGAACCTTAATAATAATAATAATCAAGCCTTAAAATTATGAGATGGGTTTCGACCCTACCCCTTAATTACAAAATACCATTCAATAATATTAATAACATATATTATGTATAATAATATTAAAATAATAACGATACTAATAAGGTTAGTATTATTATTAAATAAAATAGTAATAATAATATTTTAAAGTATAGGTGCGAATAATAATAAAATAATAAAGTCTCTACCCTGCAATTACAAATCATCATAAATTTTATATCAAATAATAATAAAACATATTAAGAATATAATTATTAAGAATAATAATAATGGAATTTATATGCAAATAATTGAAATAAATTAAATCAAGGCATATACTAATATGGAAAATGGTTGAGAGGGTCTAGGGTTCAACCTTAAACTGGTGGGGATGGGCGGCACCGGCGGTGGTTCACGGCGGCACCGGCGGTGGTTCACGGCGGCACCGGCGGTGGCCGGAAAAATAGGAAAATAAAGAGAAAGATGGATGTTGGGAAAAAGATAGGGAGAATTGAGGTGGTATAAGAGGTGTTTATTGTTTCCCAGGAGGAGAGGAACAAAATGATGGTGGTGGTGCAGCCAAAAGTGGCGGCGCACGGCGGAGGACGGTGGTTTAAGAGTTCGGGGTCAAAATTCCGGCGAAACGAGCATCCAACTTTGCATGATTATTGAGGCTCGTACAAGAAGAATCGAGATGTGAAAATATATTAGTTAATTAGAAGAACTTTCAGGGAAGAGAATGGAATGTTTCGGTGGCGCTGAAGTTGGCTGATGGCGGTGGACGAGGCGTCTGAAGTTGGGGTGGCGGCAGCTCGGGTCGAGGGTTTCGGGGAAGAAAAACTCTAAAAACTCCTATAACAAGGCTATTTATAGAGGTTGGAATGGATAATGGGGGGCTGGAGGTCGACATGGAAGTTTTAAATGCAAGAATTTGGGCAGTCGGCGGCGGAAAACGGTCGGGTATCGTTTGGGTTGGTTCGAAGATTCGCGACGTTGGGGAGAAGAAACGGGCGAGATTTAACGCACGACAATTATTCCAATTTATTCCTGGAGTTAAGAGGAAGACAATGAGACAAGAAACGGCCGGTATTATTCACCGTAGCCGGAGATGCCATTTTCGGGGGAGGGAGTTGCAGTGACGTCGACGGAGGAGAAAGGAGGAAGAAGGAAGGAGGAAGGGAGGCGGTCCGGTCGGCCGGGAAAGAAAAGAAAAAGGGAAGAACCGGGCCGGTCGGTGCGGGTTATACCCTCATTAAACGAGACGCAGCGTCTCGACATAAAACGCTCCAAAACGCCGCGTCTGGAAGAGAGCAGGAGGCGCCAGCGACGCTGGGCCGCGGAGGAAAGGAAAGAAAGAAAAAAGCAATTGGGCCGCGGGAGAGGCAGCCCAAACGGGGAAAAAGAAGAGGAAAAAGAAAAAGAAGAAAAAGAAAGAAAGAGAAAAGGAAAAAGGAAGAAAGAAAAAGAAAAAGGGAAAAAGGAAAGGAGAAAAAATTAGATTAGGGCCAATTAAATTAATCTGAATATTTTTAATATTAAAAAATAATAATATTTAAATAAAATAATATTTAAATCCCTTTTTAGGCTAAATTAGGATTTTTAAAAGGTTTTCCATAAATTCCATTTTAATTAGCAAAACACCCAAATTTTCTTCCATTAAATTATTTATAAAAATAATATTAATTTGGAACTATTTCTTCCTTCTTATTTTAAATAAAATAATTTATTTAAATAAATTCCCAAATTAAAATCTTTAACTAGCTAAAATACCCAAATACCTCCTAATTAAAATACTTGTAAATTTATTCTTGTCTTTCCCTAATTAATTTCCTTTTATTTTAAATAAAATAATATGCATAATTAAATTTTATAATCAAACCTCATTTAAATATAATATTTAAAATTGGGAATTTTTCGGGGCATTTCAAGGAGTCTTAGGGAACCTCAACTGCACTGTTACTTTCAAATCAAAGAAATTATGAGTGGGCCCTTTATAAATAAGCATGCTCGCAACCATCTTCTTGATTTGTTCTGTCACCCTCATAGTGTGATAGGTGGGAGCCCCACTTAAGGAAAAAAAACTAGATTTGGGGTGTGTCATCTGAGGTTTAGTTCACAAAAATCCCATCCACGACCTCCTTGCCACTCATTTCCTCACTATCCATTAGGTCCATGAAGTATATCTGTCTTTGGAGAATTTATGAACAATATGAAATTTCTAGGTGCACCAAAAGCATTCATTTTGAGCATGCTTGAAGTCCATTTCCTTCTAAGATAAAGCTCATAATTTTTATCCTTATAGGGCTTGAATACGGTGACCAGAGTAAAGGGTAGATTTAGGTATGCAATTGGTCATTTTGTGATCACCCTTTGGGTTAAGTAGTATGAGAGATTTAGTCGAGGGTCGAGGCTCTCTAATTTAGGTCTATAAGGTAGCTTATTGAAACTTAGCTAGATTCCAAGAATCATTTAGGGTCTTTAGTTTGGACATACGGATATGGGTTTGGATTGAAGGGAGCATCCCTCCCAAGTAGCAGCTAGCTACATACTCCTCAGGCAGGTTAGCTCGATTAAGCAATGAATCAAACTTGTTTTGGTATTCCACCAAATCCTCGATTTGCTTCAAGTTAGTGATGTCTACCATAGGTTCATCATAGGGAGTAAAATAAAAATGGGAAAGAGTAGCTTCAATTTACTCAACCCAAGTAATATAAGTTAGATTTGGTCAAATCTTTAGGTAAGCCTAGTGCCACTATAATGCCAAGCTTTCTAGATGAATCAAAAGTAGTCTGACTTTCCCATTTTTTGGAGTTCCATCCATGTTAAAGAACTATTTGATCCTATAAATCCATCCTTACATGTATTTCCCATTGAATTTGGGGAATTCTGCCCATGTAAGGTAAGTAGGAATGTGATAGGCTTTTAGTAAAACACCTAGTGGACCATAGTGTATTAGTTGAGCTTCATTGGGTTGTGGTTGAGGTTGTGGAAATATCCCAGTAGAAGGTTCATCCCCCACCACTAGAATGGATTGAACCTAAGGTGAATTAGATGATGAAGGATTGTGGGTTACTGATTAACCAGAGTCAACAGGACGTGTCCAAGAGAAGAGGGTCCTCCAAGTTGAGTTACTCTCTTATTTCAACTCTGAGATTTGTAGCTTCAACTCTTCCTTCAATGACACCTTTCATTACTCCATCAATTCTTGCATTTATTCCAATTCACATCACATCTCTTTCAACCTTGTTCTATCCACCATGGTCGTATGAGACCAACTTTGATACCAATTGATAGCACAGACTAAAATTTTCACCCGGGGATCCTAAGTACAGAGAATAAGCTTTGAGAGATAAGATAAAATAAAAATAGATTTATAGAATTGAGAGGAAATTTAATTCATTAACAACCTTCCCCAAATAATTATGAAGATATAGCCATTACACTCTATAACATAATTCATTGGTAAAAGGAAAATAAGCTAAAATGAGGCATACAATTAGCTAAGTGGAATTAAAAGGATACTACTACTGCCACTAATACTGTGATTATGGATAGATGGGTCATGAGATTGGGCCAACGTCGTAGACAATATCACACATCCAGTTAAATCATAATATAGATTCATATCACCACACATATTTGGTATAATATAATAGAAGTAAAAAAAATCCATCTATTTTATATATCTTGTATGTTTAGAATAGATGGAAGAATTGTTTAGAATACTCATTTTATTATATATAAATATATGAAATGGGTATTTCCTTAAAAAATTTCACTCCATTTTGGACACACCTTAATTTAAAGTACATGTACACCTATATTTTTCAACTATGTTACTCCATTACCAAACAAAATTATGTGTAATCTTATATTTTAAATATTTTATCATTGATCCCATAAGATTTTTTGGGTAGTTGACAAATTGAAGTAGTCAACTTGGTTAGTGTCCGAGATAGATGAGCCAAAACCATACCCACAACTCGACCTATATTCAGTATCTAAGTACCAAAAGTACAAGCAAGAACTATACAAGTCTAATATCAAGAAAACTACGATTTTGAAACTTTATATTCTTTATTACTCATCATATTATTTATTCCCTAGAAAAATTAAGATATTACAACCTATTACTTAAGTATTAAACCAAGAAGTCTCCTTATGATTCTTGATTTCTTCCTCTTCTCTATATCCGTCCTCAATAGTTAGACCATATTTTTTCTTTGATGTTTAATGAATACAAAATATTATCTTTTATATGCCAACTTAATAGCCTAGAAACAACGATGATAAGCAATGAATAAAAGAATATACAATATTAATTTTCTTGAAACATGGAAAGTTGTGACAGTTGGCACAATCATGTCCTATGATACAATTTCCCTTACTCCACGTATAACACCCCAAAAATTTATTACTTTTGTTTTTGAGTGTTTGACATTTTATTCAAAACTTAAAACTAAATATTAGATTAATTTTTTAACCCTTATATCATAACCTAAACCAATTATTAAATAATTTATCCTCATTATTTTCCTTCGTTTTCCTTTTCTTTAACCCCCACTATTTGCCTATTATTTTTTCCAATTTTATTTTCTAACCAAAAACCCTAACTCAACCAAACTAGTCTAACCTAACTAAACCTTAATTGGAATAATACTAATCTAACACTCCACCCATGCCATATTTTTTCTACAAACCTCATCTCCATCTCACTCTAACTCTTGCACATGAAACCAAACTCACCAACTCCCTTCCCCTTCCATTTTTTTCAGGTCATTATCCGCCGACCTACGCTAGAGAAGAAATCCCCATTGTCCTAGAAGGATGGATTAAGGATTTTGATAGGATGTTCGATGCAGTCGATTGCCCTGAAGAGCAAAATATGAGCATAGCCGCATATTTTCTTCGAGGATCTGCAGATGTTTGCTGGGTAGGTTTTTGTATTTAAGGAGAATCGTTGAGTTCTTGGAAAGACTTCGAGATAGCCCTTCGTACCCTTTTCTACACTTAGAGTCGTAAGAAGGATAATTTTAAAGAGTTCATGTAGTTAATTCAAGGAAGTCTGTCGGGGCGAGAGTATCATGCACGGTTTACATAGTTGCTAAGATTTACTCCAGGTATAGCCGCTTGTGAGGCTATAGTAGCCTTCCAATTTGAGTAAGAAATTTACTTCAATATCTGAAAGATGATGGGTGTGTGGTTGTTTTCCATGACTTGGTTATGCTGTATGAGAGGGCGTGTGTCGTTGATGCCTTGGTTCAGGAACAAAATTTGATATTGGGTAAGGGGAAACCTAAGATGCAAGATTCTAAGAGAAAGATTCGACACCATAGTGTCAAGGTTTTGAGCATTCAACATCATACTAGGGTTTGAAAAAAGAATAGTCAGAGTTGTTCTTGTAACATAGCTATTCAGAGACCGATCTGACACTACCACTGTCTTTATTGCAAACAAGATCACCTAGGAAAGGATTGCATGGGAAAGTTGATTTAGTGCCATGATTATGGTTAGCTTGGGCATAAGAGCTTCGATTTCTATAGCATGTCCCGTGGATGAGTTTAGAGGCCCCGACAATAGCTAACTTAGCAAGACCCGATGTTTGGAATGATTCACTTGGCTATCTCGGCAGGAGGTGATGAGCAAGTGCTAGATCCCGATGTTTCTCCTTCCATTACGCTATCACTTCTTCCTCGGTCATTTCAAGCATGTTAGGTCTTGTGTCTACATGTTTTCATAACATTTTCGAGCCAATATGGTTTCCTGTTTTAAGGGAATAGTGATGTAACACCCCAAAATTTTGTAACTCTTATTTTCGTATGTTTATCCATTTATTTAAAAAACTAACCTTTAAATCATAGTCTAAATATTTTATTAATAATATTTGACCCATAACCTAAATAAATCCTTAAATATTTTTTTTATTATTTTATATTTTTCTTTCCTATTAAACCTATCCCAAACCTAATTATTTTTACCCGATATATTTTCTATTTGGTACCCTAATCTATCTAAACTAAATCCTAAAACTAAAGTCATATATATTTCTATCATATCCTTGCCAAACCCCTCTCCCTCACGTAACCCCTTTACCACGCCTATTTTTACTCCTTCATACATTCTCCCTGTATTTTTCTTACCTCATGTAACACCCATGCCCTTATGTCGAGCCATACTCCATCACCTCACCCCTCTCTACATGTACATATACATACAGACACACAATCACTCCTACTCAACCCAAATCCCCGATCACATAGCCCTCATTTCCCCTCTCCATTTTCCTCAACCGACTACACTATCCTCATTTCCTCTCTGCATTTTCCTCAACCAAACACTACCTTTCTCCTACTCCCCCTTTCGGCCTTGTTTGGTTGCATCTCTATCCTTGTTCATGCACCCTTCCTCTCCAACTCCTCACACGCACACCCAACTCCATCCCTACACCAACCCTTACGCCATAGACCACCACAATCTCTACCACCGCAACCTTTGCCACTAAAATCTCTCCCATCATCCCTATGCACACCATCACCACCTGTTGCCATCTTTCACCACCATCCATCCATTTTCCTATGTCACCAACACCACCGCCAGCCTCCTTCTTTCTCCTCTCTTTGCCAACACCATCCTAATAGAACCACCATAGCCTCCACCTCTAGCCCTCTTCTTCTCCTTTTCTTCTTCTTCTTCTTCTTCTTCTTCTTCTTCTTCTTCTTCTTCTTCTTCTTCTTCTTCTTCTTCTTCTTCTTCTTCTTCTTCTTCTTCTTCTTCTTCTTCTTCTTCTTCTTCTTCTTCTTCTTCTTCTTCTTCTTCTTCTTCTTCTTCTTCTTCTTCTTCTTCTTCTTCTTCTTCTTCTTCTTCTTCTTCTTCTTCTTCTTCTTCTTCTTCTTCTTCTTCTCGCGCCTTGCTTCTTCTCCTCCTCCCTTGTGACCAGAAGGCCCAAAACCCCTGTTGCACCTCCCCTAGCACCGATTTTTCCCTTTGTAACACTCCACTAGGTTGCCTCCTTTCCTAGGTGCCTCCCACTGCATCCAACCACCACCCTCTTCAACCCTCTATGTTGCCTCCTTTTCCTTCCCTTCTTTTTAAACTACCATAGTTGAGCCATCCTCCACATCAGCCCACACACCACCATGCTTGCCTCCTCCACCACCCTTTCCTGCATCACCAAAAAACCCTTGTCCCTTCCTACACCACCACCACCCTCAGTCGTTCGAATCACCATCTCCACTACCATTGCCTCACCATTCCTCCTTAACCAACCTAGCACCATCTCCACCTTTCCCAGCTCAGCATGTTGTCTCAAATATGTTAAGTATGATTCATTATCCTATAATTATATGCTTATTATTGTTATTATGGAAATCGGTAAAAGAGTATGTTATCGTATGTAAAATATTTGGGTAGAAAAGTAGGGCAAAATGACCTCTTATGATTATGTGTGACATGTATGTAGAAAACAATAGGATGAGCATGTTTAGATATAATTATGGAATAATAATCATTGATTTGTGCCATTGGGTAAATTTGTCATTTTATATGTATTATAATTTTTACCATGATAAGAATGTTTAATATGTATCTTATGTTGTTAAGCATAAGATTATGTGATAATGGATGTATTAGATACTTACGCCAGTGTTTTATATGTAAAATCTTGAATAAGGATACATGAGTCATTTAGCTTATCTGATAATTTAACTACATGATAAATTAATTCAAGCATTACATTTTAGTCTTTTCATGATAAATGAAAAGGTTTTAGTAATTAAAAGGAATGATAACGGAATAAATATAGCTTCAGGAATATTTTAGTCATTTTGGTTTAATGTACTTAAATGTAAATAATTATTTAGATTTGAATTTTTTTATTAAAAAAATTCAAAAATATTCCTCTTACACGGTCTTCATTCAACAAGGCCTAAAGCCCTACACGTGTTCAAAGTTTAACGGGTGCACAAGTTGTACGGCACTTTTAGTTTTGGACAGCAGGCACGTGATAGGGCAGCCACTACCAACGTAGTTAATTGGATGCTTTAAGAATTTGTCGTTTTGGGGTCCTGGATGAAAGGTCGGCCATCACCGGTTATCATTTCTTGGTTCAGCGGAGAGGATTTTAGCTTCTTCTTTTTTTTTTATGTCTAAAATTTTTGGTTCAAAGTATAATGTTTTCTGCCTATATTTTAAGAGTAAAAGGATAAATAAGTACATATAACTGTAGTAACTCGGATAGACGTAGTTAGAAAGTTTAATTATTATCAATTATTAAAGTTATTGATTAAAAAATCGATTATGTATAAATATCTACGGTTGGTACGTATTACCTATCGTAATTTAATTCCGTCGTCTACCCTAATTCAGTGTCGTTGTATTAGTATAGAAGAGAGCTGTCGGCCACGCTTGATAAAATACTTATTGCCTCTTGAGTTGATATGGTTTGAGAATTTTGCGGGTTTGCCGTCACCCGTGGAACACGTGTCCGCTTGAGAGAAGCTAGCTTATTATGAGTTGGGGCTGCCATTCCAACTTCGAACGAAAAGCGACAGCAGAAGCTGATGAGCCGGTCAAAACATAGAGTACTGTCCTGTGAGTCCTTATTATTGTTATTATAATTGTTAATATTATTATTACTATCACCTCTAGCTGTAGGCCTATGTACTTGGTCTCACGTGCATGTCCTTGATCCGAAGCCGGTGGGGGCATAACGTGTGTCATGCTTGCTCGTCTAATCCAGTATCAGATAAAGCAATAGAATATTTGAATTAAATAATTAATTTAATATTTTTCTAAATTAAATAATTAATTCAATCAGTAAAAATATATAAATTGAATATTTAAGCTGATAAATTATATATATATATATATATATATATATAATTTAAAATTTACATTACGTCGAAAGAAATTTTAAAAATTATATTATATTTAAAAATTGTAATCTATTAAAAAAATAGATCTCCATTAAATTATTAATAATTATACACAAAACTTTAGTAAATGTTTAAAATTTTAAAAATATCCGATCGCTCTTATTATTTATCTCTTTTGGTTGCTTGCTTGTTGCGGTCGTTAGGGCTGTTCATGTTATCAGATATCTGCTTATCCGATCCGATATCCGAAGCGATCCGATCCGAAAAAACAAATATCTGATCCGATTTTTTTTTCAAATCAAATATCCGATCCGATCAATGAAAAGTCAAACAAATCAAATATCCGATCCGACAAATACAAATAATATCCGATCCGAAGAAAAAATATTTATATATTTTTTATAATTTTTTATTTTATATATAATTGTATATAAATAAATTTAGATGTGTCTGTGTATAATTTTTACTTACTTTATTTATTATTTGAGGCAAAATTTAATTTAATTAAAATTATATTTTTAATATAATCCCTTTTTAGATATTTATAAAAATAAAAATAAAAATACTCTGCATACCGATATACTCCATCCACTCCTTTCTTATTTTAGTTTTAACATTGGATATTTGTTGAGTAAGTCGGATATTTGCTAAGCGAATCGGATATTTGCTCAGCATTCGCTCAACAAATCGGATAATATAAAATATATTTGTCATTTGGTAAATTTTTTTTATATTTGAAATTGTATTCGAATAATATCGGATATATTTGATATCCGATGATATTCGATCCGAAAATTCAAATATCCGATCTTCCGGATATCCAAAGTTTCAAATCAAATATCAAATATCATTTTTAGATATCCGAAATTTCAAATATCCGACTATTTCGGATATTTGAACCGTGAACAACCCTAGCGGTCGTAGAGCATATTTAAAGCGACCTCTGGTACGGTAGCAAAACTTGAGAAAAAAAGTAATGTACAGTAACGGTATAACTTTGGCAGTTTTTATGGTGCTTGTTGCGGGAGTAGGCTGGCTAGCTGTAGGATGTTGGAGAAGGGCCTGGAGACTCTGCAAGGCGGTTACCTAATTAGGATTCTAAGGATCGTTAATCCAAGATTAGATTAGATTTGATTCGATTTGATTGAGCACGGGATCTAGATAGTTCTTTAGATATCTGGCCAGGAAGCTAGCTAGCTCATAGCCTCTCAACGCTCCTTTGAAATGGGAATAACAGTTGTAAAAATTATCTAAATATTTTAAATATTTTATATAGTATAATTAAAATTAAAAAATTATTTTTTTAACAACAATCTATTTTAAATTTTACTTTGATCTAAAATAAATATTTTATTAATCTTATTATTAATATTATTAAATACTTTATATAAAAAACACAAATTGAAGGAGGAAAAAAAATTTCAGTCCCCTATTATCCCGTCCCAAATAAGTCTTAATAGTTATAATAATATAATTTAACACCTCTAATGTTATTTTAATGAGAATTTGATTTTATGCGCATAAAATTAAAGTTAAATAATTAATAATGACATGTTTTTATTTAATAGTTAAGGCTCTATCACAAGTTTTAGGTTCAAATTCTTCGCCCACCATTTCCCTAATTCTAACAAATTAATAGTAATTGTGATTGTATATACACATATATTTTTTATACTCATTTTTATGGATATCTTATAAATAAATAATAATAATATATTCCTAATAGTTATTATATATTTAATATTAAAGTTTTGGAGAAAATAAAACTTTGAAAGAAATGCTTGAAAATGGTAAAGGAAAAATTAAGAAAAATAATTAATATTTTACAATAAAATCTTTCACATAATATTTATTTTGGATAAAAATAATGTTACAAAAATAATATTTATTGTATATCCAAAAAAAAAACTATCCCCTTCGCTTCTAAAAGGAAGTCCTCAGGATTTTCGAGAATAAATTTTCATTATTTATCTATCTTAAAATTGTAATATATTATGAAATAAAAATATAATTTTTATATCCATATTAAAATTACTTTTATTATATTTTTAAATAATTATTAAAAAAAATTTCTTTCTTTCACAATAAACGACCTATATTTTTTTAATTTTATTTCATAATATAATCCTAAGAAAATATTAAAACATTAATGCTACATTTGCAAATCTGCCCTCTTCCTACCGCATTAATCTACCCAGTATAATAAAGTTGATTAAGTTTTAGTACATGCATTTTTTACATTTTTTCCATCATGTATTCTAAATTTTAATGCTACTTAATCTACTTGTCAAAAAATTATAGATTATGTATTGTGAAATGAATGGAATAAAAGTTAAAATTTATCATAAAAATCATAAGAGTTCTCTTTCAGAAAAAGATGGCCTTTACTCATATCATGCACCCTTGTGCAAGGTGCACCAGGATGATGTGGTGTACCGATGTGAACTATGGTTGAAGAGTTATAAGGTGATGATGTAGTAATTAGACTGAAATCGTATTGTAGTATAACGATCAACATGCTTACTCTCATCCTACTGATCATGGGTTTAAGTCTCTTCTTAAATATTTATGTTATAATTTTGTTTGATAGAAACTAAAGGGGCATGAGCCCTCAAAAGGATAAACATTAGTCAAGGGGCGAATACACATCAATGTGGAGAAGGATAAACATCAACCTGGCCCTAAAGCACCAACTTAAAGAATGATACACATCTAGTTAGAAAAATAATAAACATCAATATTGAGAAGAATACACATCGAGCACCATGTATCATTACCATGTCAGATAGATACATCATGCAAGGTACAATAAAAAAATTTACCAATTTATTCAATCACTATTACTTTTTCGCAAGGGTTCAAAATTATTATTATTATTGTTATTATTGTTATAATAATAATAATAATAATAATAATAATTATTATTATTATTATTTATTATTATTATTATTATTATTATTATTATTATTATTACATTTCATAGTAAAGTTTCATTTTATCTCCGATTCAACAATTATTTTACCAAATAAAAAGCAAATTTTAGTTTTCAACTATCAAAAGTTTGATTTCCATGTTATGATGTTATTGAGGAATTAATCTAGGGTCGGAGTCTAGTTCTCACAAAATTGATATCATCATCATCATTGACGTGTTAGTTTCCATTGTCCTATCATAAACATGGGAACACTTACTACATAATTCTAGTGTTTAAAATAGAAAATTAGACATATAATCATTTTGTATATAAGACATAATCACCATAAATATAATATATAATCATCATGTAAGAAAAGACATGACCACCCTTTACTATATGTTGTTTATTTTTTATATTCATGATGTGTTTCTCTAGCATAGTATTCATACTACGAAGCATAATTATTATAGAAATAATACATGTACCATTGAAATAAGACGTATGTGATACCTTGAAAGATTGAGATTTATAAAATGGAAAATCCTTGTGTTTAATGGAGTTTGGATGATACTTGATATTGATTTGGAAACATAGTTCGGTTTGATTATAAAAAGGAATTGGAAAAGGCTTGTAAAATTGAGTAAAATGAGTTTTCTTGGCATACCGGTCAACTAGTTCCATAGAACGATTGACCGATATGTCATTTTCAACAGGGTTTTATTTCGACAGAACTGATCTGCTAGTTTGAAAAACTGATTGATTGGTCAACCAAACTGATCAAGTGTCGGTTTGTTCAGATGAGTGATTTTCAAGCAGGGATTTATTTGTAAAAATTGTTCTAATGTTTTAGAACCTTAGTAATCTTACTCCGATATGTTCCTAAGTAATCTTTAACCCTTTTGATTAGTTGCCCAAATTTAATATTTGCCTCAAGTGGATTCAAAAGTCTAGTTTTTGCAGAAAAGGGAGAGGATGACCTCATCCTTTGTCTTCTTATTCCTCTCCTCTGTACTACATTGGAACATATGATTTGTTCTAGAATTTCTCTACACAACTAGGAGATTTGCTTCTAAGATATGATTTGCCAAATTCCTTTCTTATGTTCTGCCATTCTTTGGAGAATCTCAACCCGCCTTCTCGATAAAATTACTATTTGAGTTTTGGGAATGAACTTAGTATATTCTTGATAAATTCGCTCGTTCAACCCAAATTTGTTGGCCAATTCATTGGTAATATATAGCCCTAATCATCTCTCCCCTTCATCTCTTTTCAGCCACCAAAATGATTTTGAGTTTTCCAACATTTGTGCTCCTCTATTCTCTATTTCAAACTTTCACCTAATTTGTGCAGCTCTTCTAATATTTTCTCTAGCTCTTTCTTTTTTTATTATTAAACAAGAAATATTTAGATTTGGAAAAAGTTTAGCTTTTTACTTTCAGTTGCTTCTTTTCTTGGATTCTCTTTGAGGTGGTTATCCTATTTTATTTTCCTAATTTGTATTTATTTTGTTTCTCAGAATTATTTGAAGGTTAATGAGTTTTAATCTCTTATTTTCTAATTTTTTAAGAGTTAAAATCTTTTGACTAAAGGTTTTATCTCCTTAGTGTGTAAATTTTACTAAGCTTTCAAATAAGTCATTAGTGCCTTTGAAATGTGGTATGAATGAGCATGTGAGCTAGTATGATTAGTAGATTTATGATATCTGTATGCATTAAAAATATTATGATTAATTTGGTGTTGCATGTTAGAAGATTTAATATTTCTGAGAAAGGTATAAATTTATGAGAAATTATGATTGATTCTATGTGAATGCAGCATGATTAGCACATAAGCATGTGCAACCTCTATTTTTTGTAATAGTGCTATGATGTGATATAATTGAATTTTTGGAGCCTAAATTGCATGTTTTGTGATGTATGGGAGTAATCCAACTTATTGACTAAGCCAAACCAATTATTTAGGTTGTTCGTAATGACTTTGGGTTGCTTTTTGGTTAAACCCATTGATTGCTTTGTTAAAATTAGTTAACTAGTTTATCAGAATTGATCGACTGATATTCAAACAATCGACTGGTCTGACCAAATTGACGACTAATTTTGAGAGGAACGCTAGGATTTAACTGTGCCAAACTTATCAATAGGTTCAGTTAAAAAGAGTTGTTTTTGTTTCTCTTAAACTCGATATGATTTGAGACTTGATATTATGATGTAACAAGGTTATTCATTGATGAGAAAAAAACATCTTGGCATGAATTAACTAACCATTATTCATGGGATTCTTACGAAGTGACTTTGGAAGGTTTTACTGGGAAAATTTGAGTATGTATGACATGATGTTACAAATGGATGATGTAATCCCCATTTTTGGCTTAAATGGATTATCTCAATGGATTGATTTGAACTTGGATAAGAAGTAATGGAAGTCCCACAACATGGCTGGGAGTGCAACAATGGCTAAGATGGAGTGATTATGTGGATGTGTTGTTTGGTTGTTATATGGACCTTTTGTGATAACATAACCTTAGATATTAACACACTAATTACTTAAAGTGAAAGATGATCGAGCAGTGCATGAGTCTATATTACTCGATCCTCGATTAACTACTAATGGTTAGTATACTCTTAGACGTTTATTTGTGCCTTTAGGCTTTGCCTTCAAGCAGGAATCTAGTAGATCCCGGTGCTTTACCTACTCTAAATATTAATAATGTATTAGAGGGTTTTGATACAAAAGGGTTTGGTCACCTAGGTGGTTTTTTGGCTTCGGTTGGGCTTTATATCCATCGGTGGTTTATTGGTTTCAGCCGGACCTTATATCCATTGATGGTTTATTGACTTCATCTAGACTTTATGTCCTCTGGTTTAAATAGTCTTCCATGGGATGTGAGACCATGGGGTGGTAATTAGTATATTGCTTGAAAAAGGAATGAGGGCTCGCAAATGATTAATATTATGGAATGTATGACTTGGATAATGAATAATAATGAGTAATTCATGTAAATGGATTGTATAAGATCCTAGTGAGTTGTTGAATAACTTGCTTACGTGATTATATATTGTTATCCATAATATCTATATTATGATGATCAACATGTCGTGTTATGAATTATCTAAGTGAGTATGACATGAAATCCCGATACATTCTATAATCATGATAGTGCGCGTATATCTATTTATAGGATATAAGCATGATATGTATTTAACGTGATTTCTATATTATGTTGTGGTATTTTATGCTTATAACATCCATTAAGGAGGTAACTTGTCTTACTCAATATGTAGCGTATTGATGTACATGTTTGTTCGGTCATCTGTTCAATCCCATAAGCAAAGGACCATATGTAAGTTTTTTAGGATAACTAGTAGTTGGCCTACTTGTGTTGGGCTTGTGGGCGTGAGAGCATGGGCACCCAGAGTTTTTTTTATGGGTCCTTAATGGACTAGGGTTTTGGGGCTTACCTTATATATGTTTCATCTCTTTTGTATTTTAATACTTTAGCCATTCAGTTCTAATATACATTTTGATTATTCTGGGACCCAACGTGGCCCTATTTGTAAACACTTAACATCGGTATTTCTATAATATATGTTTTGTGCACTATATTTCTGGTCTTATTTTGGTTGGTTTCTTTAGCCTTGTATCTACCATAGAACGGGCGATTGATGTCCATGCGGTGTTAGGTGTGGCAGTAACACTCCATTTTTTCTAGGTGCATTTGGAAATTTTCTACTTCCATATTATTTTAAAATAAAATTTTTTGGTAGTAAAAAAATGGAGGTGTTACAACATATGCCATGAAAAATAAGACAATCATCATATTCTAATTTTGTACGTCAAGATAGGTATACCAATACTTATTAAGTTTTAGTACTTACTTACATGACAAAACCCCCAAATATAAATTGTAATCAAGCTTCATTACTTTTTATGATCTAAAATACTTACAAGGTATAAGTTTTTAACTAACAAATGTGTATTTAGTATATAAATCATGTTTTTATATAGTAAAAATAAATCATATAAAAGAGTTGTACGTGATTATTGTGTGTAGCTTGGTAATTATCTAATCATAAAGTGATTATTATCATATAACAACTTGACGATTATTCAATTATAGAGCGCTAATAGTGATAAGAATAATATAATACTAATACTAATAATTTATTATTAATAATAGCAATAAAGTTGCTAATTATCACATAATAGATTGATAATTATCATTAATATAATGATGATGGTGATTCTCATATTACTAGCTTGGTATTATCTCAAGTGAAGTTGGTGGTTATGTTATTAAAGAGTGGTGATTATCTCTAGTGATGACTATGATCTTCTTATGTTATATTTTTGTTCAATTACTATTTTGATTATTACATATATGTCATTATACAATTATAATAGCAACGATTATATGTATACTTATATTAATTACTTACGTTTACAAAAAAGTATGAATATCTTTGTTTGATGTCACTTAACCGATAATTACACCTGTTTTTATAAAATCAGTTGATTAAGCAATCAGAAAAATGCTCTATTATTGATGTTTCATTTTGTTCTTTGTACAAAAGGTATATTAGATTCTTCATTTACTCTTTAGTCAATTAAAAATAATTACTAATATAAAATGATATTTACTATAGCAGCTGTGTTTTAGTGTCAACTCATTTTCATTAATCATACATTTTAATTTAAAATTTGGTTGTTATTAATTAATTGTTATATATTTATTTTTATGTAATGATTAATATTTTAAGTTTAGATAAAAATCCTCTTTCCCAACAAATAAATAGTGAAAAAAGTTGACGGGGATATAAAATAAGGTACAAATCAAAGAAAGATGAGAGGTATGTATTAAATATAAAGAAGAAAGATAAAGCTTCTGATATATAGTAAAAAGTATTACTCCATTTGTTTTTTTTTAAAATAATACATTATTTAATAATTTATGTAGGAATTAATAAATATATTATTAATATTACAGCTATATCGTTTATTAAAAAATAATATAACAATTAAATAATAGAAGAAAATAGGGATAAAAAAATAAAGATTAATTTATTTATTTCTTTTTAAAACTAAGTATTTTGCTTAAAATAACTTCTTTATAGAAAGGAAAGAATATTATTTTTCATACCAGAGTGTATTTAGTTACCTGCTTATGAGTATACATAATATAAAATGTCACTAGTTTTGATAGAATCGTAACAATGATGGGATGGAAGCAAAGCAGAAGATGATACGTTCGAGGATAATGAAGATGATCGTGATCGGAAAGATGGTGAAGTCGGATATTCAAAAATTATACCCGTGGAAGATGACAAAGTACAAGACAGTAATAATGAATATTTGAAAAAGTAAGTTACTTCATGGCGGTGCCGAGGAAGGCGAGCAGTTCGATAAGGAGTTGGAAGATAGAAGAAGGAACGCCCTACAACGTCTCTTCTGTTGAGCGATTTGATCCCATTAAGAAAAATAATTCGCAGGTTGAGAGTTTTCTTGAAACAATAATTAATGGGAAAATGGTGTGGTGGATTGAAGAAGTCATCAAGGCTTTTATATCTTCCTAAAGGTAATGGGCTTAGTGTCTGGCCCATCACCCTTCCTTGTGCTTAGTACTTTTCCGTTGTTTTTCTTGTTTTTTTTTATTTGATCTAATAAAATAAGGTTAATAATATTATATAAATATTAATAAAATTATTAATTATGATGATTATATTAATAATTATCATAATACTAATAATTATGATAATAATAATAACGTTTCTAATTAATCTAATTGCATTTATAATTAGTATTACTTTAATTATTAATTATAATAATGATTATTATTTGTACATGCATACTATCTATAATATCCCCCTTTTTTACAACAAAAAAATCATTTTAATTAAAGTCTTGTAGAAGTAAAATATCAATAATTAGAAAAAAAATCGGACTACTACTACGTACCTAATATAAGATAGACAATACGTCCACCGTCTCATGCTATATATAAGGTTGTGGCACCAACCAAAACAAATCACCAGAAAAGAAGATGTATAAATGACATAAATGATAGATACAATTTAGTTATATATCCAAAAGCATAATTAAGAAATTCAAGTGCACCAAAGGTGCAACTAGAAAGAGAGTTTGAATATCCGAAATAAAAACCAAAACATGATAAAAGAGTAGTTCATGTGCCAGATAACCTAAATTTTTCTAGTCACCCTAAAAGCTCCTATAACAAGGGTTGTTTACTGACCGACTAATCCTACATGCACAAAGTCATCTGCTTATGGGATTAATGAGGTAACCAAACAAACGAACACATCAATGCTCTATATACCGAGTAAACCAAGTTATCCTAGCATTCAATTTATAGCATTTGAAGATATGAATCAATACAAGTCAGATTAACACATAACACGCAAGGTACATTCACATGCTCCATTAGGCATTATGTAAATGTGCCCTACAACAACCACTTACTCAATAGACATACTAACATTAGTTGTACATGTGGGTCTTATGGATAAGATTCATGAATAATTTTGCATCATATTGACATTATACATGGCACACCATTCAAGGAGCTATCATAGATCTCTTTAACAATATGAGCATAATAAGTAGCATGTACAAAATACAAGGCCATCCAAGGCACTATGAGGATTTATGGATATTATCTTTAGTAGAGATAATCATGTAATCCATATTTGTCTAATAATATTAAACGAGCATGCTAAGTCCTCCACCATAAAACTAGTCATGTTAGCAACATAGGAAATAAAGTCCTAATCAATTATAATGATAAGAAATGAAGTCCCATCCAATAAGATCGGAAGCATAGCCTCAACCATTTTATTGCTAGGTATCCTAATCCTTAAGTATCGACACCCCCTAAGCACGCCCATAATCTAAATAGAGTAGGAGATATATTGGAACCAACGAGTGTTCTCCTTCTTGTAGGCCTATACATGTAGGTGCATCATTATATAATCTACCTTGATTAATTACTCTGAGAGTTGAAGAGACATAGGCTTGAACAAACTATTCTCCTTTAAATGATTATTATTTTATTAGGAAAAGAACTCATAATATAAGTCAATCCACATTGTATCCATAAATTTCCCAATATATGAGGGTTCCATATTTTCCACTTAAGGACCATTCATAATGTTCAAGGTGATATCCCAATCACTTTACCAGTCATGCCAAACCTTTACTTAATTCATTGCATCATTTATCCATAACTATACGTCTAGGTAAAAACCTATGAATAAAGTTAAACCATGCATAAACATCTGAGGATATATCATGATAATACCATAAAAGAATCCTACAAATAAGATGATTGGTCTCCAAAACTAGTGGATTGGTTTGAGACAACAACACAACATAAAACAATTTGCATAGAAAAACCTATTAACTAGTTTTGCGACTAACCGATGCAATACCCCTAATTTTATCTAATATTAATCTTGATTAATTAATACCTTATAACAACTCTAATATTGAGAAATTGATATTTTCGACTTACCCTAATTCTTCCATCTAAAATATTAACTTAATCATAATCTTTATTCCTAGTAATTTATATTTCTCTTTAACCTAAACCTAACATTGGATGGTTATTAATTAAATTATCCTTATATCTTAACCTAAATCATTTTAACGCAAATCTAATTCTAAAACCAAACCTAATTCCTATTCCTTTTTCCTATCTCTTTTTCTTCGTTTTCCTTTTCTTTTCCCTTTCCCAATCGACTTCTTTTTCATCTTCTTCCTCCTTTTCCCCCTGTAAAATTTTCCCTGACCATATCTCCCTCTCTTATGCTGCCAACCTACTCTCCCAACCTCCATCATCATCAACTATCATCTCCATCAACTCAAGGGATATGTCCCTTTAACATTATGTCCAGCCTTATATATCATACACCCCATCCCTTGCATGTGCTCTATCTTCTCCTCTGCCATTTTTCCTCATACACTATAATACCCCGATTTTTACTACTGAAAAATTTCATTTTTATAGTGGAAGTAAATAAGTAAAATATTGGGGTTACCACCATAATTGACTTAATTATGGCTTATTCAACCATCCTTATATTAATCACAAGGCTAAAAAAATTAAAGTAAGACAAGAGAATTAGAAACAAAAGAAACATTTATAATATAATAATGAGTTGGATCTTAACTCTAAATTATATTACAAAATACAAAAGAAGGGATACCATGAATCAAGAGTCCCAAAAAGGTGTCCGGTTAAATACATCAACCAGACAATAAATACTCTTCACCCAACCCCTAATATAGATGAAATCACTTATCCCCACATAAGGAATCATAGGCAGCATAATCATCTAGCTGATCTTTTGAGACTTGCATATAAGAATCAGGGTCTCGTACTCATGGGAATGAGCAACACCCATAAAATGGGTGGTCAGTACGCTACGTAACGAGTAAGGGAACAATACTATCAAACAAGGATACAATTAGCACATGCTTTCACATCAAATAGTAGGGTAAACAAGCAGATAAATGAAACATCTCTTAAGATAGAAAATGATCCAAATCTCTTTATTAAGTATAATCTATTTTCATTCTTTTATATAATTTGAGTGCAGGAATCCCAACTAATGGAACGGTATGAAGTACGTTCTCAAGAATAGCACACTTAAGCTACTATTATCATCTAGTGGAATAGATCTGAAAACATCACATTCTCAGAGCAACACGCTCCCGAGCCACTATTCTCTCCGATGGAATGGGACATATATAAAAACAACACCTTATTCTTGACTCACGTTACATATACATATACATACATACATACATATATAAATGGATCACCTTGGTCCTACTCATGCGCTCTTTCACTTTAAGTAATTAGTGTGTTATTTAAGGTAAATTCTCATGCAATGAACACATTAAAACATATATACACATAACATAGGTCCAAGTCCTTAAGCCATTTTCAAACCCTAATTACACTCCTTTTAGCAATCATTCTCCCACATTGATTATTCATCCATATTTTACAATAAGTCACTTTTGAATATCATCATTAGTATTGCACCCATAATTCATGGTCTAGTTCCCATAAACATACATTAATAATCTCATCCCAATGTATTACTCAAGAATCCTCAACGACCTTTCCTCATAGGACAACGAATCATCGAGCTCGATTTCATCTAGTCGGATCATGTTCGACGTATCTATGATGTACTTCCTCAGCTGAGAAATGTGGAAGAAGTTGAGAACTCAAGACAACTTTGGTGAAAGAGCTAGGCAGTATGCAACCTCGCTAATCCTATTAAGAATCTCATATGGCCCAATGTACCTTGGGCTTAGCTTACCCTTCCAATCAAATCTCTATACTCCCTTATTAGGTGAAACCCTCAACAAAACTCTATTCCCCTGATCAAAACCATCACTACGATGTCCCTAATCTACGTAGCTCTTCTGATGACTCTGAGCTTCTCTCATCCTGTCTTGAATCAACCAAACCTACTAACTCATCTCTTCAATCAACTCCAGTCCAAGTACAACAATCTCATTGATGTTGCTCTAACACAAAGGTGTTCTACACTTATGTCTATACAATGCCTCAAAGGGTGCCATCATTATGCTAGCATTATAACCGTTGTTGTACGAGAACTCAACCAAATGAAGATGATCTTCCCAACTACCTTGAAAATCCAAAACACAAGCATGAAGTATATCATCTAGAGTCTGAATCATCCTCTCAATCTTTCCATCTGTAGTTGGATGAAAGGCGGTACTCATCCTTAATCTCGTACCCATAACCTTCTGCAACTTTCTCCAAAAATGTGAAAGAAATCTTGAATCTCGATTGGAGGCTATGTCGGTAAGGGTACCAGGCCTACTCACCACAAACCTCAAATATGCATCTGCTAGCTGATCTATAATCTAAGTCAAATTCATTGGCACAAAAATAGCAGACTTAGTCAACCTGTCGATGATAACCCAAATCATATCACAACCGATATGAGTCCTCAGTATCCCACTCATAAAATCCATCGAGATGGAGTCATACTTCCATCTTGGAATATCTAAAGGTTGAACCAACCCTATAGGTCTCCAATGCTCAATCTTGACCTTCTAACAAGTTAGACACCTTGACACAAACTTTGCTACCTCTGACTTCACATAAGGCCACCAATAGATCTTCTTAAGGTCCTTATACAACTTATCCCCTCCTGGGTGGACAGAAAACAGATTACTTGAAGGCAAATTCAAAATAGGTGTTGTAGTCAACCGCTGCTTCAACTCCTAAAATGCTCTCCCACAAGGATCATCCCACTAAAATTTGGTCGTCTTCTTTAGAAGGTTTGTCAAAGGACGAGCTACCTTTGAGAAATCCTGAACAAAGCGTCTGTAGTACCCAACCAAACCAAGGAAACTACATACCTCGGCGATGCTAGTGGGTGCCCTCCACTCATTCACTGCTAGAATCTTCGCCGGTTCCACGATGAATCCTCTTGCTGACACCATGTGTCCTAAAAATGTAACCTCTTGAAGCCAAAACTCGCACTTAGAGAGTTTGTCATACAACTTATGCTCTCTTAGGAGTGACAAAATTGTCCATAGATTCTATTCATGTTCCTCTCTACTCCGAGGGTAAACCAAAATATCGTCAATGAAAAATACAACAAATCGATCGAGGAACAACCGAAAATTCTCGTCATCAAGTCCATAAAAATGGCAGCTACATTAGTGAGTCCGAAAGGCATCATCGTAAACTTGTAGTGCTTATACCGTGTCCTAAAGGCTATCTTCATATTGTCTACCTCAGCGATGCACAACTGATGATAATCCAACCTCAACTCAACTTTTGAGAAGGTCGGAGCACCCTGAAGCTAGTCAAACAAGTCGTTGATCCTCGAATATACCCGTCAACTGATTCAACCCTTGGTAATCTATACACAAGGCTCTCGTCCTTCTTATTCACAAATAATACCGATGCTCTCCATGGAGACACACTCGGTCGGATATACCCATGAGCCAACAAATCCTCCAACTGAGTCTTCAAATCTTTCAACTCTGCCAGTGCCATATGATAGGCTGCCTTGGAAATAGGTTCGGCCCCCGGTACCAACTCAATGATGGAATCTATCCCCTTTATCAGCAACATACCTATAATCTCCTTAGGAAACACGTTTGGAAACTCTTGAACAACTAAAATGCCCTCCAATGCTGACATGTCCTTGTTCAAATCCTGAACTCAGCACAAAAACATAGGGCAACCTCTCTGCACCAATGAATACAACATATGGGTAGATACAACCTTCGCCATAGGCCTATGCTATAATACCCCAAAATATACAACTAAAAAATTTCGTTTAATGAAAATTTTTAGCCGAAGGAAAATAAAAAATGTAAATTATGGGGATATTAGCGCCACACATAGTACCTGACCGGTTCACTTCTACCGTTCCAATACCAAGTGCTAAGGCTTATTGGGATAGACATCAAACACGATTCGATAATAAAAACGAGCATTCATAAAAGAAATGAGTTGTTAACCATATAGAAAATTAGAGTGCAGTAACCAAAATAGGCACAACCTAAAAGTACAGTCTGGTCATGTCAGAAAACATCAAGTCACTAAATATAACGATATAGGAAAGATAAAACAAAAGATAGACTCTGGTCATGTCACTCTCGACCCCTAGGCTAGGTTTAGGCTCAACTCTCAGCCCCACCCGATGCCTTGTAAGTGCCGTAGGCATCGAAGATAGAATCATCGACCTACACCAAGTCAGAATGGCTTTCTGCTCATGGGAATGAGCAGAACCCATGAAACGGGTGGTCAGTGCGCTATGTACTGAGTAAGGTAACCGTGCAACTACAGCCAAACATATAAGGCATATAACACAAGCATGATCACATAGGTGACATACAGTAATACAGATAATAAGGCCGAGTTACGTTCTAGATAAACTTGTTCTTTAGATCTCTTAACCATATATTCATACTCTTTATTAATCCATGCGAGTGCGGAAACCCCACTATTATAGCCGGTTGATCGGAATACATACAGGGCAGAATGCTCCTAACCAATTTTATTCGTCAGTGGACCGGTCTCCCGGGCAAAATGCTCCTAACCACTATTATTCGCCGGTAGACTGATCTGGCCTTGACTCACATGGTGTTTCACTATAAGTACTTAGTGTATTTCCCACGTCTTAGCTTCATTAAGTTTGGTTTGTTGAGCACAGAATCCCCCACTATTATAGATGGTGGACTGAAAATCATGCAAGGAAAAATGCTCCTAGCCACTATTATTTACCAGTGGATCGGTCTCAAGGGCACCCCGGCTCCTGGCTACTATTATTTACCAGTGGACCGGTCTGGGCCTGACTCAACTATCTTTCTCTTTAAATGATTAGTGTCTTATTCGATAATTTTTCACCATTGATATGCATGCTACCGATCTTCTACTTCTATCCTCCCAAGAGGGGTCCGTCCTATATCTTGAGACTCCTACACCTCCTAACTTCCCCGACATCCCTTCCTTATTCCATTACCCACACTAGAAGCCCAATTCCAATGCATGTGGGTTAAGGCCCACTACCTCATACCACTAAGCCTACTCATAGTCCTCCTTAGGTTTTTCTCCATAAAACCCTAATTTGGGCCTATGTGGCCTATCCTTCTCCGCCTCACACAACCCAAACTATTTTAACACCCCACACGTCACGACCCTTAGATGCCACTCTCACTTCATGCCTCACTCATCCTTTATTTATTTTTTATTATTTTCTTTTTCTTTTTCTGCCTTCTCAAATTAGGGTTTCCTCCTAAACCCTAGCCCGGTCTCCTATGCACCCTTATACTATCCCATGTACTATTTTCACCCAAAGCCCCTAGTCACCCAAACAACACTTCTATTACCTTTCTCACGCCCCAAGGAAACTTTCAATACGTAAAGTTTACCTCCATGCGGACTCTAACCATCCCATGCAAAACCCTCGATATTTATCATGCAAAACCCTAAAATTCCCATGCAAACCCTAGTTCCTCCCACACAAACCCTAGATTCTCCCACTCTTTTATTTTATTTAAGTCCCCCCTTTATTTACCACTCGTGGATCATTCTTACCTACGTTAGCCAACTTACTTCCCCTTATTTATCTTACTTTTCCAATTTTCTTTTTCATGCCCCCATCCCATATCACCACATTAAATACCTTAGTATGAATGTCCTAAAGGGCCATATCACATCACATCACAACTTGCAATATATCCATATTAGCACATACCAGGAGAAAGCACATGAACATACCTCCGTTCCAAGCTGCTCTACACATAAAATAGTTAATATAATAGCACAAGGTAAATGAAATATAATTATACGGGACATCGAAGGCATGTAAGACACATAGCACATATGCGGTCTTGGCTACACCCTTACCTAAAATATCACCGGGCTTGGAGCACGCTCCTACGCCTCCTTAGGGTTTTGACTTGATTCACCTATAAGAGGGAAATACTATGGGTTAATCTCCCTCTTACCAAAATTACCAACATTTCCTATCTTACCCCTATTATGTCCCACTATTAGGGCTAATAATGATAATAGTAGTTTTATAATTAAAAGTAGGGTTATTATTCTTAAAATAATTAATCATGCCACTACTAACCAAAGTAAGTCTTAGTAATATTCATAGTATTAAAAGTAATAGTTTCAATATTACTAATAATAATAATATTATTAGTTTTAGTAATAATACAAATATAAAAGAAATGACCATAATGATACTTATATTAATAATGCTAGTAGTAGTAGTAGTAATAATAATAATAATAGTAATAATAGTGATATTAGTTTCAATCTTGAGAATAATGCTAACAGGGTTCTAGAAATTATAATAGTAGTAGCCTTGGTGATAATATGATCAAGTGTAATATAATAATAATAATAATAATAATAATAATAATAATAATAATAATAATAATAATGATGGAAATGATGATGATGATGATGATAATAATAATAATAATAATAATAATAATAATAGTAGTAGTAGTAGTAGTAGTAGTAGTAGTAGTAGTAGTAGTAGTAGTAATGATGATGATGATGATGATGATGAGGATGATGACGATGACGACGACGACGACGACGACGACGACGACAACGACGACGACGACGACGATCATAATAATAATAATAATAATGTTAAGCATAATAAGGATAATAATTGAAAAGGGTAATAGTACTATAAGGGTCCCAACCTTTATACTAATAATAAAGGTGATAATGGCCAAAGTTAGTATTAATAATATTAGTAACAAAATAATGATAATAATAATGATAGTAGTAGTAGTAGTAGTAGTAGTAGTAGTAGTAGTAGTAGTAGTAATAGTAATAATGATAATGATAAGGATAATAATGATACTAAAGTTGTAGCCTTTTAAATAATAACACCATTAGTTAGAAATATTTCTGAAATAAGAGTTATAACATAATAATAATAATAATAATAATAATAATAATAATATTATTATTATTATTATTATTATTATTATTATTATTAAAAATCATTAACACTTATATAAAAAGGTTTAAGGGTTAGGGAAATTAGAATACCACCTAGGCTTGGTGGTGGAGCCGGCGGCAGTGGAGGAGGAAAAGAGGTGGAGAGATGGGGGTATAGGCTAGAGGAGAGGGAATGAGGGGGTGTTTGAGGTGGTGGAAGGTCTCTCAGGTGGATAGGGATGGAATGGAGGTGGTGGTGCAGCTAGAAGTGGCGGTGCACGGTGGCCGAGGCGGTGGCCGAAGGTGGTGGAAGGTGGAGGAGGGAGAAGGAGAGAGAGGCAGGAAAAATGGAGGTATGGGGAGGTAGAGCAGGGTCCCCAGGTTGTTTTAGAGGGTAGAGGTGGTGCTATTGGTGGTGGAATTGGTGGCAAATGGTGGCACAAGGGGTGGCAAAGAGTCAAAGTGGGCTGTTCGGGAGGGGGACTTTGCACGATCGGGGTGGCTCGTGCAAGGAAGGGCAAGGAAGGAGGGTGGCTCATTTCTGTAGAGGGCGGTGCATGGAAGGTTTCGGTGGCTAGCGTAGGAGGTGGTGATGGCCAACGACGGAGAAACGATGGTCTGTTTGGGCGGTGGCGCACTGTCGGTTTTCTGGGCTGCCAAGCATCGAAACTCGATTATGGCTGCCTACGGGAGTATATATAGGTTGATTGGAAGGGAGAACAACAAAGGGAAATGGGAAAATAGGGGGCAAGGGGCATGGGTGCACCGGCCGACGAGGGTAGGCCAACATAGGTCTACCTTTGTAGGCCATTTTCGATGGGAAAGAAGGGATGGCACATGCAGGAGAGGGAATAACTGACTAGGTTGAAATGACAGGGAAGACGACGGGGAAGAGAGGGGAAGAATGGATGGTCAACTAGCATGATCAGCAGTGGAAATTTTGGCACCGATCGGGGAAGTTGCAGGTGGTGCAAGGAAGAAGAAGAAGAAGAAGAAGAAGAAGAAGAAGAAGAAGAAAGGGGGTTGGACCGGCGGTCTAGGAGAAAAGAAGAAAGAAAGGGAAAAAAGTAAGCCAGACCAGCCGGGAAAAAAAAGAAGGGGGACGCAGGCTTGGGCCGCGCAAGCGGAAGGGGAAAACTTGGCAGAAGGTAGGTTGGGGTTAATTAACATATTTTGGGTATTTTGAAAGGAGAAAAAGAAAGGAAGAAGGAAGAGAAGAAAAAGGAAAGACAAGGAAGAAGAGAGGGAAAAAGAAAGGAAAAAGGTGGGTTGGGGTTAATTAACATATTTTGGGTATTTTGGGATATTAAAAAATATTAATATTAAAATAATAATTAATTTCTCTTTTTAGTTTAATTTAGGATTTTTGAAAGATTTTTTCTAAATTCTATTTTAATTAGCAAAATGCTCAAATTTTCTTATTTAAATAATTTATTAATTTCTCCGAGATTTTCCTTAATTAATTCCCTCTTATTTTAATACAAATAGTTTATTTAATTAATTTCCCCAATAAATCCTTATTTTGCCATAATTTTCTAAATTAGGGTTTTAGGGTATTTCATATGCTTGCATCTACGGTAAAAGACAGTAGCACCCTGAGGTCCCTACAACATGACTTGCTTCTGTAAATAATCTATCACTGCCTTATACCTTCCTAACATATCCATTCCAAGGATAATGTCAAAATCCTGAAGGTCCATCTCAATCAAATATACTAGGATGTCTACCCCGCCTATCTTAAAGACTATATCCGAGTAGATCCTAGTATAGCCTAATCTATCCCGAGATGGAAACAACATAAATATAGATATAGAAGAAGATGAATTCAACGCAACTTTAGCAACAAATGAAGAAGAAACAAATGACAGAGATGCTCTCGAATCAAACAACACATAAACTGGTAGCAAGAAGATTGAGAACGTACTTGTGACCACATCCAACTGCCTGCTAGCCTACGCCTAGCTGATGACATTTAGGCGCCTACCTAACTGTCCTCCCCGGTATCCTCCAAAATAACCTCTAGAACTCTAATACTGACCTCCTCCCTTTTGAGGAAAAGGGTGAGGCCCCTGTGGTCTCCCCCGACCCTCTCTAAATTGTCCACTAGGTGGGGCAGGTGCTTTTTGCTAAAGCTGCTACGAGGCTGCTGGTAGGTCCACTCCTACGGAATCAATGGTACCTATTGATGCTGACACTCAAAATACTGGTGGCCCAGCTGACCACATGCCCTACACCAAATTAGAGCACCCCGACAACTCTTCCTCGGATGATCCTAACCACGAAAATGACACACGAAGCTCCTTGGCTCACCCTAATATCCACTCTGACCTCCTAACTGACCATGGTGTCGATACTAACCTCCCTGAGACTGGTTCTGACCTCTTTGCTAAAACCCTAGAGGTCCTCCTCCTCGGTACTAGATCTTGCCTCCAAAACCCTACGACTCTGGCTTCCTCTTACCCATAATGGAAGCATGCTCTTGAAGTAAGATAGCGGCGATACACGCTCTCTCATATAATGTGGCCAAGTCCTAAAAATCTGCATCACCTATTATCCTCCGAATACTAAAGTGGGGTCCTTTCTCAAACAGGTAAACCACATTTAATTCGCTAGCTGTGATCCCCAATGCGAACACAGCAACTCGGTAAACCAGGCGTGGTACTGCCTCACCGTCATGCTCCCTCGAGTTAGCTGTATGAACTCATTCGGCCTATCCCTCTTAAGACTCTCAGGGTAGAACTTAGCACGAAGCACCGCGTTAAAGCCCTTCCAGGACTTCTTTTCTTCCTCCTTGGGCTATCCGACTTGTTTCTCCCTTCCCTTCGCTAGGCCATTGGAAATCTTTCTCTCCTTTCCTCGCTATCCAACTTGCCTCCCTTCTTTTTTTTCTTTTTCCTTTTCTTCCTCAGTCTCAACAACCCCCTTCCTTCCTCCTTCTCCCTCGCGTATGGGCCGACCCGTCTCTCTTCCTTTCCCTTGTCCGACCAGCCTACCAACCTCCCTTTCCTTTCTTCTTCCTTATTACTCCCCCTGCGTCAACGAGCCCTATTTGCCGCTCCCTACACCTCACCTATAACAGCATCTTTGCCATTGCACCCCTACTCTTTCCCATCTCTTTCCTTTCCATTTTGAGCCAAACCTCCCCCTGCACAACCCCTCTCGCATGCCTCTTTTCTTTCCTTTTCTTCCTTCTTTCCCTCAACCATCTTCCCCGACTTCCTACATCCTACAACCACCCTGATTGAGCCATGCCTACCCTCCTTTCCCTCTTCGTTTTCTTCTCCTTATTTCCTTCTCCTCTGCTCTATCTCTTTCCCCCTCGAGTCCCTTCTTCCCATTACAGAACCTCTCTTTTTCTTTCTTTCCTTCTCCTCCCATCTCTCTGTTTTTTTGCCACCCTCAACCGTTGTCTCTGCCGCCCAACCAACCACCACAACAACCCCTTCTGTTATTTTATATATCTCGCATGCGTGATTACTTTCAACTTTTAATGCATATAATTGTCTGTATCCCTTAATTGATTATATTTTCATATTGATTAGTACATATCATACTGACCATCCTTTTCATGGGTGTCACCCATTCTCACAAATAGATCTACTCTATTTTGTAGGTGATTGATGATTATTACATTGATTTGCTTTTTTTGGATGAGTGCCAATTGAATTGGTACAGAGTATGGTTATCTATATATTCTTATCTCTCTTTGGACTCATAGTCCTTTTTTTTCATTATTTATTCCCTTCTTTCTACTCTGTATCCTTATTTATAGTAGAATCAAGTACTTTCCACACCGAATTCCTGGGTATAAGGTTACTTTCTTGCACCCGACATAGATTGGGTATAGGGAGTACCTCTTCTATTTTGGATGTGACATAACACCCCTATATTTTGTGTTTTGGCGTTCACTATTAACTCTTAAAGTAAAAAAATTTAATTCCTAAATTTAGGGGTGTTACAAACCAATTGATTGGTATCATCCCAAACTAGTGGAATGGTTACCTATAAAACCAAGAACACAAAATTTTGGAACCTTTTAACTTGTTGCACTTGTCAACTAGTATCCATCCAAACCATTCAGCTAGTCTCATGGGAAAACAACTTACACACATATTTTGAGGCTAAATCATGTTTTTCTAATCCAAACTAAGCAACCCTACCATGCATATAAATTATTATACCACTTTAAATCTTAGATCCAACACTCCATATACTTAGTCATACTCAAACCTGCACAACACATCAAGAATTATTATTTAGCATTATTAACCTCAACCCAAGACTAAAAACCCTTCTAGATGATCCATGTGTATGTATAATACTTCACACACTACATATATCCTATCAACATCTTGACAAGGGTGCTATTATTCTCACACACCACTTAAATTTAGAAACTCAAAAAAGTAATTCTTGCTAACATATATAGGAGGTTCTTGTATCGTGATTGTCTACTCATATTCACATTTTCACCAAAAATATGCTAAATATCACATATCCTTATAAATACTCGTGCTAACATAGATATCATACTAAACACATCTTTTTCATCCCATTCACCACATAAGAGAAACAATTATTCACCTCCAATTTTAGCAAACTCATAAAAGGAGAAAAATAAGGGCTTTCCTTCAACTAGGAGGTCCAAACTCTCCCAAAAATTGAGAACCTTTGATAAAAAATGCAAAAACTCAGATTAACCTCTTAAAAAATTAAACAAACTAAAAGAGGCTTCAGAATAAGATGAAAACATAAAGAAAGCACAATTTTCCTCATAGAATCAAAAAACCAAGGAACATTCATATCCTCAACCTTTTCTAAACCTAACTGTTTTTTAAAGGGAAAATAGTTAAGAGCTAGATAAATGATTGGAGAGGGAGAAAATAATAGAGGATGAAGGGAAAATGGAGAGAATAACTTAGTGGTGTAGAGAAAACGTGTGTTGTGAAGAAGTTTCAACAGGGAAGAGCGGGGAATAAGAGAGGAAATAAAGCCACCATTTTTGAGAGAATAGGCAGCTCAAAGGATTAGAAACCATGAAATACCTTCCCTAAACCCTAGATCGATAGGAATGGGCATGATTGGAATTAATTTTCCTTATTAAAATTGAGTTCATATAGAAATTGAGGATATAGGAAAAGCCTTGATGTCCAAGTTTAGTTCTGGTTACCAAAAAATAAGGGAGTAAAAGTATGCCAAGATATAATCAAAAGCTTAGAAAATTATTATACAGGCAAATAAGATGGACTATCATTTTTCCATAGAAAATATGTGAGACAAAGAATAATACATAGGGTAAATTATGCCAAACAATAAATTTTTGGTGATTTTATCCCCCAAATGTGATTTTAGTTGAATAAAATTTGAATCAAGGATGATTAGAATCTTAAAAATGATTTTTGACCACCCCAAAACATAATGAACGATTTACAAGATCATTTAAAAGAGGTTTGAACCAACCTAGATGTAAAAATATTTAGGTCAAACGAATAAGCTGACTTGTTTTATAGAATGTATTGATTGGTTCCCGCCAGTTGATTGCTCCATAAGAACTAGTTGGTTGGTTCTTCCACACCGAAAACCCTAAGAGTAGGTAAATCATTTGACTAGTATGGCCCAAATCAGTTAAGTAGTTTCCAAAGAAATTAAATCTTCTTTGAAGAAGCAAACCCCTTTCAAATCCTTTTAAAATCAACCCAAAACACAACTCTAAATCACAATTAAATACGCCTAGGTCATAACCAACCACACAATTTAACATATGTAAAAGAGTCCAAAAAATAGAGTAGTAAAATATTATTGTTAATTATTATTATTATTATTATTATTATTATTATTATTATTATTATTATTATTATACCTATTATAAAGATGATCATAATTAAAATAGTAGTAGTAGTAGTAGTTTTTGATTTCTTAAATTCACAGTATACATTAAATTAAATTTAAATTAGTAATTTTTTTGTAATATTTGATCTTTATCTAAAATAAATAAATATTTAGTGAAATAAATAATACAAAAGTGAAAATGATGGTTGTTATACTATTTTTTTAAAAATAAATTAGATTGTTCTAATCTAATTATATGCCATATGAACTTGTGTTGGAAAAAAAAATACAATCCCCCTAAATAAGTTAAAATACTATTCTTTTTCATCGTCAACTACCAACTCCAACCCAACCATTTCTTCACTTTCCCCACCCATGTTTTTTTCTCCCTCATTGTTCTTTTTATTTTGTTATCAAAGTTGAAGACCTCTGTAAGTTTCAATTCTCTTTCCCCTTTTGTGATATCCAAGTAATTTGAATTAATTATTTGATTATCTTATATCTTCTTCTTCTCCTTCCCAAATTTCTCAATGCTTTAGGCAATTGATTCTCGTTGCTTTTAAGACCTTATATTCTTAAGAAGTAATAAGTTGTTATTAGTATTGTACATTATTATTAAAAATTTTGACACTTAATAGTGTTGTGGCATCAAGGGTGTTGCAACATTCAACAAAGTTGCACCTTTCAACACTATTGCTTTGGCTGGCAACCTTTACATGTATTGGCGTCAGTAAATCCTTAGTCTGAGATAGTGGTTTCACTAGTTTTTTTATGGTTTTTTACTTTTCCAACTACAAATTTGGTCTAATAATATGATTGTATTAGTGAAGAAACTAATCTTATTGGTTGGTCTTTTCTAGTTTTAAATGCTATGGTTTTTCATATGAAGAATGCTTAACAAAGGAAACACTCCTATAAAAAAAATAATAAGTACGTATAGACCATCGTGATCTACAATGGGTATACACATTAGATTTGGGTGAGGCACTGCTGACTTACTTACATGAAAGATGACAGTGAATATTTTGAGCATGAAAAGAACACCTGTTTGATGCCTACTAATTTACTTACTATCTATAGAGGTCATGACTAGCAACATGCCCTCATGGGGGCAAGATAAAGCTATGGTTAAAGATAGTTAACTATAGGAAAGTAGGTGAAGTTCGATCACATTCATGCAAAAATGGTAAGGTTTGATTTTTGTATCAATTGTGCTAGACGTTGTGGTCGGGATATGCATCTGATGCTAGTGTATGGGCTAAGTTGGTAGGGTTCAAAGCGAAGACCTTTTAATGTCATCAGCAACTCAGTGTGTGTAGGGGTTTTAGGCATTGTTGTGATGGGCTTGACCAAGGTGTTACATTTTTTCCCACATAGTTTTTCCTCCACTCCATAAATCAAACATTAACTTGAAGAGTGGATGGCATGATAACAATCCTGGCGAGTAGGATTAACAAAAGCCTTATTAAGGCCTTGCAAAACGAATGTTGTCCTACCTAGTAGGTTAGAATATGCAATATTTTTTTTTGAGAATGTATGGCCATTCCTTAAATACTTTGTTCTAGGTTCCCTCTCTTTTTAATAAAAAGGGGGTGAGAGAGAAATACATTAGTTGTACCATAAAAATTTAGAAAATCAACGATTGTAATTTTTTAGTAAGTTTTCCAACTATCTCACTATCTAGCTTAATGTATTTTTCATACAGGAAATACTCAACTAGTGGTACAAAATGATTGTCTTGATGTTGGAGAGGGAATTCAGTTTAGGTCCCAAATATCTTACTATGCCATTTGACAGCTATAAGGCAACAACCTTGGAAAATAACCCTCTAGTGGTGGACATTGTTTTGATACTAGCAACATAATAGTGTTAGAAGTAGATGATGTTTACACAGTTACACATGTAAACATGGTAGTTAACTTTAGGCTTATAATAGAAAAACATAGGCTTGGCATTTGGCCTCATTAAAGGGGAAGGCGGAGACCTATAGCATGGAGATCTTAAAAGGAAAAGGGATCGTTCCATTAGCATCACTAGTGGATTCAAAATTTATGGTAGTGATATGAAGTGATTATGGGTTCCCACTTGACCTTCGAGTAAGTTTGTCTTGTCTGGAGGGGAGGGTAGAATAGGATTCCACAGGTTGGGTGTGCTTCTATGAGTACCTCTTTTTGCATAATTTGTGATTTTTTTAACCTAGTTTGGGCTTTCACTCTACCAAGTAGTCCCTAAATCTTCGAGTTTCTTGTTGGTTCAAATCCACTTGGTTGAGCTAGAGTGTATGACTACAATATTGGAGTTGTTGTTATGGTGTTATTACCCTAAGTTTTGTAATAAGGAGGGTGGGAGGGTACTGCTAATTGGTAGGCAAGATCATGAGTAAATAGTGTAAGGTCTTCCGAATAATGGTTGTGATTAGAATTATTTGTATTTATTAGTGTACCAAAAAGGGATTATCTAGCGGATATCCTTTTGGAACAACCTCAAAAAATAGAGAGATTTCAATGAGTACTATTCTATTTTTTATAATAATGTTAATTAAGTTTTAATTCTATGTTTTCCTTAAGTTCTCCACACTAACTACATAAGAGTGAATCCTCTAACTATCATCCATGATTAGATCAAGAAGCTCTTGGAATTAATAAAGAAGGAGCGATGTTGGGACATGCTACTGGGATTTGATGGTTTAAGTGATAATATAAACCTTATCATAGCTATCTATGATTAATGTATTCCTCTACGTAACCTTATCCAAAATTTTCATCTTTCTTTACTAGTGGTAATAAGGTATCAATTCTCCTTTTTCATGCCCCTAAAATCTATAGGAATGGCATTTTGCATACATTAACATGAGCTTTTCCAATGATTCATCCCTAATGGACCCCTTAACCATGATTCATGTTGTCACCTGCAAGGGACCTTCCCATTCTTTGGGTGCCATGGTCCCAACTTCCTCACCTAAAATAGAAGGGTCTTCTCATAAAATTGAATGTGTGGGGCTTGATGTTGGGAACATTGAGGTCTATCAACACAACATAGTTATAAAGGTTCCTCCCTTGATGTATATTAATAAGGTAGGTGACTCAGGGGAAAACATGACACTATCCCAAATAAGGCGGCTAGATTATAATAGGAATGTCCTTAATGAGGCGTGGGATGACTCCAAAGGTGTGTAGGAGCTCTTAGAAGTAGAATATGCATTTGAAGGATTCTACATCTTTAGGAGTGTAATAAGGAGGTTGGTCCTTCTAGCTAATGAGCCTTGACTAGGATAACTCCCCTAAAATATGCATTTGGAGGAGGTTGTACTAGAAAGCTACGAAGTAAGATTCATGAACTCCATTTTTTAATGTTGTTTTGTATACTTCATTCAAATACTAATACTAATGAGTCTTACGAGTTATGAATCAAATAGTATATTCTCTTAGGACCATCGCATTGGACGACACTATTGTTGAGCTATGATTGGAGGTCGAACAACTTTGAAAAGTTGGGGCATCCCTATAGTTAGAGGTGCAACAAATCTTGAATGTTGAGCCCTGTGTAGAGTCCAATCTAAATTGCTTAGAGAGTTATCAATAGGGATTTGGCCAACAACTGGTTGAGATTATGAAGTCTTTAAAAGGTGAGTGGCCCTTTGATGTACATACAAGGTGTCTTAGGGCCAAATGGGGTTTCTTGGAAATTCAGGGGGTTCATTTCTACAATATGAAGTGGGTTTCGTCTTCATTAAGACCAATTTGGACATGATCTTGGAATGGAAGGTCAACCTTGCAAAGAAGTATGATAAAGTAGGGCTCTAACATAATTGGGATGCATTTGAGGATAGTTAAGGAACTGCCTCATGGGTAAGGTTTTTGATACATGGTATCCTTCATGGAAATGTGGTGACAGTGGTCCATCTCAGCAAGGAGAAATAGGTGATGGTACCAGAAAGGTGTAGTTTATTTCACTTTCTGGTTATGAACCAATTGTAATGTAACTTTGGTATCCTTAAACATGAATTCCTTTTATGCTTTTTATATATGAGTTTCTTGTTTGTATTTTAGGCAATTGTGTTTGAAAAGTGATACATATTTTGGAATAATATGAGTGTGATCATCCCTAAAATTCATTTCAAACATCAAGGAAGGAGGTTGAAAAGTGTTTAAAATTGTAATTTAAAAGTTAAGTGAGTATCCCTCTACTTTACTTTGAAAATAAAGGAATGGTGTTCAAGGATGTTTCAAATTGATATTCAAAATTTATGTGAGTAACCCTATACTTTCCTTCAAAAATCAAGGAAGAGGTTGAAAGATGTTTAAAATAATTGTTTGAAAGTCAAGTGAGTAACCTTATACTTCCCTTCAAAAATTAGTGAAGGAGGTTTAAAGATGCTTTGAATTTCTATTTGAAACTTGAATGAGTAGCTTTCTACTTCTCTTTGAATATTAGGGAAGGAAGTTATCAAGTGTAGTAGCGCATTACAATTATGAGCACTTTACCCCACTTTTCTCTATGGGTGGAAGAGGTTATATGTAGCCTTTTTGGTCATAGGCACTTCACTCCTTTATACAATAAAAGGTTTTCATTCCACATAGTTTAGGTGGAGGTATTATTGAGTGCAGTTTGGAGATTTTTTTTAAAGCTCATTAAGTGTATGTGATTTTTAGGTGTTTCCAGTTGATTAGGTTGGTAGCCTAGTTTGGTGAAAATTTTGAGATTTGAGTGATTATATAGATGTGAGATTTTTTTATATAAAAAATAGGGTGTTTAGGTTAGCATGTATATAAGGGTAGCCTAATTCTTCTAATTGATAAAGGCAAATCAAGTGGTTGTGCTGATAACGCTAAAGGCAGTAGTATCTCTTAGAAGGGAGATTTAATATAGTACTTCATATATATAGATATAATTATTACTTGCATACTAGGTGAGCATGGTGGTATGTGATTAGTGCATCGTATCAATGCAAAATATTAGAGTTTATCTCTATCTATCATTTTGTATCCCTCTCAATGAGGTTGTTGGGCCTATAAATGGAGGGGTGTTATGGAGCATATGATCATATTGCTAACTTGATATTTATGCACAAACTTATAAACATTTTATTTTGATAAATATAGTTTATTGTTGATTGGTTAGAGTCAGAAAGAAGAGAACACATGAAGATTATGGCTTCGTAACCCCCATAATGTTGAGTTCTAATGAAAGGGAACTCTCCCAATCCCTAGTTGGTGGTACTCTAGGGAAACAACTGGAACACCACAAAATTCACTATTTTTTATGGAAGCATTTAAATTCAATTAAAACTTATGAATTTCGGGAATATTACTGCCACACTTAGTACTAGACCGGTTCACTCCGACCGTTCCAGTACCAAGTGCTAAGGCTAAAAGAAATTTAATGATCAATATAAATCAAATCTAAACATGACTTCAAATAAGAATTAAACGATTATAAGATATAATTCAGAGTGCGAAGTTAAAGAGTTATAAACGAGGGTACATAGTTAATGTTCCTTAAGAGGAAATAAGTTTACAAATGGTAAAAGATAAAGTTAAGAAACTCAAAACATAATTATATAATCATATCAAGGAAATCCAGCCACACCACTCTTGATCTTTGTGTCGAGTCCTAACTTAACACTCAGCCTCGCCATATATTCCATGAACATCAAAGGCATCAAAATAAATATCATCCACCTGCACAAAGTCAAAAGGGTCTTCTGCTCGTGGGAATGACCAACATTCATGAAACGGGGGGTCAGTACGCAACATACTAAGTAAGGTAACCATGTACTAATGCCAATACACAAAAGCACACAATCCAAGCATGATAATACATCAGCATACGATTACTTTAGATAAATAAATGAATAAAGGCCAATTTATAATCCAGATCTGTTAATTATTTAATCTCTGATCAGTACTCATTTCACACCATGATTTTATCAATCCATGCGAGTACGGAAACCCCACTATTATAGCCAGTGAATCAGTCACATATAGGGCGAAATGCCCTAACCACTATTATATACCGATTGATCGGTCTGGCGCCTACTTACATAGTGTTCCACTGTAAGTACTTAGTGTATTTTACGTGTCATAGTAAACTTAGGGTTTGGTTTATTGAGCTCGGGATCCCCCACTATTCTAAACGGTGGACTAGTCACATATAGGGCAACATGCACTTAACCACTATTATAGCCGGTGGATCAGTCACATATAGGGCGAAACACCCTAACCACTATTATATGCCGATGGATTGGTCTGGGCTCGGCTCAATAATCTTCTACTTTACATGATTAATGTCTTAAGTGTCTCATTCAGAAGTTTCACCCTAGACATACGTGACTAACTGCCTCTACGCTTATCCTCTAGAAGGACCCGCCCTATAATAAGAGACTCATGCACCTACTAACTTGTTCCAAAATTCTTTCCTCCTTACCCTAACTCACACCAAAGAGCCAACTCTTGAGTGTATGGGTCAAGGCCCACTACCATACACCTCCAAGTCCACTCACAACCTTGCTCTAGGTTCTTCTCGAGAAAACCCTAATTTGGGCTTATGTGGCCCATCCTACTCCACCTCACACAACCCAAATCATTTTAACACTCCACACATCACAACCCTTAGATTCAACCCTCATCATCACACTTTACTCCCCAAGTGCACATGTGATCACGTAACCCTAAGTAGCCACACCAAACCCTAGCTGGCCCCAACAAATCCTAGCTCGGTCTCTTATGTACCCTTAATCCCTTACACTGTCCCACATACTATTTTTCATCCAAAGCATTCAAACACCCAAACAACTCTTCCATTACCTTCCTCACACCCCAAATCAACTTTCCATACGTAAAATTCACCCCCATGTAGACTTTATACATCCCATGCAACCCTTCAAACTTTTTTATGCAAAACCCTAAAACTCTCATGTGAAACTCTAGATTCTTCCATACGCACTTAGATTCTCCCATGCATAACGCTAGATTCTTCCATTCATGGTCATGCAACATTAGGGTCAAATCCACATCCTTGGTCAACTTATTCCCCTTTTGTCAACTTACTTCCCCATTTTCCTTTTCATCATTTCACTCTATATCTTCACATTACATAACCTAGCATACTTTTCCTAAAGGGCCACATCATATCATATCATAAACATAGCATAATCATATTATACACATGCCATACAATAACATATGAGCATACCTCAACTCCAAACTACACTTCACATAAAATAGTTATAACGATAAACATAACATACATAACACATCATGATACATGAAATACAAGGCATACAAAACAAATTACATACATAAGGCCTTAGCTACACTCTTACCTAATACGACACCAGTCTTGGAGCACGCTCCAACACCTCCTTAGGGTTTTAACTGGTCTCATCTTGGGTTGGTGGTGACTGGCGGCACCAGCGGCGGTGCACGGTGGCGGCGACAATGGCCAGAGAAAGGGAAGAAAAGAGAGATAGTTGAGTGTTGGGAAAAAGGAGAGGGAGAAAGAGGGTGGAAGTTGGGGTGTTGATGGTTGCCTAGATGGAGAGGGGTGGAATGAAGGTGGTGGTGCACGGCGGCGGTTATAGTGGCCGAAAGTGGAGGAAAGGGAGAAACGGGAAATAAAGGGTAGGGGAAGGTAGAGGAAAGTTTGCAGGGTAGTTTGGAAGGTGTAGGAGGTGGTGGTTACAGTGGGAGAGGTGGCTAATGGTGGTGCGAAGGGAGGCGGAGGTAGAAGGAATGACTGATCGAGAAGGTTACTTTGCACGGCCTGGGTGGCTTGTGCAAGGAAAATCGAGGGTGGAGGGTGGTGTAGTTAGGTAGAGGGCGGTGTAGGGAGTGGTGCTTTGGGTGGTTTGAATGGCGGTGTTGGGCAATGATGATGACAATGGTATATGAAAGGGTGATGTCGAACGGGAGAAGTTTTCTGGATTGTGGGGAAAAGCTCGAGTCCAGGCTGGTTATAGGGGTATTTATAGGGCTAAAGGAGGGGATACGGTCAGAGGGGAGATGAAAGAATAGGGCAAGTAGGTGAGGTGCACCGGATAGCAACGATAGGCTAGCACACATTTGTTGCGTGGCTTGTGATGGACCGGGGAAGAAAGGAAATCATGTGAGAAGAGGGGAGGAGTGTTTGGGTCAAAGTGGCTGACGAATTAGAGAGGAAGAGAGGGGAGGAATGGCCGGTCAATCATGTGTGGTTGGCAGTGGAAATACCGGTGAAAGTTGGGGAAGAAAATTGTAGGTTGCGACGGGCTGGGGAAGAAGAAGAAGAAGGGGGCTAGACCGATTGTCCAAGGAGAAAGAAAAGAAAAGGAAATAAGAGCCGATCGGGCAATTGGGGAAAAAAGATGGGGATGAAACGCTGCGCACCAGGCCTTGGGTTGCTCTAGAGGAGAAGAGAGAGGGAAGGGAAATAGCCAGCTGGGCTGGCCTAGGTCGGGGGAGGAGGAAGAAAAAAAAGCAAAAGAAGAAGAAGGAAAAAGAAAAAATAAAAAAGGAAGAAAAAAGAAAGAAAAGAAAGAAAGAAAAGGAAAAAGGAGAAAGGGAAAAAGAAAAAATAGGTGGGTTGGGATATTTAGAATATTTGGGTATTTTGGGATATGTAAAAATAATAATATTTTAGTAAAATAATATTTAATTCCCTTTTTAGGATAATTTAAGATTTAAAAAATATTTTTTTTCTAAATTCTATTTTAATTAGCAAATCACTCTAATTTTCTTCAATGAAATTATTTATAAATTTCCTATTGATTTGGCCCTATTTACTCCCTCTTATTTTAAATTAAATAATTTATTTAATTAATTTTCATAATAAATTCTTAAAATAAGGGTTTTGGGGTATTTCAACAACCATTAGGGATGCAAGTGGAAAAACTTAAATTAAGACTTCTAAGTTTATGGGAAACAAGAATTGTGTCTCTCTTGAGATTGCAAATGATCTATATATGTTACTAGTACACGTACAACTCTTTTGCACTTTAACTTTCTAGGGTGAAAACCTAAATTACTTGTTCTTAGATATTTTCTTGTGATGTTTGTGTTGTAGGCTCTGTAGGACAAAAGTGTTTGGCCTATTAAAGTAGATAATCTTCAACATGAGGTGAAGGATAAAAAATATAGGGTTTACAAGTCTAAGGAGAAGCTTGACCTATTTAAATACGTCATCAAATGGTAGACTTAAAGTTGACCAATGCTCATTGGATAGTTATGGATTTGGAAGAGGAGGCATTGATTTAGAGTTAGAAGTTAGTAGAGGGGGTCTTCTTGCTAGAGTTGAAGTACACCAAATTGCTCAAGGAGTCCACTACATATGGTTATCCACAGTTCATTCGTGGGTTAGAGATGAGGATGCCACTAGTGATGGTAAAGAGTGAGATGACAATAGGCTACCATCTCCAAACCCTCTAGCCTGAGTTATCCCTTCCCCAACTCATAAGGTCTCTAAATAGTAATGTGAGATCTCAAAATAGGTAGAGATAGGTGAGTTGTGTCTAGCGTCACCTACTTTAGTTGCATAACTCCCTCCTTTTGGTCCTTCAAATGAGAGGAGGGGGTTATGTGGGATCTCTGTGCCAAATGACTAGATACTCTTTAACTGTACTTACTATAATAGTTGTGGCTTCACCTTGATCATACTTTGGTAACATACATGGGAAACCCTCTTGGTATTGGTGATTTCTTTAACTTCCCATTGTATCAAAAATCATATAACATGGTGATAACATATCAAGGATTTAGGCATTTGAGAATAATGTTGTAGGTGGAGAGATAATCTACCACTAAAAACTTGGTGTTGAGATTAACCCCTGAGCATAGGCTAAAAATCTGACTTCAGAAGTAATATGCGTTTATTCTCCACTAATCCTAATTAGGACTATAGGCTATTTCTATATTTACTCTTCCAGCACTCCTATCTCTCTTATGGTGGCAAGGAACTTGTCATTCGACAAACTACTCTTCTCAATCAGAATGTGCTTGTTGGGGAAATTTATGATGGATAAGTTGATGATCAAAGTATTATGATGAGGGGTGGACAAGTCGATTATTGATGTGTCATTGTATGCACACCATTTTTAACCCTAAATTTCAAATATGTAATAAGTGGCAATTAGGATTCGAATCCCAAAATGTAATAACCCAAATTTTAGCTAAACATAATCCGGAGTAATTGTTAACTAAATCATCATAGTATCCTAACCTAAATTATTTAAACCTAATTCTAAATCCTAACCCTAAATGTATTTCCCCTTTCTCTTTATTTTTTCCCTTTTCCCTTTTCTTCTCCTTTTTTCTTATTGGTCAAAATATTTTCTATCTCTTGCTTCCTTTCTTCTTGCATGTGATTTCTTCATTATCCCAACCATGCCTCTACTATGTCATGTCAACTCATGCGTCAATTCCCACTCCTCCTATTCCTTGCGTGATTTTCTTTGTTGCAACCCATATCGATCATGCGTGTGTTTGCCCATCTCTACCCCCTCGTGCATGTTTGTATATATACGACACATTAATGCCTAAACGCTCCTCTTCCTTCCTCCAATTTTCTTTCAAATTTTCTACACAAAACACAACATTACCCCCAAGTACTGACAACCTCTATTGAAGCCCCATCCCCACCATGGGTAAGACCCACCAATCCTATCCTCCCTCCTTCAGAAAAAACCGCCATAACACACACCCTTACCTCCTTCGTCACAAACTACAAAACCCCCTACACCCATTTGGCCTCTTCCACACGTGCTGCCTCTTTGTTTTGGCCTTTCTTTCCATTAAACAACCACTAGCAATGGTCACAAGCACAGTAGCTCACCTCCTCCATTCGACACCGACTATAGTAGTCCACAACCCCGTTTAGCCAAACCAACCAAACCACAACCACCACCTTCAGTCACATCCACCAAAACTCAACCACGCCATTTTTTATACTCCACTGTTGCAACTCTAACCTCTTTGGAATTTGTTGTCGTTCCATAACCCCTATCAAAAAAATTAATTGCTATTACCTCCTCCTTATTTCACCACTTAAATGAACCCCCTTCTTGTTCCCAAAAATCTTGGCCAAGACTCCTTTTAGCCTTGTTTAGTTTTTTCCTCCATTCAGTCACTCTTTCATTATCACTTATATAATTATGTAATTTGATCCTAAGTATGTTTATTATGGTTTCTTAGATGATTTTTATTTTTATTTTATGGAGGATGCGGGATAGGATATATGTTCATAGAGACTAGAGCCTTACTCTGTAAGGATACTAATAGTAGTCTAGAGATTACGTGCTAAGTGTTATATTTGACTATGTGTGCTATCATGTTATTATTGCTAGGTTGATAAATAAATGTTGATAATGTGTTGATATGAGAATATACTAATATGTGATGAAAATGAGTAAGTTTAGAATCATGAGATATCATTACGATAATATTTTACATGGGATAACCCATATGGGCTTAATGGATTATGACAAGTGAGAAAAGGGTATTTAATATTTATGGTGATACATAGAGGATTTGGGAATAACGATATCAAAACATATAAGGTTTTTCTTAAATTAATTTTTTTGGTTACTTGTAAGGATTTGGGAATAACGATATCAAAACAAACTAGTTTGCCCAAACTGATTGATTGCTTATCCTATGATCAAAACCATTTCTGAATTTGATTTGAATCCCTTTTTAATGTTTATGAAAAATTCTAATTAGTATAATTTTCTGCTAATGAGTATATTTTGGTGCTTTAGGATTGTTTTTATATTATTTAGATCATTGCGTGATTTTATTTAGTTAAAATTTCCTAAAAAATACTTTTGGAGACATACCTCACTTTCTCTCTTCTCGCTCACCTCTCTCTCTATCTTTTGGCAGCTAGGTTTTGTGGTTGACTTTGTGTACCATTTCCTAACTCACCAACCTACTTCCATGTCCTTTCTTGACTACACTCAAACTCTATCACTCCATTATGTCTGTCCTTACCTCTTAGTTGCCCATACTAAACTATACCAATCTTATCTCTCCCTCCCTCCCTCCCTTCCTCCCTCCCTCCAATGAATTTTGACCAACCATCACCTCTATACCCTCCATTCCTGATCTATTTTCATTTCTCACTTATTATTCTTGATCTTTTCTCCGTTTTCTTGGTAGAAAATTTCTTAAGTGTTGAGCATTCCTTCATTCTTTCCCTTTCTCCTCTCTGATGAAAAAAAATAGAGGCTTACTCAAGCATCCTTCCTTCTTTGGTCGAGCATTTTTCTCCCTTTTATTCTTCTAATCTTGGCTTAATTTCTCCCTTGTTTCTCTTAAACAATGAAGGATTAAGATTTGAGAAAGGTTGAAGATTTCAATTTCTTTTTCTTTGTCATTCTGTTTCTGAGAAAAGGTTGGGTTGTGTTATGTTCTTCTTTTTCTTCTTATGATTCTTATTTGATTTTAAGGGATTTTAAAAAGGGATTTGTAATGGTTTTGACTTTGATTTTATTAGGAATTGAGGTCTTTCTAGGTAGCTATCAAGAGTTTGTGTTAGAAGAATTACTTCAAGGTAAGGCACTCTTGTCTTTAATATGAACAAGGTTCTATTACTAACTGAGGTCCATGTTCTTGGTGTGTTTTTGTTGTGAGCATCATCTAATTGTATTCTACAATTTGAGCATGTGGTAGAATTTCTTCCAAAATTTAAGAATTGTTGGGTTTCCTTGATTCTATATATGAATTGGCAGTTTGAGCATGATTCGTTTAAACGCCTACATTATTATGTATCCATGTGATTCTATGTGTGAAACATATATTTTTGTGTGTTTTATGACATAGAAGCATGCTAGGATTAATGTGATAAAGTTTGGGTGTGTGTATCACAAGTTTGGGTGATGTTTTACCCTAACTAGTCGATCAACTCATTGAACCCATCGACTGGTTGTGCGAGCAGTCATACGGTTTAAAAATTTTGATCGGTTGGTTGTGAGATCAGTCGATTGATTCGATGAACCAACCTACTAGTTTCTATGAACAGTCAACTAATTTGCCAAACCCATCGACTGGTGACTCTACAACCAAAGTGGTATGGTCTCTGCTTAGACCCATAGACTAGTTGGACCAAACCAATCGGCTGGTTTCTTATGAACAGTTGATCGGTGAGACCAGCCAATCCACTGGTCTGCTGGTATTATTTTGGCTTAGGTCTGGTACGACCAATTTAATCCACAAGTTCTAGGGACCAATCAAATGGTCCAATTGTATGCCACCTGGTTTGGTTATTAATTGTTTATACTCTTTTGGGCCTCTTATGTTAATAACTCCATGTGATTACAAAACTATAATTTCAACCATGATTACCCTAGAATTAATAAGAATTATAATGATGATAATTGGGATTGAATTAGTTAAGTTTGGCAACATCTCTAAACACCCAATTAGTGGCTTTTATGTCTTGTGATGTGTTTAATGTTATTACTTGAAAACACCCAATTTAGTTAATAATAGAATTCAATTACGTTTGGTGTTATCACTCGGAAACACCCAATTTGTTTAATAGTGGAATTTAATTATGTTTGGTGTTTTCACTTGGAAACACCTAATTAGTTATTTGTGGATTTAATCTATGATTTGTGATATCACTTGAAAATGTATAATAATGGAATAAGATATCATTCGAGACTTTTTCTCCAACTCTTGGGGTAGCTGACCAAGAGTTAGTGAGTGGGTCACCCTATGATTTATATTTTTCACTTAGTATCTATTTCCTTCTCTACTAAATTGTGGTCAATTGGGGGTATGCACATATCTTTGAGGTATAAGATTATACTATAGTAGGACAACATGGCATCGGTGTCTAGTACGTGTTGGTGAGCTATCACATGTACAAGCCCCCTAACACTTCATATTGTCCATTCCTTAGGTGGGTGTAGTATCCCAACTTTTTAGCCCTCGCGATGGAGGCATTTAAAGTGTGATGGGTGAGATATCTCGTTACAAGCCCCCTTGATGTACTTCAACCATGTGTGGTGGTTGTGGTATCCCAATTTGTGTTAGCCCTCATGATAGGTTCACTCGATTTATGGTGGGGGTGGTATCCCCGAAGAAAATCTCCTTCGATGTATCCTAACCCTGTGTGGTGGATGTGGTGTCCCATTATGTTTCTTTGCTGCCATGACTTTTTTTCATGGTAAAAAACTGGGTGTGGTTGAACAAACTATTTTAATAACTAGAAATTATATGATCACTAAAGGAAGAAGTATAATATGGTTTACATTGTGTGCATTATGTTGCATTTCCCACATTAACTATTCTTCCATGATTTCTATGCAAGCATGCCTTGTTGTATTACTACCAAGAGCCTAAGTGTTAATTTATGTTGGTATGTTTATCACCCTGCTACTATGTAACTTTGATATGCTGCATGATCCTTACCATATTTTAGATAGTATATTTTACTAGTACTTCACCGTACTAATACTACACTCGTGTGATCACGATGATGATCCGGCTTCTGGTCTGGGGAGTAGAGGACGATTTCCAGGGGTATGAATCTCAGTTATTATATGATGAGGGTGATGACATGGGCCAGTAGCTGTCCCTTGCTTGGGATTGGAGATTTATTTTTATGCTTAAGTGCTAGGCTAACAAGATAGAAGTGGTTTGCCCACTACGTTGGGAAGTTTGTATTCTTTTTGTTATTTAAACTCTTGGCTTTGAGTCCATGTATTTAGATTTGTAAACTCTCATACTCCTTCAATCTATATTATTATTCTTGATTTTATCATCATTTACTATTATATTAATATTATAAGCATGCATCTTTTTGTTTTTTGTTCCATTTTTCCTTGTATCAGGCATGGACTAGATGATAATCACACATCTCTCATGGTTGATGTGGCAATAATATTCCCAGTTTTACTTTTCAAATGCTTTCACATTTTCTTCAAAATTATTATTTTTGGTTCATAAATTGGAGGTGTTACAAAATACTTGGGCTATATATGTATATACACACACACACAATAAGAGAACGGATTTAAATATATGTGTATTTCATAATTTTCTTAACTTTTTAGCTATTCTTTCAAATACCTTAATAATATTCCCATGCTTATTTTCATATTACATTAAACTACACAATCACAACATCAAAACATCTATTTCTCCTCTAGCCTATGGTAGGAAAGGAAAATGACAAAAGATCATGGGTTACTAATGTAGGTTAAGTTTAGAAAATTAGCCTTGAAGCTCAAAGGGTTATGAAAAAAGTAAACTATTGTTTCTAGTAGGCTATTTGGTTACTAGATAGCAAACAAATAAATATGCCTTAATCATTTTTGAATATGCTAAAATTCATTGTAGTTTCGAAGAGAGTTAAAAGCAAGTTCTAGCTTCAGACATCATTATAGATTTCTCACATGAAGAACAAAGTAATGGCTACAAGATATATCTATTCAATTAGGCTCAAAAGCTTACATGTTAAAATGTCTACCAATTTAATTATTTTTCATCTCAATATATTTTGAAACATGGATTGGTAACTAATCATTATAATACCTTTTTCTTTTGAAATTTATCGATTATCATGTTTAGCCTTTTCTGATCATGGGTTGAGATCAAACCATTAAAAATTGTCTAAAAAATGATTTAGTTCTGACTATTGATATTTTCCAAATTAGTGAGCTAGTCTAATCCAAATTCCACTAGAAACTACTCTCTTTAATAATTGGATTTTTTTTATGATATTCATGACATTAAACAATGCAAAAAACTAATATTTATAAACCAGACAACTACAAATAAAAACACACTAAATCTAAAGATGCATACCAAAACATTCCCTAATACCCTTATGTTTCAATTGTGCCTTGCTCTCAAGGCATGATAAGAGGATACGAATAAGGAAGAGGGGATAATTGGTTTTATTGTGAGAGTGGATGTGGACCATGAGGTCCAATAAAAAAATCATATAGGGCTTGCTTCACTTGATGAAGCTTCCTTTGAGAAGATTCAATGCCAAGTGGACACTTGGTTAAAGTAGGTGTTCACTTGGGCTTGAAATTGGTACCATTCAGCCACAGAAGTGGAAGTTCGACATTATAAGAAGGAGGAGGATTTTAATATGTAGGTAATGGGAGAGATGGATCAATAGCTAGGGGTAATGGTATCCCATCCCCATCGGCCGGTTTCCAATTATGTTAATTGCGGGTGTTAGTTTTTATAGGGTTGGGAAGTTGAAAATATGTTCTACCTTGATAAGTAAGGCAACAAATATTATCCCTACGCTTAATGATGTGTGATAATAGACAATTTTGAATTTCAAGAAATAAGTTATGAGCATCAACAAGGGTATCAATAGGAATTTCAATTTCCATTCCCAAAATAAGGGTGGCAATTAAACCACTAATAGCAATCTCTCCCCTTTAGAAGTTTCTAACCCTTATAAAGTAGTTTGCAATGAGATAGGTTGTGTCCATGTGATCACTCTATATCATGGAATAAATGAGAGAAATTTCATAATTATGATACACCCTCAAACTATCACCCCTACCAAAAATTGTACATACCTAAACACCAGACTATATACACAAGAGGTTTTAGCCTCTAAAATTCAAAATTTACCCAGTGTAGATATGTTAGAGGTATCAAAAACATTAACAAAAAAAATAGTGAGAATCATTATCAAATATATCATCTAATATCCACCCCAATGCATCATAAATTTTTTAGAAACTCTATCTAATTAGACAATATATTTAGTGTTAAACATACTGAAATGAATACCACCACAACCATGTTTAGAAATATCAACATCGGAATCCAATTCAAATGTGCTTAAAAATTATAGAATAATGTGTCGATATGAATGATTTTGACAAAACACAAAATTATTAAGGTCAATGTTCATTAACAATCTCATTACTTGGTCATAGATACCCAATTCTTCTAAACAATATTTTCCCCTTTTTTTCCTTTCTTTTCTTTCTTTCTCTTTTTCCTTTTTCTTTTCTCCTCCCCCGACCTGGGCTTGCTCGACGCGCGGCCCAACTCCCCTGCGCAGCCCAGGCCCGCGCCGTTCCCCCCTTTTTTTTCCTTTCCTTCTCCGGCCGGTCCGGTCCCCTTTTCCTTTTCTTTTTTTTTTCCCTGAGCCACCCGGTCCCTAGCCCTTCTTCTTCCCCGAGGCATGGCGGCGACCGAGGAGCTGCAACCCAGAACTCCACCGGCCACCATCGTTGCCACCATCCTCTCCCTCCCTCTCTCGTGTCTTTCTTTCACGCTTTCAGCCCCAACCGACCCTTTTCCCCTCTCCCGAGCACCTGCCCCTTTCCTTTTCCTTCTTCCCTCGAGCTTGCCGCCCCTGCCATGGCAGTGCCGCCTCGACTACCACCACCGGCGGCATGCCTGGCACCTGGCACCTGGCACCTGGCACCTGGCACCTGCCACCGCTTGTATCCTTCCTTTTGTCATTAACCACCCCAATTGGTCTATATATACCCCATTACCTGCCTCGATTTGAATTTTGATCTTGAAACCTAGAAAGCCACCATTCTCGCCGCCGCCTCATCAGACGAGCCCTCCGCCACCTCCGCCTATCGCCACTAGCCAAAAACCCCCCAGAACCGATCCTTGCACCACCCTATACCTAACTAGACCCTCCTTTCCCCTCAATTTTCCCTGCACGAGCCACCCCAGCCGTGCAAAACCGCCAACCCAATCAACATATTTTCACCTCTCGCCGCCCCTTGCGCCGCCTCCTGCCGCCACCCTCACCGCAACCAACACCTCCTCCACCCTCCAAAACACCCAGGGAACCTTCCCCTATCTTCCCATACCGTCATCTCCCCTTGCCTCCCTCTATTTTTGCCTCCCCCATCTTCCACCACCTTCCACCACCTTCGGCCGTCGCACCAACCACCGTGCGTCGCCACTCCCAACTGCACCACCATCTTCATTCCACCCCTCTTCACCTGCTGCACCTTCCTCCACCTCAAACACCCCTCCACTCTCTCTTTTTTAGCCTACATGACCATTTTTCCCCTCTCTTCCTCCTCCACCGCCGCCGCCGTCGCCACCATGCGCCGCCGCCGGTTCCACCACTAACCTTAGGTGGTGCTCTAACTTCCTCAACCCCTAAAACTTTTTAGCACAAATGATTAATAATTTTTACTAATATTAAGGGTATTATTATTATTATTATTGTTATTATCATTATCATTATTATTATTATTATTATTATGGTTGGTATTATTATTATTATTATTATTATTATTATTAATGATGTCTTGTTGTTGTTGGTGTTGTTATTATTATTATTATTATTACTACTACTACTACTACTACTACTACTACTACTTAACCTAACTTTATTTTATTATTATTGTTATTATTACTATTAGTATTACCGTTATCATTATCATTATTTCCTTGCTAATATTGTTAAAACTACTTTTGTCCATCGTCACTTTTATATATTAATATAAATATTTGGGCCCTTATATTATTATTATTATCATGTTGGTTACTATTATCATTATTATTATTAGTATTAGTATTATTATCATTATTATTATTATACTTAACATCTTTATCATTATTGTTATTATTACTACTACTTTTATTATTATTAATATTATTTAACCCGAAGTTGGTGTATTATCATTTTGTTGTTAAATAAGAAGAATACTTAAACCTTAGTACCTTAACATTTAATATTATTCCTAATGCCTTTATCACTAACATTATTACTATGTTATCATTATTAGTTGTTATTATTATTACTATTACTATTACTATTATTATTATTATTATTATTATTATTTTATTACTATTATTGTGACAAAAACATTTGAACTCTTATATTATTATTATTCAAAATATAACTTTTATCATTATTATCTTTAGGAATATTTGTACTTGTTGGTATTGCAATTATTATACTATTATTTTAACCCTAATACTATTATTAGGCTTAGCCTTAAAAACACTAGGGTTTCTATCACTATAAGCGTTAGCATTACTATTATTATTATTATTATCATTATTTTGCTATAACTAGTATTAGTACTATTATTATAAGAATAAAGCTATTAGGTTTAATACTATAAGTATGGCATTAAATATTTAAAATAAGCATATTTTGGGCTAGGAATATCTAGTGGGCTAACTTGAAGATAAAAACCCTAGTTTTCACGTATAATACTCCCTTTAATAATAACAATCCTAATCTTAGACTAAAATAAGGAGTGATGGTACTTTTGAGGGAAACTAATACTTAGCATTTTTACTTTTATAGGTGAATCAAACCAAAACCCTAAGGAGTTGTAGGAGCGTGCTACAAGCCCGGCGTCGCTTTAGGTAAGGACGTAACTAAGGCCTTTTGTGTGTCTATATGCATTATGTGCTTCGCATGCTACGTACCCTATAATTATCATTATTAATTATGTTGTGTATGGCATGGCATGGAGTTGAAGTATGTGTGGTGTGTTTACATGGCATGTGTATTATGTATATGTGATGATATGTGTCGTGATCCTGTAAAACGTGCATGTGAGGGAGTTGATGTTTTTTGTGGGAGAAAGGTTTAAAAAGGAGGATGGGGAAAGAGATTGACCAAGGGAGGTGAGTCGACCTAATTATTTTAATGATCTATGAGTGGAAGAATAAAATGGAGAATTCTAGGGTTCATATGGGAGATTCTAATTTATGATTTTATGTGGAAGAATCTATCTCATGATCTTGTATGGAAGAATCTAATGTGTGGTTATGAATGGGGGAATCTAATCAATTGTATTATATGGACAAATCTTTGGGTTTTATATGGTTTGAATCTAGGGTTTGGTATGGATGGATCTTTGGTTTTGTGTGGATTGAATTTAGGGTTTTGTGTGACGAAATCTAGGGTTTTCATGGTGGTATAATGGTTTGTATGGTGGTATTAATGGAGGTATGGTGGTATTAGGGTTTGCATGGTGGTATTATGGTTTGTATGGTGATATTAATGGTTGTATGGTGGTATTAGGGTTTACATGGTGGAGTTAGGGTTTTGCATGGGAGTTAATGATTGTATGGGATTTAGGGTTTGTGTGAAAAGTTCGAGAGGTTGCATGGGATGTGTAAAGTTTGTATGGGAGCAAAATTTACGTATGAAAGGTTGATTTGGGAGGTAAGGAAGGTAATGCAAGTATTATTTGGGTGTTTGAATTGTTGGACCGAAAATAGTACGTGGAGTATTATAAGGGTATGGAGGAGCCAGAATTAGGGTTTGGAGTGATTAACTCTAGGTCGTTGCGATTAAATAGGGTTGAAGTAGCTAATTGTGATTTGTTGTGGTTAATTAAGGTTTGGAATGGCTAATTATGGTTGTTATGGTAAAATAGGGTTTGGAGTGGTTAACCACGGTTTGGTGTGGACAATTAGGGTTGGTTATGGCTGCTTAGAGTTTTTGTGTTATCATGTGTACTTATTAATTAAAGTGTAATTATGATTGTGGAATTTTATTATTTGTGAGGTGTGAAGTATAAAGAGAATGATTCGTACATGTCCATGGTGAGAGCTTTTGAATAAGATACTTAAGACATTAATCACGTAAAGTGAAAGATGTTGAGCCGGACCCAGACCGGTCCACCAGCAAATAATAGTGGCAGGGTATGTTACCCTCGTGACTAGTCCACTGGCTATAATAGTGGCAGGGCATGTGCCCTCGTGACCGTTCCACCGGCTATAATATTGGGGGATTCTGTGCTCAACAAACCAATCATAATAATGATAAGACATGGGAAATATATGAATATTTACAGTGGAACACCTTGTGAGTCGGGGCTAGACCGGTCCACCAGCAAATAATAGTGGCAGGGTATGTTACCTTCGTGACCGGTCCACCGGCTATAATAGTGGCAGGGCATGGCCCTCGTGACCATTCCACTGGCTATAATAGTGGGGTTCCCACACTCACATGGACTGATAAAGACTATGATGTAAATCGATTATAATTATGAGATATCTGATGAAAAAGTTATCTGGTTCATAACCGGTATTGTTTATCTGTGTTATTGCATGCTATCTACGTAATTATGCTATGTCTGCTATGTCATGTATCTTTGTGTATGTGGGCCTTAGTGTGTGTCTATTACCTTACTCAGTACATAGTGTACTGATCACCCGTTTCATGGGTGTTGCTCATTCCCACGAGCAGAAGACCCGTTTGAGCTTGTGCAGGTAGGGGATGATATCTTTGATGCCTACGACACTTACGAGGCATCTGGTGGAGCTGAGCGTTGAGCCTAAACCTGACTTGGGGATCGAGAGTGACTCGGCCGGACTCTGTATCTTTTATTGGACCTCGTATTATCATATTTAGATGTGTTATCGTACTATGCTTTATGTTTTGAAAAACTTTAGTCACTTACTCTTTGGTTTGTAACTCTGAATCGCACTCTGATTTCTGTATGACTTGTGTTTTATTAATGATTCGTGTTTAATGTTAACTTTATTTAGCCTTAGCACTTAGTACTGAAATGGTAGGAGTGAACCGATCTGGTACTAAGTGTGGCGGTAATGCCCCCGAGTTTTATCTTTTCGCTTCCGCTAAACCCTTTCAATTAAACGAAATTTTTCAGTAGTAAATTTGGGGGTGTTACACTATATGCTTGTGGCTCCACTATTTATGGGTTTTATTATCAAATGTGCTCCTTTGGGGGATGTATGAGGTCGTCGTTAGAGGTAGTTAGTGCTAAGAAAATAGGGGAGTTTTATCATATTCTTGTTAGAAGGGTAATGATTGATTTTTGAATCATTCATGCCAGACATTATGATCTATATATGCATATAACGTCGTTACATGGGCTAAGTTAGCAGGCTTTGAGAGAAAATGCTTGCAAGCTCTTAAGTTTCTTAATGTGTGTGGGGATTCAGGGTTTTTCTGTGTTAGGCCTGACTAAGGGGCTGAATTTTTGTCATACAATACTAACAGGGAAATAATCTATCTATAATAGTTGATTGGTATTGAGGTGAATTGCGATGATAAAAATATTAAAAATTATCTAGATTAGGAGAATAAACGTAAATGTTTTAAAATACTATTTGGATAATATTAATGTAACAACCCGAGTCGATACAGCCACGCAGGGGATATCTTGGAGTGCTTTTGGATTGATCAAATGGCCCCACATATCAACACGAGTCCATTCTATATGCTTTTTCCCACTCTTTTTTAGATATTTTTGGAAAATTTTTGAAACTTTTCAAGAGGATCACCCATCCTAAAAATTGCTCCATGACCATCATGTTTAACTATAGAGTTCTTAGGATGGAATCACTAAAAGGATGTTAAACTATGTTGATATAAGTAGCCAGATCAATCATTTTAACACTCCCCTTAATTTGGGGGTATTACATTCATTCCCACTCAAAGAATGAAATGTTTTTATTTCACCTCAAACACTAACTATCTCAATATAGTTTATCCCAAGAATTGTCCCGCTAGGTGATTGAATAACTTATTCAAGTTCAGATCACGGTCGCGATCTTGCTCTGATACTATTTGTAACATCTCAAGTCGATATAACCATGCAAGGGCTATCTTAGAGTACTTGTGAATTTATTGGCTAGCCCCATAGATCAACACGAGTCCTTTCAACACATTTTTTTCCCCACTCATGTGCTTCCTTATAAATTTTTAGAATATTTCTTAAACTTCTCAAGACGGTCATCCATCCTAAAAATTATTCCACATCTAGGACATGTTACTATAGAGTTATTAGGATATAATTACCAAAAATATGGTATATCATATTGATATAAGCAGCTAGATCATTTTTGATAATATTCCTCTAAATTTGGGGATATTACAATTAATCTAACTTGGGTGAAATTTATTTTAACTTTGTTTGCATTGAGATGGATTGAGATAAATGATGGTTATATTATTTAAAATTTCACCTTAATGTCAATTACCTTTAAATGCAGATTAATAAAAATGGGATGAATGAGGTGAATAAAGGTAAATAGTTTACTATGAGTAATCCACATGAAATTTTCAAATCACATCAAATAAACACTAACTTTAAAACTCCACATATTCATAGTAGTATAGAGGTTTGGGGTTTTCTCAAGTAGGTATGCTAGTGGTGTTGGAGCAACACCCCAAGGTGTTTGTTTGCATTTCCCCCTTCTTACACAGTGCACAAGTGAGTAATAGGAGGAGGAAGGGAAACATCTCATGTGTCGGATGAAACTTGATAATCAACTATATTAGAATGATAAATAAAAAAACATTAGTAAACAAGCTTGTCCTAAGATTTTAATTTCATTGTACTAATATTTTACGTCAATCAACATGTAATGTAATCCTAGTTTTGTGGGTCATGTCATCTTAGCATTGTACCAAATTTACAAAACTTAATTGCATTATCTAATTATTTTTTCTATCATCTCTCTTACTTTTATCAATTCACACTAAATTTAATTCTCTATTCTACAACAACTATACTAAATTTAGAACTTCAAACTACTTTTATTAATCATATCACTAAGCATTTACAATTTTTACTATTTTAATGCAGGGTTCGAATCATTTGACTTGAACCTTTTAGTATTTATATTATAAATAGGGAAATCAAGATCTATAACATAAAGCCCATTAGTCATTTGAGCACATCCATAAAACACTTCATTCAAATAAAAGGAGCAACTATTGTTCTTAATAATGAAATGAAAGCCTTCCTTGTCCAAAAAAGAAACAGAGATGATGTTCCTACTTATAGCAGGTACATAATAGAAATTATTAAGTTCTAGAATCAATTCCGATGGCAAGGCTAAATTGAATGTTCCTACAGCTTAAGCAGCAACTCTTGCTCAATTTCCAACGCGTAGGTCCAATTCTCCTTTTTCCATTCTTCTACTCTCCTTTAGACCCTGCACATTTGTACAAATGTGAGATCCATATCCGGTATCTAATACCCATGAAGAAGTAGAAGTAGTAACATTTACTTCTATAACATAAATACCTGAAGTTGTGGCTTCAACCAAGCCATTCTTCTTATCTTCCAAGTATTTCTTACAATTTCTCTTCTAGTGGCCAGACTTTTTACAATAGAAGCATTGATGGTCAGCAGTTGGTTCAGGCTTAGGATTGGCCTTGTTAAGTTTATTCCAGTTCTTAACTGGAGTCTTACCCTTACCTTTGGGATTAACCTTTCCTTTACCTTTACCAACTCTCTTGAAACCTTTGCCTTTCGAACCATTAAAACATTATTTGGCTTCTTAATGTTTTATTCAGCAGTCTTAAGCATCCCATGCAACTCAGTTAGCGATTTCTTGAGATCATGCATGATTTAGTTCATGACAAACTGTTGTGGATCGATACTAATTCGGAAAAATAAGATCTAATTATAAACAATTAGAACACACAAGAATTGAGAAGAGAATACCACTCAAGAACACAGATTGGGGAAACATATAATCTTATTGATGTGAAGTAATTGTGATTACAAAGAATCAAATAAATTCTCACATAAATCACTCAATTCATCAAGGAATTACAATAGAACTCAATAGGAGAAGAAGACGGCCTTCGCTCTTCGATTAGGGTTCTAATCGTATGGTATTTATACTATACGAAACTGTCATTAGCGAAAACCGAGGCGGAGCGAAAAACCCAAAAAACACGGACTGTGTTAATAAACACGGTACCCCCGTGTTTATTTTCTATATCTCGGCCTCTCCCGGAAAATAGAACATATTTTTCTGATGAAAAACACGGATCGTGTTTCCAAAACACGGGCCCCCCGTGTTTATTTCCAGCTTTGACAATCTTCAGTATTTCAGCCACAACTTCTTCATCTGACCTCCGATCGAGCTGATTCTTGATGTGTTGGAAATCTAACAGAAAGATCTACAACTTTCATGTTCAGAACATTTCCAAATTATAATGTATTCAATGTAAAATATTCACATATTTCGAGAATAGCTCACAGTTCTACTTCAAATTTCTCCGAAACACTTCACACACCAATCCAAGCTATTCTACACACCAAATACGAGTCACAAGCTCACACAAACTGATCATATGACTCAGGCAACGATTGCAAGATCATATTCGTAGCCAACTCTTGGTTAATGGGAACATCCAATCTCTCAAGATAATCGACATAGCCAATCATCTTAAGAACATGTGGACTGACTCGGTTCCCTTCTGTGAGCTTGCATGAGAACAATGCTTTTGTAGTCTCAAACCTTTCAACTCGAGCTTGTTTCTCAAACAAGTTCTTGAGTTCATTGATAAGAGCATGGGCATCAACCATACACTCAATCTGTTTTTGAAGGTCTAATTGCATGCAAGATAACATTAGACAAGCTACATCCAATGACTCATCTTTGTGCTTACGATAAGCAGTTTGCTCGGCACGTGGGGCATTAGCTGCCGGTTCTTGAGGGACTGCCTGTTCTAGGACATAGTGCTTCCTTTCTTGAGTGAGAACTATTCTCAAATTTCTATGCCAGTCGAGGAAGTTATTTCCATTTAGTTTGTCCTTCTCAAGGACCGATCGCAGTGAGAATGTGTTGGTGTTATTATTTGCCATATTGATCTACAACAAAAGATATGCGAAGATTTAAATTTGTGCTTCTTAAAGTTAGATTCTATATACTCGCCAAAGTAAAAGAATCTTCCACTAAATCTCATTGTCCCTTTGAGATTTTACAGGCCAGGACCCATAATTCACTAACACGTAAGTAAGCTTTGGCTTATCGCTTAAGATATTAGTAATTTAGGTAAGCAACACCTTACTAATTACATCCTATGTAACTCCTGGTTGTTGGGTGACATCTAATGTCCTGTCATTCCCAACCTTATGCCTCAAGGCCCAAAACTGTTTTGATAGCCTTGTGAAGTCCAACCAATACGTTTAACAAATGACAATCATCACAAACTATTCTACCAAGATAATCATGAATGCGTTGCTTTGGCAAACCCATTTAATGACGATACTGGTGTTAATAGCATGAGGTATTGGGAAGGCATTTAAGACTTATATTAAACGGACAACTACGCACGTAAAGCATTCCCAAATGATAGCTACATAGAATATACAAAGTAAATAAACAACAAAATACTAAGTGTGTGATATAGCATGGCCTCAGAACAAAATTGACCGGCAACCAATTACCACTACTCTTCTTCGAACACCACTAGTCTTGAACTCTCCAAGGCAATTCCTTTGCTTCAAGTGCCAAACTCCTATCATTTAGGATGTACACTACATCCTAATGATCTAGCTAATAGCACTAAGGATACATGTAAAAGGGTGTCCTAAAATACAAGAGATCTATGAATGGAAGAAAATATTTACAAAATACTTAACGACTCGCAGGCCGTAAAACCATTACAAAATTACATAACGACACGCAAGTTGTATTAAATGAGGCCGTGCTATATCACTATGATAAACTGCTCCATACCTATACTCATGCATTTATCACATAAAGTAACATACAAGCATGTGCAAAATAAGATAACGTAGGGATAAGGGAAGTACCCCTAGCAGCGGTTATTAAATTAATGACATTAATTAATTTCAATAATAAAAAAATTAACGGATTGATCCAATCAATCCAAAACCTGTCCAATCCCTATTGGACTTAAAACACCTTAACCAAACCATATTTAATAGACCAATATGAATTAATCACATTAATTTCCATCAATTGAATTGATCACATTAATTTACCTTTATTGAAAAGGCGTTACATAACTCATCAAATTAATGAAATCTCATTGTCTAATATAAATTAAATCATATTTAATTTCTATAATCAAATCATATTTAATTATCGAATATAAATTAATCGCATTAATTTATCTTTATTGAATAGACGTTACATAACTCATCAAATTAATGAAATCTCATTCAAAAGGCCATAATAAATTACTCAAATTAATACAACCTTTGAATTGATATTTCAAAATTATGCATATGCATCTACCCTAATCCTAGCCGCCAACAAGAACCAAAACCGAAACTAGTAGATCAAATCTATTACCACATAAAATGATATGTACACCATATTCATAAATTTAAGAGATTAACCATTTGAATCCCATAAATCAATCAAATTTATCATCAAATAAAGATGATAAAATAAAATCGAATCAAAAGGTTCAATCGATTAGATCTATGAAATTAGACCAAATCAATTAATCCAAATATAAAAAAATATATATTAGAGCGAATAAGGGAAATATCACATCAACCCCTATCGAAACAAAGAACAAATTCAACAGGTCGAAAGAAATCATAGCACTTTGCTCTGATACCACTGTAGGAATTTAGCCAAGCGAAACACAACGCAGCAGAATAAAATCAAAGGCTAAATTTACCAGGAACATATGCTAGATTAAAGACGAACTTACTTGATCCAATTGAGTTTGTTTCAATTGATTGATTTCAATCTCCTTTGAGCGAGCGAGTGTGAATTGTGTCACACCTCTACCGGTATCCACACACTTTGAATCTGGATCACTAAGGAAGCGTGCTAGCGCCAATGGAACACTCTCTCAATTTCGTGAATAACCAGCGTTGGTGGCTAGGTTATTTTCTCCCACTTAGAGAGAGAGTAAAAAGGTGTATATATAATTAAACCCCAGCTTGGGTATTTATATTAACACTCTATCCCACCTAGAGGCATTGGACTTGGGCCTTAATCACATTAAAACCACTTTGACTTGATGAGATATTAATCATATTAGGATCTCATCTTATTCTTTTGATCTAGTTCAGTTCGGTGTGCGACCCTGTAGGTTCACGTAATATTGGCAATGGACCAAAACTCCTTTTTGGGCCCACAAATCATAAGAGGTATCTAGCAAGATGTTATGACTACCCAAATTATGCAAATGTCCTATGCTCGACATAACCTATTTATAACCCGTATATTTGTCCTTTTGTCACACTATATTTAGATTGAACACAAGGCATTTGTCGTGTCATCCTTGCTATGTTCAATCACATTCTTTCTCGATCACTAAGTAAGACTAACCTTAAACAAATGACACCTCGTTTTCACATGGTCATGCTAACATTAGTCATACTTGTCGAGGGGCCCAAAGATATCTCTCTCATGTCATGAGAGGGACAAATCCCATCTTGATCAACTATGTGCCTCTATATGATTCACAACATGTCTAATCAATACCTTTATGATCACCCCTAATAAGGGTAACGTTTGGTAAAGTTAAAACAGAATGATCATCATACCGCCAAATACAAAGATCTCAAGTCAAAGGACGATATACAATTTAGAGAACACTGATGACACTTTGCACAATATTTAATGCAGTGTCCTCCTACTGGGTCGGTTCAATATCATGTTCCCTAACATGTATCTATGTTATTAGTTTGATATCTCATATCGATGATCAGTGGAACATGATCATCAACTAATAAACATACTAGTCTTATAATCACTAATATCCCTTAATTAGGTGATATTAAACTAGGGACGGTTCTTGAATAATAACCTTTCTATCTATTAGTAGAGTTCCACAATCCAGTCACATACTTGATTATCTACATAAATAATAATTATTCAAAGGGATAACAACATTTGAATGAATAACATCATTTGATACTTTTATTAATAAGCACAATCTCTAAATATGCAAATATAAATTATAACATATGATTGGTTCTAGGGCATATTTCCATTACTTTCTTCCCTCAAATTCAAAACATTAGTGTTTTTTTTTATTGGTGGACTCAAATTTTAGTGTACATAAACTTTTCAATTGTTCTCATTTTTTGGGGGTGTAATGTAGGTGCTCTTATTTATGAATGTGGACATCAAAGTTGGGTGCAGATGTATGGATTTCTTCTCTAGCTTCCTTTTATACCTCATTTTTCCACTATAAAAGTAGAGTTGGTGTTATATATATATACAGAAAAATGTATGATATAACCCCAAGTTTAGCCAAAATATATGATATAATCCTAAATTTTAAAAAATGCACCCGATAACCCTAAGTTTTGAGGGTTTTCACTAGGTAACCCTCTATCATATTATCTATTAACTAGTCTTTATCTTTTAAAAAGTTCAAATACTTATTTGTGAAGCAACCATTATATCCTTATATATATTATAACTCATTCCTTCTATATATTTTTTTCCAACTTTTTCCCTCTTTTTATTTAACATCAAGTACATAAAATACCCCTAATCATTTTGGTGCCAATTTTAATTTATTTATTTGTTCTTTTGATGATAAGTTGCCCAAAAATAAATAAATAAATATTAATAAAAAACTTCCATCACTTTCACTCTCTCCTAATCTCCTCTATATTCCCTCCACCCATGCCCCTACCTAAGTACATTGATCCAAACCTTCTACCTCTAAACTTATGTTTTGGGTTGAACCGATTGTAGGAGGCCTATAATTTGTTGTAAATTAATACCAATGTCACAATGGTTACATTGGAGGAAGAGATTCGTTGAATCTTTAGAATATGTTGGAGAAAGCGATGGTAAGAAAGCATAACAAAACTGTAAAACCCCAAAATTCACTACTTTTTTTTAAAAATGGAAGCAATTAAATTAAAACTTGCAAAATTTGGGAATGTTACTGCCACACTTAGTAACAAACCGGTTCACTCCGACCGTTTCGATACCAATTGCTAAAGCTAAAAGGAATTTAATAATCAATATAAATCTAATCTAATCAAGACTTCAAATAAGCATTAAACGACTGTAAAATAGAAATCAGAGTGTGAGGTCAAAGAGTTACAAACCAGCGTACATAGTCAAAGTTCCTTAAAAGGAAATAAGTTTAGAGACGATAAACGTTATGTCTTAGAAAACTAAAAACAAAGATAGAAATTCATAATTGGGAAGTCCAGCCATACCACTCTTGATCCACGAGCCAGGTACATACTCAACACTCGGCCCCGCCTGATGCCTCATGAACATTGAAGGCATCACCCACCTGAACAAAGTCAGAAGGACCTTCTGCTCATGGGAATGAGTAGCACCCATGAAAAGGGTGATCAATACGCTACGTACTGAGTAAGGTAACCATGTACTAAGATCAACATACAAAAGCATATAGTCCAACATGATAATGTAATAGTATACAATCATTCAATTAAATACATAAAGGCCCATTTATAGTCTGGATTAATAAATTAATTAATCTATCATCAGAACTCATTTCACACCATACCTTTTATCAATCAATGCGAATACGGGAACCCTACTATTATAGCCGATGGACTGGTCACATATAGGGCAACATGCACCTATCCACTATTATAGCTGGTGGATTGGTCACATTTAGGGCAGGACGCCCTAACCACTATTTCTTACCGGTAGATCGGTTTGGCTCATGCTCACATGGTGTTCCACTGTAAGTACTTAGTGTCTTTTATATGTCTTAGCAAACTCATGGTTTGGTTTATTGAGCTCGGGATCCCCCACTATTCTAGTCTGTGGATCGATCACATATAGGGAAAAATGCACCTAACCACTATTATAGCCGGTTGATCGGACACTTATAGGACGGGATGCCCTAACCACTATTCCTTACCGGTAGATCAGTTTGGGCCCAATTCAATCATCTTCCACTTTATATGATTAATGTCTTAAGTGTCTTATTCAGAATTGTAACCCTAGACATGCATGACTAACTCCTTCTATGCTTATCCTCCAAAAGGACCAGTCTCACATCATAAGACTTATGCACCTCCTAACTTGACCCAACATCCTTTCCTCCTTACCCTAACTCACACTAGAGCCCATCTCTCATGTATGTAGGTCAAGGCCCACTACTTTTCACCTCCAGTCCACTCACTACCTCACTCTAGGGTTTTTTTCTAGAAACTCTAATTTAGGCCTGAGTGGCCCATCCTACTCCACCTCACACAACCCAAATCATTTTAACACTCCACACATCACAACCCATAGATTCCATCCTCATCATTACACTTTACTCACCAAGTACACGTGTGACCACAAAAACCTAAGTAGCCACACCAAACCCTAGCTCGGTCTCTTATGCACCCTTATATTGTATCACGTACTATTTTTCAGCGAAAGTGTTCAAACACCCAAACAACACTTCCATTACCTTCCTCACACCCCAAATCAACTTTCCATACGTAAAATTCACCCCCATGTAGACTTTATACATCCCATGCAACCCTTCGAACTTTTTCATGCAAAACCCTAAAACTCCCACATGAAACCCTAGATTCATCCATGCAAACCCTAGATCCATCCATACAAAACCCTAGATTCCTCCATGCAAAACCCCAGATTCTTCCATTGATGGTCATGTAACATTTAGGTCAAATCCACATCCTTTCACTCCATATCATCACATTACATAACCTAGCATGCATGTCCTAAAGGGCCACATCATAATCACAGCTTATACACATTATACGCATGCCATAAAATAACACATGAACATACCTCAAATCCAAGCCACACTACATATACAATAGTTATAACAATACACATAAGATACATCACATATCATGGCACATGGCATACATAACACATTACATACATAAGGCCTTAGCTACATCCTTACCTAATACGACACCGGTCTTGGAGCATGCTCCTATGCCTCCTTAGGGTTTTGACTAGTCTCTCCTATAAGAGGGAAAAACTAAAGAGTAGATTCTCTCCTACCAAAAATACTATTATTATATTCTGAAGGCTAAAGAAAGATGACCTTTGTGAGTTGGGATACTATTTACAGAAATATGAATTATGGTGGTCTGGATATCAAGGAAGCTCTTATCTGGAATAAAGCTCTCTGTCTCAAGTGGATTTGGAGGTTGGAAACCAAACAACCTTCTCTCTAGGCTGATGGGGGTGAATCATTATTATCTGAAGTGGATGGAAATTTGGGATGTTCCCAAAAAACAATGTGACTCCTGAGGTTAAAAACAACTCCTAGCTGTTAGAGCTTGGTCTATTAGCAAAGCAGGTGGGGTGAACAATGCAAAACTTGTTCTCAAGGAATGCACTGCTAGTGGAAAAATGAAAGCTAGCCTCGCCTATGACTGGACTAAAGGTGACTTGTAGAGGACTTATTTTGCAAAAACAACCTGGGACAAAAGTGTTATCCCCAAATATCAAAGCATATCATGGCTTGCTTGTCAGAAATGCCCCCCAACTATTAACAAACTATCTACCAGAGGCATCTTTATTGCCAATAGATGTGAACTCTGTAAATGCAAAGGTGAAACACATACTCGTATATTCTTTGAATGCACTTTTTCTGTTGAAGTCTGGCAGCTTATCCTGAAATGGATGGGTGTTATGAGGAGAGGCAAATGCTTCAACAAAGAACTAAGATGGGTGTACAAATACAATAGGGGGCTCAATGGGGAGAGAAGTGGTACAGATCCTCTATTTGTGCCACTGTGTATGAGATATGGACTGAGAGAAATCTCAGAGACTTTGCAGGTAAAGCCCGCTCTATTAAGCAAATTGTCCATTCTATTCAGTTCAATACTGCTGACAGATTATTCCATACTTGTGCAAATAACCAAGACAGCATACATGCAATGCTATAGACTTAGCCTCGATTTCCTTTATATTTCTCTTTGGGTTTGGAGTATGAGAGCTTATTTTGTTTTGTATATGGGGTGAGTGTACATGCCAAAGCATACAATTGTACAAATCTATTCTTTTCCCAATGTGGATAAATAAAATGAGTAGATTAATTTCTCCAAAAAAAATACTATAATTTCCTAATTTATTCTAAGATTAGGGTTTTAGATAAAATAATAATATAATAATAGTAACACTAATTAAATACTAATTTTGCTAAGGATAAAAGTAATGATAGTAATATTGAAAAAAAGGTCATAATATAAGGCTTGAAGATTTTACCCTAATAATAATAATGATACTAAAATAATACTAATACTAATAACAACAACAACAATCATAATAATAATAATAATCACATAATTTGAAATAAACGTGAAATAAGGGATTCAACCCTTCAACCCTTCACCAAAAAATAAATAATAATAATAATAATAATAATAATAATAATAATAATAATAATAATAATAATAATAATAATAATAATAACAACCATAATAATGTTACAAAATAATAATAATAATAATAATAATAATCATAATGATAATGATGATGATAATAATAATAATAATAATAATAATGATGATGATGATGATGATGATGATGATGATGATGATGATGATGATATTAATTGAAAATAATGTAAAGTAAGGTTTCAACCCTACATTGAAATAATAATAATACTATTAATAGTAATAGTAATACTAATAATAGTAATAGTAGTAGTAATAATAATAATAATAATAATAATAATAAGATAATAATAATAATATTATTATTAATAACCGTAATACTAATATTACTGATAATCGAAATAAAACAAAATAGGGCTTCAGCCCTCCATAGTAATAATAATGATAATAACATTAATAATAATAATAATAATAATAATAATAATAATAATAATAATAATAATAATAATAATTAATAATAATACTTGAATAATAGAAATATAATAAAATTAAATATATAAAGCTTATATAATTAGGGTTAAAGGGTTGATAGGGTTTAGGGTACCACCTTGGGTTGGTGGCAACAGGCTGCACCGACGGTGGTGCATGGCGGCAGTAGCGGTGGCCGAAAAAAGAGAAGAAAAGAGAGATAGTTGAGTGCTAGGAAAAGGAGAGGGAGAAAGAGGGTGGAAGTTTGGGGTGTTTATGATTTCCTAGATGGAGAGGAGTAGAATGAGGGTGGCGGCGCACAACTGCAGTTGTGGTGGACAAGAGTGGAGGAAAGAGAGAAAGAGAGGAGGAGAGGGAGGGAGGGGAAAAGAAGGGTAGGGGAAGGTAGAGGGGAGTCTGTAGAGTAGTTTGGGAGGAGTAGGACACGATGGTTACAACGGGAGTGGTGGCTATTGGTGGTGCAAAAGGCGGTGAAAGTGAAAGAAAGGGCTGATCGAGGAGGTGACTTTGCATGGCTGGGGTGGCTCGTGCAAGGCAAATCAAGGGAGAAGAGAGGTGTAGGTAAGTATAGGGTGGTGTAGGGAGTGGTCCTATGGGTGGTTCTCACAGCAGCATTGGACAACGGCAACGAAAGAGGCGACTGAAAGGGCGGTAGCGTTCGGGGAAAATTTTGCTAGGTTGTGAGAGAAGGTTTTGATTTTGGCTGCTTAAGGGTATATATATAGGCTAATTAGAGAGTGATAAGGTCAGAGGAGTGAGGGGAAAATAGGGCAGTTAGGAGAGGGCATCAGCCGACAACGGCAGGCCAGTGCACAACTATGTCATGGCCTACGATTGACTATGGAAAAGAGGAGATCGTGCGAGAAGAGGGGAGGTGTGGTTAGTTCAAAGTGGCTAGCGAGTCAAGGGAAAGGAGGGAGGAGAGAAACGACCGATCAATGGGGCATGGGAGGCGACAGAATCTTTGGAGCAGTTGTAGGCTGCGACCAAATTATCCTTCATTATTATCCTAACTACCAAATTATCCCTTTATTTAATTAATTACCAAATTATAGTCCTCTATTATTAATTACCAACCTACCCTTCTTCATTGTCAAAATTACCAAATTACCATCTGGTTGGTTAAATTACCAAATTACCCTTTTATATGATCATAATTACCAAACTACCCTTCTCCATTATCAAATTTACCAAATTACCCTTTGGTTATTTTAATTACCAAATTGCCCTTCTTAATTGTCATAATTACCAAACTACCCTACCCCATTATCAAAATTACAAAAATACCATCTAATCGGTTAAATTACCAAATTACCCCTCACGTTTATCATATTTACCATTTTACTATTCTCCATTATTAAATTGTCATTTTACCCTTTTCTTTTATTAAATTATTATTTTACCCTTCTCAATTATTATAGTTACCAAGTTACCCCTTTCCAAAATTACCATTTGCTCTTTAATCACAACATTACTAATTGCCCTTTAATCACAAAATTACTATTTTGCCCTTTAATTACAAAATTACCACTTTACCCCCTTACTTCCAAAATTACCAATTTACCCCTTACTTCCAAAATTACCATAATACCCTTTTTAATTAAGAATTACCATTTTACCCTTAGTACACCACTTATATTAAAACATTATTATTACTACATAAAATATTAATATTAACACCTCACCCACAACTCTTATAATTAATATAACATTATTAGCACCCATATACATAGTAGGCCATATTCTTGTACAAGATACATTAATAAAATCCCCTAAGGCTCACAAAATATTAATCATACATTAAGATCCCAATAGCATAATACAACATGGATAATACTTAACATTTTCATCAACCACCAAACTCTTACCTTAAATAATATTTTCATACATAGCATATAAACCATCATTCTTTCTTTTTATCAATCAACACAAGAGGCCACATGTATCATATTAAACATCATATAGAAAGAATAATAATATATTAAAATCCTAATGTGCTAACATACGTTAATCCATGCATTTAAGTAGGATTTAACAATTACCTCAATTCTTGCAAAAACGAACCTTACCGTTATTCCGGTTAAAGGTTCAAGCTTTGATTATCAAAACCAATACCTAAAAATAATATCAAGACTTATTATATTAGAAATAATAAAAATCAAAGTATAAGGCTTTATACACTTAATTAATCAAATAATTAAATTAAAATATTATTATACCTTAAAAATTATTACCCAAATTAATTAAAAAAAGGAAGCAACTCATCCTGCTCATGCAGCATGAACTGAATACAAGGAAAGAAGGAGGAGGGGGCTCGAAGGTGGTGAGAAGAGGGAAAATTGGGCACTTTCGGGTTAGTGGTTTGGGGCTAAGAAAAAGACATAATGGGGAAGGATTTGGGGCAAGGGAATGGTGCAAAAGTGGAGAGGGGTGTAGGTGGTGGTCGAGGATGGGTTGAAGGTAGCTAAAGGCGGTAGAGGCGGCGACAGCGAGGCTACGAAGGTGGAAGCCGAGGAGGGAGGTAGAGATGGGGGCTAGTGAGGAAGGAAAAGGGAGAGGAAAAATGAAGGCTTTTGGGTGGTTTTTTCGGGCAAAGTAGGATTGGGGGTGGTAGAGGGGGTTGCAAGGATTGGTTTGGTGGCTCAGGTGGTGGCAGAGACGGCGGATCGAGGCTGTGTAGGGTGGCTGCCGATAAGGGAGGGAGAGAAGAGAAAAAGAGGAGAGGAGGAAGAAGGAGGATGTGGGGTTCCTTAATGGGTGTTGTGATCGGTAGGGGATGAGGTAGAGGGTGGCAGGGGTGGTGCAGGTGGCTATTGAGGCGGTGACAGCGGCAGAGATGGGCGGCGAAACAAAAACAGGGGGAGAGAGGGGAGGAGAAGAATGGGAGAAAAAGAGGGTCGGGGAGCATGTGAGGCTCGAGAAAAATGGCCAAATAGGACAGGAAGGGAAGAAGAAAAATAAGAAGGAGAGAGAGGAGGGGATAGGGAGCTCGAGGTGGTGTTAGGGTGGTAAGGGAATGGGAGTTGCAGGGAGAGGGAGAAGGGAATGGCGATGGTAGGGAGTAGGGAAGGGAGATAGGGATGGTGGGGTTGGGATGGTGCAGAGAAAATGCCGAGAAGGAGAGAGAGAGATAGGGGAAGAAGAAAGAAGAGTTGGGGGGCTGGGGTGTGTGCGACGGGCGGCCGAAGGAAAATCACGCGGGTTGGCCTAGTCGGGGAGAAGAGGAAAGAAAGAAAAAAAAGGAGACAGGCTAGGCTCGACGCAGGAGAAGGAGGGGTAGGGGAAGAGAGACGGGCCAGCGGCCCAATGCGCAAGAGGGCAAGGGGCAGGGCAGCTAGCCGGTGGGCGAAGGAAGGGAAAGGAAAAAGAAAGAAAAGGGAAAAAAGAGAAGGAAAAAGGGAAAAAAGAAAAGAAAAGGAAATTGGGATTAAATAAAATAGTTTAATTTATAAAATAATAAAATACAATATTTTTGGGTAATAAATTTATTTAATAATTTAATATAATATAATTAAAATATAAGGGTTTTAAAAAGGATAATTTTAGTAAAATAATGGTTTGAAAATTATTTAAATAATAAGAGTATGATGAAATAACAAAATACTCATTTGAATTTATTAAATATTTATACCCAATTTTATTTACTCATAAATCCATAAAATAATTAAAATAAATAGATTTAAAGGCTAATTTATCCCAAATAAAATTCATTTATTAAAATATAGGCTTTTGAAAATTCGGGGGATTACACCCACGAATGGAACCCTTTAGTACTACGGTACTGAGTAACCCTTTAAGACACACTTAATAGCCGACCCGTAATGTAACACGTGATACAATACTACATACATGCATAATGAAAGGTAGATACTTAATATTCACATTTGTGCATTCACATACTTAACAAATAAATCTGATATTAATAGGTCATAATGAACAATCAATACTTCTAGGCCTTAACCCATTAGTCCATCATTATCAATCATATCAGATTATAAATATCCATGTGAGTGCGGGAACCCCACTATTATAGCCAATGGGCCAGAACACATACAGGGTAGAACGCTCCTGACTACTATTATTGCCGATGGATCGGCCTCTAGGGCAGAACGCTCCTGGCCACTATTATTCGCCGGTGGACCGGTCTGGCCCCGACTCACATGGTGTTCCACTATAAGTGACTAGTATTTTTTTCATAATTTATTCACAACTAAATCAAATTTATTGAACTCAGGACCCCCACTATTATAGCCAGTGGATCGGAATACAAATATACATCATCCAAGGTAACATGCACCTAGGCCACTATTACATCCGATGGATCGGTACTCATAAACATCATCTAGGGAAAAATTCTTCTGGGTCACTATTATATCCGATGGATCGGTACTCATAATATAATTCAACTGGGCCCTTTAAGACACACTTAACAGCCGACCTGTAATGTAACACATGATACAATGCTACATACATACATAATGAAAGGTAGATACTTAATATTCACATTTGTGCATTCACATACTTAACAAATAAATCTGATATTAATAGGTCATAATGAACAATCAATACTTCTAGGCCTTAACCCATTAGTCCATCATTATCAATCATATCAGATTATAAATATCCATGTGAGTGTGGGAACCCCACTATTATAGCCAATGGATCGGAATACATACAGGGTAGAACACTCCTGACTACTATTATTGCCTGTGGATCGGCCTCTAGGGCAGAACGCTCCTGGCCACTATTATTCGCCAGTGGACCGGTCTGGCTCCGACTCACATGGTGTTCCACTATAAGTGATTAGTATTTTTTCATAATTTATTCACAACTAAATCAAATTTATTGAACTCGGGACCCCCACTATTATAGCCAGTGGATCGGAATACAAATATACATCATCCAAGGTAACATGCACCTGGGCCACTATTACATCCAATGGATCGGTACACATAAACATCATCTAGGGAAAAATTCTTCTAGGTCACTATTATATCCGATGGATCGGTACTCATAATATAATTCAACTGGGCCCGGCTCATTAATCTTTCACTTTCACGATTAGTGTTTTCCCTTTTTACTCAGCACAACAATTCCATTTATTTGCCTCGATAGGGAGATCAAGATCCCGGGACACAAAGGTACACCGGTTGCACCGGTGCATATGAGCTACTCAGTACCACTACCCTGGGAAAGGGTTTTAATAATGGTTATTTTATAGTTTTAGTAACCATTTTCAACTGTTATTGAACCACCCATTATTAAATATTTAATAATGATTTATAACCGTCATAAAAAATATACAAAAATCGTCGAATATGTGCGTAAACTACATATTTAATAACGGTTTTCAAGTAAAAACCGTTGTTAAAAAAGGGTTTTAATAATAGTTTTTTTATTAAAACCGTTGTTAAAAACAAGGCTTTAATAACGGTTTTCAAGTAAAAACCATTGTGGAAAACTAGGTTTTAATAACGGTTATTACAAAAATCGTTGTTAAAACATAATTGAATTAGGGTTTCAATAATTATTTATGCATTTATTAAACCCTAATATGTATTACATGAGCATAAATTTGATATTAAATGCACAGTTTTAATAATGGTTCCTGATGAAAACCGTTATTAAAACCTAAGTTTTGATAACTGTTTTCATAAGAACCGTTATTAAAACTCTATCATCCAATTAGGGTTTTGGTGATTGATTATGTATTTATTAAACCCTAATATGTATTAAATGAGCATAAATTTGAAATGAAATAAATTGTTTTAATAATGGTTCTTAATAAGAACCGTTATTAAAACTACAGTTTTTTTAAATATTTTTGTTGTTTTGCTCCTGCCCACATATACAGTTGTATGTTTAAATAATTACCAAATCTGCATTGTAAAACAACATCAATTCATAGGAAATCTGTAATCACACCATAATTTCAATCAATCTCTAATTGGTATGCATGTCTTAATACACCAGACATACTCAGGAATCAAAATTAGTAGGCATACCACAACTTGGTAGCTCTACACCCCAAAGCAAAAAATTCATAGATCTAGCCTAGAAGACTAAAAGACGTAGACGATATACAAACCTAAACATGCATGTAGAATATATAGATCCCTACCTAATGCCGAATGAATGAGTGCACGTGCTTGGCCCATTGGTCTCTAACTTCATCAATTTCATCAATATTGTATTATTGGCCTCGTGCATAGTCATCGGTGAAAAACTAAAATGCCTAAGTTTCGATTAATATACAGTAAGCACTTAGGTCAAGTACCAAATATATATTTCATGATTCATTAATGGAAAAATATCGAAAAGCAAACATACATGGCTTGGATCTATGTTGACCGATCTGTTTTGGACTATCAAATCCATTTCTCTACATACATAGTATCCACAATCATCGACGTTGTGCTATTGTGGACACTGTCAAATGAATTCAGTTAGCTCTCTAACTATTAGATATTAATATGAATTAAAATAAAATACAAAATAGTTGTCTTCCTACTTACCATGATAGGCTCATATTGAAGATTCTTTGGGTCTGGGACACCATTCCCACCTCTCCTTTGATATGCTGTCTGTAGTGCCCTAATAAATAATGAAAGTATATATGCCTCAAATAATGAAAGTAGAATATATGTATAAATAAGCTAATAAAGTAAGAAGTGAAAAGTATACTAACATGTCGATAAATTCCTTCCCACCATGACGACTGACTTCAAAAGGCATGCCATAGGTTCGAAGGGAATCAAACACATAGACTTTATTAAGATTAGGTCGGACGATGTACAAAATCCAATGTTCACTTGTGAGGTGATGAATGAGATAGAGCTTTTTGTGTATGTCAATCAAAATGTGATCCGCTAAATAGTTTATGTGCCTACCCTCTCTTATTGCACTAACGTCAGCTATGTAGTATGGGCACATAAACACAATAGAGGACAACATTCCCTCTATTGCAGCGCAACTAGCTACCAACTTATGGACGACAATAACAATGCATATTTATTAATAACTAATAACTCATATAAGATGTCATAAAAATTCCAATCGTACGAGAGTACTAAAATCTCAAATATGAAATAATACTTAGGTGACATAGATGGGGACACTCATGGTTGACATCCATTCCTGATTATAAATGTCGCTTATGTCAACCGTCGATACCATGTAAGTAGCATCATCCCTCCCAACATACTCAAGAAGACAATAAATGAAAATATAATTGCCCCTAAGGTAGTTTTGGGCATAGAAATATAATAAAGCTATTACTGGTGGAGGTTGGATTTTCTCCAAAGAAGGAATCTTTTGTGGAGCAACTGAATTTCCAGATTTATCTCTCTTTCCTTTTAGCAGCACCCTCTTTTGTGTTGCTCGTTCTACTAGTACCTCTCTTGGTTTTACTAGTAGGAGCAATCTTCTTTTTTGATTCCTTAATTAATAATAATAAACAAAATATTTATTGAGCATATATATATGAAAAAGGTATAAACAGCGTAACTACTAAAGAAGGTCTAATAAAGATGTCGAATGTTAATACCTCTTCAGTAGTGAGATGTATCTGATCCATAGGCCAAGGCACGAAGCTTCCATGAGCTTCTATCACTGTGGCTACCTCATCACCCTCTTTATAACAAGGCAAGGGCACACTTCCAATATTGGAGTGTCAATACTCACCGACCTTGTATTTAGGGCTAAGTTGTACCCATGGACTGTTTGCGTTTGGGTACTGTGACTGATACAAACCCTTCTTTTCACCAAAAGAGTTGAAAGGTCATTCGCTAACAAGTCACATTTATGCAAACCCTAAACGAAAATATTACACATTATTAATTATTTATTACACCGAATACATTTAATAATAATTCATAGTTTGTAATGCTTACCTTGAGAAGAGTAGAAAGACGTGCATTAACTTCACAACTGTCTTTGATGCTATTTACATTAGGTATGTGAAGTTGATCATGGTTGACTAAATCGGATGGCTTATACCCTTGAGATTTAATAAATGACAACTCTTGCTCCATTGTTGCCATATGTTCAAATGCCACATTCAATTTTTGGGTGAGGATGGCGACTTGCTCATTAGTGCTATGAGAACCACAAGATCGACCACATATGATCGTTCTCGTAACACCTAATCCAAGACCCCTGTATCTTCCAAGGTGTTCTACAACTTCTGTAGCCTGGGACACAATGCTATATTGGTTCTTCGTCCTCACCATCTGACGTTTGAAGTTCGTCCTGTAATGTATATAATATATTTAAATTTAGCTTATAGGAATAAGCATAATATAATAGTTTTCTAAAAGAAAATTAAGTAGGGTTCAATGAAATGCCCCAAAAATATTTATTTTAAGATATATAATTAAATAAGGGTTTATTCAGAAATTAATTTAATTATTTATTTTATTTGAAATGGGGAGGTTTATTTAGGGCAAATTAATAAGGAATTTATAAATATTTTTATAAGGGAAAATTTGGTATTTTTGTTAATTAAAAAGGAATTTAGGAAAAATCTTTTAAAAACCCTAAATTAGCCAAAAAGGAAATTTAATATTATTTTATTTAAATATTTTTATTTTAAATACCCAAAATATTCTAATTAATTTATTTGACCCCAACCTACTTAAATTTTTCTTTTCCTTTTTTCCCTTTTCTTTTTCCTTCTTCCTTTTTCTTTCTTTTCTTTCTTTTTCTTATCTTTTCTTTCTTTTCCTTATTCTTCCCGATTGGGCCTATGGTGCGCCCAATCCTTTTCCTTTCATTCTCTTCTTCCGCGGCTCATCGCCATACGTTTCTTCCTCTCCTTCGGTAGCTGAAAAGCTGTGCTTTGTGCCTTTTTCCTCTAGAACGCCGCGTTCCATTTAATAATATTATAACGATCGGCCCGATTCTTCTTATTTTTTTTCCCCGGCCACCCAGTTCACCTCCTTCTTCCTCCTGCCTCCTTCGCCGTTGACCTGCACCTCTGAAGCTCCAAAAATGGCACCGCTGACCACACGTGACTTGATTGGCCATTTCCTCTCTCTTTCTCTTCCCCTTGACTCGCAGTTCAGCATGGTTTAACCCGTTTTCCTTTTCTCCCGCTCGAAGTCTCCCTTTTCCTTCACGAAAGGTTGAACACGACCTAAAATTGTTCCGGCCTATTAACGCCACTGGCTACCCCAAACCCTACATGCATTGCCCTCCTACCGACCTCCAAAACCCTACAATTCCCTCTAAACTCTATAAATACCCTTTGATTGGTTGTCTTCGTAACATTTTCCCCGAAACCCTAAGAGTCTACCCTATGCACCACCGCGACTTCAGACGACTCTCTGTCCATTGTTAGCCAACTTCACCGCCACCTCTACCCACCAAAGTCCTCCCTACATTGCCCTCTAACTAACTGAGCCACCCATCTCCCTCAATTCTTCTTGCACAAGCCACCACAGCCATGCAAAGTTCCCTGCCCATCAAACTAAAATTTTACCCCTCAACCCCTCGAGCCACCGTGTGCCACCACATCCACCACTTCTACTGCCTTCTGCACCACCCAAAAGTTGCTACTAATCCTCCTCCACCTAGCCATAAACTTCTTTTCTCCTTTCTCCTTCTCCTGCTCTCTTTTTCATCATCTCTTCCTTTCGGCCGCCACCTCTGTCATTGTGCGCTGTCACCCCTTATTGCGCCCCCACCCTCACTTTACTCCTCTCAGCCTAGGCTACCACTAGCACCTCAACCTCCACCCTTATTATCCATCTATTCTTCTCAAACCCTAAATTTTTACCTTTTAACCCTCTTTTTTCAGCCACCGCAACCGCCACTGTGCACCACTGTCGGTGCCACCCATCTCTGCCGGCTTAAGGTGAAACCCTAGACCCTCTTAGCCCTTCTCCCTTATTTATTTAGATTTATTCTATTTTTATTCCAATTTTCAATATTTATTCGATTATTATTATTATTATTATTATTATTATTATTGGATGTAATATTAATGCTAAATTTTTTTAGCAGGGTCGAGAGTAGTCTGAAGTTAATTAAGTTGTTAGTTTCAAATTATAGGCATTTATTTGTATTATTATAAGTTTTATTATCATTATTAATATTATTATTATTAGTTTTATTATCTTATTATTTCTAATATTTATCTAGGGAGGGCCAAAGCCCTAAATTATAATTATGATTTGCATACTTGCATTTTATTATTATTATTACTAATTCTATTATTATTAATATTAGTATTATTATTATCTTTAATATTTTATATTATTATTATTATTATTATTATTATTATTATTATTATTATTATTATTATTGAATAGTACCTTCATTATTTGAAGGTAGGGTCGAAAACCCTACCTTGTAGTTTTTAAACTTATGTCATTATTATTATTATTATTCCTATTACTATTATTAGTATTACTAATATTTTTAATAATAATAATAATAATAATAATAATAATAATAATATTATTATTATTATTATTATTATTATTATTATTATTATCATTATCATTATTAGCATTATTTTGGTGAAGGGTAGAAACCCTTATATCACCTTTCGTTTTGAATTTCATTAATATTATTATTAGTATTTTTAGTAGTATTTTGTATAATTATTATTAGTATAGTATGATTTTATTTAAAAACCAAGTCTTAGGACAAGTTAGTAAATAATAGTATTTTTAGGAGGGGACCTAATTCTATTTTTTCCCTCATAATAGGTGAGCCCACTCAAAGCCCTCAATAGGTATAGGAGCGTGCTCCAAGACCAGTGACATTTTAGGTAAGGGAGTACTAAGGCCGTTTGTGTATTATGTGTTTTATATGCCATGTGATGTGATTTATAATGTACTTTATGTGGGTTGTATAACTGTTATGGATGCAGCATTATATGGAGTTAAGGTAAGATCGTATATTAATTTATGGCATGTGTATTATGTGTATGGGTGTGTAATTATTATGGTATGATGTGGCCCAAAATACATGCATGATAGGGTTTATAAAATAATGATGGGGAGCGTAATAATGTGGTGTTAGGGTTTTGCATGGTGGTATTAGGGTTTGCATGGTGGAATTAGGGTTTGCATGGTGGAGTTATGATTTGCATGGTGGTATTAGGGTTTACATGGTGGAGTTATGGTTTGCATGGTGGTATTAAGGTTGTATGGTAGTGTTAGAGTTTGCATGGTAGTATTAGGGTTTGCATGGTGGTGTTAGGGTTTCACATGGTGGTATTGGGGTTTGCATGTTGACGTTAGGCTTTCGCATGGTGGTATTAGGGTTTGCATGGTGGGAGTTAATGGTTGCATGGGACTTAGGGTTGTTATGTTATTATGGTTTGGTGGGGTTAACTAGGGTTGGAGGATGAGAACAATAGAAGTCAGTCATGCATGTTTGGGTCAAAGCTTGTAATAAGATACTTACGACATTAATAACTTAAAGTGGAAAATATTGAAACAGGACCAGCTGATCCACCGGTTATAATAGTGGTTAGACTTTTATCCTATGTGTGACCGATCCACCAGTTATAATAGTGGTTAGGACAAGATGCTCTATATGTGACTCACCCACTGGTTATAATAGTGGGGGATCCCGATCTCAATGAAAATAAATTAGAGTTTTGCTAAGGCAAATAAAAGACACTAACTACTTACAGTGAAATACTATGCGAGTAGGAGCTGAACTGATCCACCGGTTAGGAATAGTGGTTAGGGTTTTACCCTATATGTGACCGATCCACCGGTTATAATAGTGGTTAGGGTTTTACCCTATTTATGACCGATCCACTCGTTATAATAGTGGTTAGGGCAGGATGCTCTATGTGTGACCGACCCACCGGTTATAATAGTGGGGTGTTCCTGTACTTGCATGGATTTGATAAAAAGTATAGTGTGAACTGACTTCCGATAAAAGGTTGATTAAATAATTAATCTAGACTTTTGGACCTTATATGTGGGCTTGATGATTATAAGTTGTATAATACTCTGTATGTTTTTATGTATTATATGTGTGGGTTTGAAATTGTAAGTTGATTATTATCCTGAATAATTTTATGTGCTTATGTGTTGGCCTTAGTGCTCGGTTACCTTACTCAGTACGTAGCGTATTAATCATCCCTTTTATGGTTTCTGCTCATTCCCACGAGTAGAAGGCACGTTTAACGTGTTGCCAGTAAGCGATGCTTTCTATGATGCCATTGATGCCTATGGGACATCAAGTGGGGCCGAGTGATGATTGGGCTGGATTCAAGTCCTAGGAGTGGCGTGGCCGGTTTTTCCATTTTAGACTATTATTCCTATTTTCTTTTAATTATGTGAACATCATAAACAATTTTATTATTGTCGCTACTTTCTTTTCTGAAAAACTATCTCTAGTATTTCGAATTATATAAGAACGTATGCGTACTCTGATTTCTGTATTTATAAACTTTGGATTTTTTTAATACTGTTGTGAGTTGGTTTTCCTTAGCCTTATCACTTGGTACTAGAACGGTAGGAGTGAACCGGTCTGGTACTAAATTTGGTGGTAGTATTCCCAGAATTTACGGGTTTTAATTTATAAGTCTTGTTTTGAAAAAAAAAATGTATGTAAATTTTGGGGTGTTACATTCTAGATATCTACAAACTTACAATTTTTTTGGCTGCAACGTCTACATCTTCATTAATATATCCATCTCTTGTTGCTCTAACCTTCTTCCATAATGTACCAATATTGATGGATGAGGTACATGGGTCCAAGTCTTGGGCTAAGAGCTATAAATAAAAAAATATTGTTAATTAAGAATATTATTATAAAATTTGACATTTACATGTAATTAGATAAATCACAAAATGCATACCAACTCCTCTTCAAGGCCCACATAGCCTTTGCAAGCCATATTATGTTGGTATTTATTCTGCTTTGCAATCTCTTTATTTTTGACACTTTTTTCCTATGCGACAAGCCAAGGCATAGTCGCGTGGTTATTTCAATATTAAGCGTAATACTGGGATCGATACAAAAAGTTTAATTGTTATCTAACAAATACCTTAAAATCCTCTGTAAGACGATATGCAATAAATTGGTTCCAACTATCTTGATCGATGAAACCATATCGTTTGGGTGGGTTCTTCCGTAGAGAACCATCCCTCTTTCTATACATTTGCCGATGAGCTAAATATGATCTAAATGTTCTTAGACGCTCCCCACAATGTTTAAGAAGTCATTTCTTCCTACTCTTGGGGACATTAAACACTCTCTATAATATAAGCCATGTAAATGTACACCAATGTTAATGTATTAAAATTAATAACATTTGACATACAAAAATGATTATATAAAATAGCATATTTACCGTGATTTCCTACCAAATATGCTTCTTATGACCCTTTGGAACCTGCTTCCAATTATTATAAGAGATAGGAACACGGTTACGGGTTACAAGTGAAATGTAAGTCAAAAATATGTCTGTACAAGGGCCAATGGGAAGATTGCAAGTATTCCATCCCAACTCAACTAATTCTCCTTTATTCCTCATGTCTGTGATGATTCTTATAGTCGTAGGTCCTATTTTTCCTTCTTCATCACTGTTGTCCCTATCAATATTTTTGTTGGCTATATCTCTACAAAAAATCAATAAATAAATTATGTTAGAATGTTATGTATTGAGCATAATGTACCATTATATTATCGATAGGAATCATGCTTAGAAAGATTTAATCTCAAATATGTCATGCTATTCTGTATATATATATATATATATATATATATATATATATATATATATATATATATATATATATATATACGAATCATGCTAACGCGTTTCCAAAAAGATATTAATACTCAATGAAATTTTTCATACTTAGAAAGAGTTCTTACACACACACACACACACACATGCATACATAGCAAAAAATTGTACAAATGGTTCAAATTACAAAAGATATATATACTACGGGATTTAAGCAATAGCAGCACTATATACATCAAAAGGTTGCTACAACCCAAACACCTAAAAAACAAAAAACTCATATCCTTAAAACTAAATCCCTAGGTAGCCTCGTCAAACCTGACTAAAAACTATAACACTAAAAGTCTACTCATCAAGATATATCATCTGATCCGTGGCATCATCGCAAGAGAGTCTACTCAAGGATACTCTAGGGTAACCGGGGTGGATACTCGGAGGTAAGCTATGACAAAACCTCCAGTTATCATCAATGACCATCAGCTCTCTCGATATCCTATCATACTCTCTAGCAAACACCTCACCCTCAATAAATCTCGGGTGTGGTGCATCAGTGTGGTAGACAAACCACCGCAAAAAATTAGACGTAGCCAACGCCCATGGCTCTATCTAAGGCAGGGTCAAGAGAAGGTGATATGATCTGAAATGGAAGGGTGATAGGATGAGCCACGCGCGTACAACCGACATAGCTCATCATATAAGCATATCAATTGAGTCTGTAGATCTGTATGTGGCGCTATACGAAAATATGGTGGAGGGTATGTCATCTCACTACCTACAAATGAGAACCGCTAAATCTTATCATCAAGGTAATTCTCGAAAGGATCTAAATTACATAATATGTAAACTGATCTTCAACTATATAGACAAATCATAAATATATTCTACCAGATCTTAACCAACTATGTAAAGCTAACAACATCAAACTATTTAAAATAAGGACATAATATTTAGTTATATATTTAACAAACCAGTTAAACATCAAACTATCATCAAATTATTTAAGCTACGCATAATAAAATCAAGTAGATATTAATAAGATAATATATATATATATATATATATATAGTAAAACCTAGCTACCTATAATTAAACCCTAATAAATCCTATATTATTATTATTATTATTATTAGTATTAGTAGTAGTAGTAGTATTATTATTATTATTATTATTATTATACACAATTATTCCTATCTGTTTAATTTTTCACTTTTATATTTAGTATAATAAACGCTAAACCCTAACCCTAGCCCTAACCCTAACCCTAATTAACCCTAATAAATTATAATAAAAACTAACCCTAAACCTCATAAGATAATGATCCTAAACTTAGCTAACTATAATTAAACCCTAATAAATCCTATATTATTATTGTTGTTGTTGTTGTTATTATTATTATTATTATTATTATTATTATTATTATTATTATTATACACAATTATTTCTGTCTATTTAATTTTTCACTCTTATATTTAGTATAATAAACGCTAAACCCTAACCCTAACCCTAACCCTAATCCTAACCCTAATAAATTATAATAAAAACTAACCCTAAACCTCATAAGATAATGATCCTAAACCTAGCTAACTATAATTAAACCCTGATAAATCTTATATTATTATTATTATTATTATTATTATTATTATTCTAAACAATTATTCCTGTCTATTTAATTTTTCACTTTTATATTTAGTATAATAAACGATAAATCCTAACCCTAACCCTAACCCTAATTAACCCTAATAAATTATAATAAAACCTAACCCTAAACCTCATAAAACCCTAATCCTAAACTTAGCTAACTATAATTAAACCCTAATATATAAATCCTATATTATTATTATTATTATTATTATTATTATTATTATACACAATTATTTCTCTCTATTTAATTATTCACTTATATATATTCCTTATTTTCTATATTTGTTTAATCCTCATCAAATAACAATCATTAACATATGCATCTCTAATTGAAATTTTCAGTTAATGATGTGCACAGTGGCGGAGCCAGATATTTTACTCCATGGTGTCCCTCTATTTTAATAATAATATTTTTATTATTATTTATAATGAATTTACCATTCAAAATAATATAACATCCCTTTATGTTCAACCAAACTTTTTTTTTGATTTATAGCTTTTCATGATGAATGATATTGAAGTATTATTATTTAAAAAATCTCACTAAAATATTATTCATTCATTAATTAATCATATAATTTTCAAATTAATTATTAATAACATTATAAATAAGAAATTAGCTAGTTGTATTATTGTAATTGCTAGTAACATAATTAGAGCCAAATAAACAAGTACATTGATTATGATTAAAAAAGAAGGATTACAACATTTTAGGATATATAATACCTATAAGTGAAAAAGATCAATAATCAATATTTGGATGAATGGTTGAGGTGGGTAAAGTATGTCTTGGTGATTGTAGGTTCGAATCCTGATGCTGCCATGAGGATTGTTTTAATTTTAAAGGTCGCAGTTGATGTAAAAATTAGGATGCCATAGAGATTCGATCCCTTGACCTCCATCCCACTTATTATAGCACAATTCCTGTGGTATCCTCCACTACACCAAGTTAGTCTTTGTGATATGTGGCCATATCAAAATATACTTAATCTAGAATTTCACGGTGTCCCGTGACACCATTGCAAAGCCCTAGCTCCGCCACTAGATTTGCATATGTAAAATATATTTTCATTTCATTATATGACATTTCCTATATCTTATAGATAGTGCCCTATACTTATTAATGAAAATGTGTGTGTGTGTGTGTGTGTGTGTGTGTGTGTGTATATGTATGTATGTATGTATGTATGTATGTATGTATGTATATAGTTTTTATGAGTGACATTATTAATAATTTGAAGTATTTTATTTCTCTAGCTTCGTATATAATTCTACACTCTCATGCATGTTATATATCTATATATGTAAATGTCTCGGCCAACACATGCATTTATTAATATATAACAGTAACGCAACAAATTCAACAACGAACAACAACATTTTTCACCAACATGTTCAACAACACATTTTCGAACGACAAACCGCAATTTTTCAATAACAAACAAACGCAACCCTGTAGCAACATGCATGCATATATATAAGTAGAGAAAAGGCTACGAGCGGAATAACAAATACATACGTAAAGGGAGCGGCAACAAGCAAGAAACCAGCAGCGAGCAAGTTGAGAGCGGCAACAACCTACAAACATGACGAAGGATGAAGGTACAAGTGTTGGCTAGGTTAGGAACAATGATAACACGCACATGCAAAGCTGACAATGGCAGAGGGGTGGTGGAGAGTTGGCGGTGTGAGGGTTTCCTTTACTTGGGAGGAGCTGGAGTGGTGGTGCACAATGTGGTGGTGCAAGGGTTTGCAAGGAGAAGGAGAGTAAGAGAGGGAAGGCGCAAAGAGTTTTTTGGCACGAAATAGAACTGAAGGAAATAAAAGGCAAATTTTGGGGTTTTAATAACCATTCTTCTAAGAACCGTTATTAAAACTTTGAGACTTTTGACAACGATTCTTGTATGAACCATTATTAAAACCTCTTTTAATAATGGTTTTACTTGAATCGTTATTAAAATATCCGTGCAAATTTTAACGTTGTCCTTTTAATAACGGTTTTAAACTATAACCGTTATCAAAACTATCCCGCGCATTAATTTTCATGCATTTGACAATAGTTTTTGAACCACCGTTATTAATGTCCCGTTATTATTTCCCGTTTTCGTAGTAGTGTACCCTTCAACTATCAACCCAGGGAGGAAAAGGTACCCTGGTCGTACTGATGCATAAAGTTAACTCAGTATCCTATCGACAAGGACACCTAATTCATAAGCATACATACCCTCTAAATAGGTTCATAGAGCTAGACAGAGTAAGATATAGGGACTAGCTGGGGTACAAAGGCACACCAGCAAATACCAGAATAACCGTGGGCTTAACCACATCTTTAGGGTAGCGACCCCTAAAGAGCCACCATTCTTGATCTCAAGGTCTTTCACTTTAAGTATTAGTGTCTTAATTAAGGTGATCATGAAAAGCACCACAATCAGATACGCATTCACTTTCAATCGTTCTAGTATTATTAGATATTTCTTATTCAAAAGGTTATCCAAGGTAACACAAAGGTATCATTAAGGCCATCATAATCTCATCTAATTCCAAGTTAGGATTCGTTCTCGTGATACTTACTAATTATCAAATACTCTTACCTTACTAATCAGCATTATTTGAATCATATTATGAAATTCTACAATCACAACGACATGTTAGATACAAATTACTCATTTAGCCCTTACTTATATAATTACTAAGTCATCCCTTCCTTACTTGACAAATTACCATATTACCTTCCTTGTTGCATAATCACCAAATTGCCCCTTGCTCGATTTAGGTTACCAAGTTATCTCCCATACTTATTAGGTCACTAATCACCCTTCATAATTGTTACGTTTATCACATTTCCCATTTGGTTGGTTAGATTACCGAATTGCCCTTCTCTATTATCATATTTACCAAATTACTCTTTTTTATTATCAAAATTACCAAATTACCCATTAGTTGGTTAAATTACCAAATTGCCCTTCTCTATTATCATAATTACCAAATTACCCTCCTCCATGATCAAATTATCATTTTACCTTCGTTTACACCGAATTACCATGTTACCCTTATCTTTTATTAAATTATCATTTTACCCTTCTCAATTATTATAATTACCACTTTGCCCTTCTCCATTATTATAATTACCAAGTAACCCCTTTCTAATTTCCACTTTACCCTTTTATTTACAAAATTATCATTTTGCCCTTTACTTCTAAAATTACCATTTTACCCCTTAACTTCCAAAAATTACCATAACACCCCTTTCACTTATAAAATTACCATTTTGCCCCTTTAATTAAGAAATTACCAATTTTCTTTTAATTACAAAATTACCATTTTACCCTTTGCTTACAAATTACCATTTTTCCCTTCACATCCAAAATTACCATTTTACCTTTAATTATGAAATTACCATTTTACCTCCTTACTTTAAAAATTACCATTTTACCTTTTTCTCCCAAAATTTTCATAATACCCCTTACTTCCAAAATTACCATAATACCCTCTTACTTACACATTACCATTTTACCCCTTTACCTCCAAATTACCATTTTACCCTTTACTTCTAAAATTACCAATTTACCATTTTTACTTACAAATTACCATTTTGTCCCTTATTACACTACTTATATTAAATTATCATCACTACACAAAATATTAGTATTAATACCCCATTCTCATCATCCAACTTCACCAACCATGATATTTCAACATAATACTCATTAGCACCCACACATATTATGCCACATTCTTGCACAAGACATATTACTAAATTACCCCTAGGGCTCACAATAATATTAACCATGCATTAATGGTCACAACAACCAAATATAGCATGGATAAGTACTTAACATTTTTCATTAATAACCATACTCTCCCTTAAGCAATATTTCCACGCATGGCATATAAATTATCATGCTTTCCTTTTTATCAATCAATGTAAGAAACTATATATAATATATCAAACAATATATATCACACAATATAACATATTAAAAACCTAATGTGCTAGCATACGTTAATCCATACGTTTAAATGGGGTTTAATGATTACCTTAATTCCCGTAAAAATGAACCTTACCGGTATTCCCGTTAAAGATTCAAGCTTTGATTAGCCAAAACCAATACCTAAAAAATAATATCAATGTTTATTACATTAGAAATAAGAAAAACCAAAGCATAAGACTTTATAACACTTAATTAATGAAATACTTAACTTAAAATATTATTATACCTTAAAATTTATTAAACAAAACATACCAAAGCATGCATCAGCTCATCCTACTTATGTAGCATAAGCTGTATGCAAAACAAGAGGGGGAGGGGTCGAAAATGGCATAAGGAGAAGAAGAGGGAATCAATTTTGGGTTAGGGTTTTTCGGCTAGGAATAAGGGCTTGTGGGGGAGGATTTAAGGTAAAGGAAGGGTGCAGAGGTGGAGAGGGAGTGTAGGTGGTGGTTGGGGATGGGCTGACGATGGCCAAGGGTGGTGGCGGCGGCGGCAACGAGGCTGCGAAGGTGGCTACCGAGGAGGAGGGGGCTAAGAAGGAAGGAAAAGGGAGGAGGAAAATGAAGGCCTGCAAGTGTTTTTTTTTGGCTAAAGGAGGTATGGGGGTGGTAGAGGAGATTGCAGGGATTGGTTTGGTGGCTCAGGTGGTGACAGAGGCAACAAAACGACGGCGGAAGTAGGAGGTGCAGGGTGGCTGCCGAGAAGGGAGGAAAAGAAGAGAAAAAGAAGAGGAGAGGAAGAAGGGGGATGTAGGGTGGCTCGAAGGGTGGTATGGTGGTGCAGGGATGAGGTAGAGGGTGGCAGGGAGTGGTGTAGGTGGTTGGTGTGGCGATGGCAGTGGCGGAATGAGGTGGCAGAGCAAAAATAGGGAGAGGGATAGAAGGAGAAGAAAGGAGAGAAAGAAGGTCGGGGAAGGGCATAGGAGGCTTGAAAATGGAAGGATAAGGTAAGGAGGGAAGAAGAAAAAGAAGAGGGAGCTTGGTAAGACGGTGGTAGGGTGGTAGGAGTATGGGAGTTGCAAGGAGAGGGAAGGGAAAGGAGGGGCATGGGCATGGGTAAGGAGAGAAAGAGGCGGTGGCCCCGAGATGGGGTACGAAAAATGGCAAGAGAGAGAGATATAGGGAGATCTATAGGGGGAAGGAGGTTGCATTTAGGGTGGCCAGAGATGGCAGAAGTGGTCAAGTTATGGCATTGAGGAAAAGGAAGAAGAAGAAAGAAAGAAGGGGGGTGTGTGTTGCGTGCAAGCCGGCGAAGGGGAAGAGGGGAGTGGGTCGGCCCAGACAGGGGAGAAGGAAGGAAAGAAAGGAAGGGAAGCTGGGCCAAGCGACGCACGCGGGAGAAGGAAGAAAAGAAAGGGGGTGGTATGGGTCAGACAACGCGGGCGGGGGAGGTAAGGAAGGGAGGAGGGAAATGGGCCAGTTACCCAGGGGCAAGGAAGACAGGGCATGTCGGGGTATTGGCGGCCCAAAGGAAGAAAAAGTAAAAAGAAAGAAGGAGAAAAAGGAGAAAGAAAAGGAAAAATAAAAAAAGGAAAGGGAAAATGGGGGAAAATAAAATACATTAATTTATAAAATAATAAAATGCTATATTTTTGGGTAATAAATTTATTTAATAATTTAATTTAGTATAATTAAATATATGGATTTAAAAAGGATAATTTTAGTAAAATAATGGTTTGGGAATATATTTAAATAAAAAGAGTATGATAAAATAACAAAATATTTATCTTAATTTATTAAATATTTATATCCAATTTTATATACTTAACAATCCATAAAATAATTAATTTAAATAGATTTAAAAGCTAAGTTATCATAAATAAAAGTTATTTATTAAATTATAGGTTTTTAAAATGATAAGGGATTATAGTAATTGTGAGTGGGAGAGATAAACTAGTCATTTTACAACCTTTTTAATTGAAAATTTTGAAAACATATGAGGTTTAACGTTAGATTTGGATAAAGTGTTATGATTTGGGTAACTCCTTAAAAATTTATTTTCTGAGTTTCTAATCACATAGAGTTATATTTTGTATGTGTGTGTATTTCATCAAAATTTAGGGTTATATCATATATTTTTCTTACAAAAATAAAAATAAAATAGGTTAATCATATAATGCTTCAATTGATTTCTTATAATAACCTAGACACCTTTAGTTTTATTGCCTCTGATGTTGTTTTATCTTTTGGAAGAAGAATTAAGACAATGACATAAATGACTAAATTATCATTATTAAAATATGATTTAAAATAGTAATTATTATTAGAAAGGGAAATAAATAGATATATATAAAATTATGGAGTAATTAATATCAAATGATAAAGTAGGAAAAATAATTCAAAACTTGCCTTGTAAATTTGAAAACCCATGAATTGTTTCATGAAACCCAAATTATGATATCATTTAATTTAGTGATAAACTTGTTCAACCCTCCTACTAAGCAATTCCTATACTATATAACATGTTCCACTATACAACACCTTGTAGCATGTGTCATATTAGCATTTTAACAAGAAAAAAAAGGGCTAAATGAGTTTTCATTAATGTTAGAGTAATAAACCAAAAATAAAATAAATTAATTAGAAGGATTTTTTTAATAATAAAGTAGTATTATAGCACCTGTTGCACGATGTCGGACCATACAACAAGTTGCACAGTGAAAAATGTCAATGTCAAGTACATGTAGACATTAAAAGTATGTTCATGGTCCATTTGGATTGGGGTGAATCGAGGTGAAGGTAAAAATTAAAAATTAACCTAGGTGAAGGGAATTGAGGTGAATCTAGGTAAGTGTTTTAAAATATTGTTTGGATGATGTTAACCTAACCTGGGTGGTTCGGGGTGAATGTTTTAAAAATTCTATTTAGATTCGGGTGAATGAAGGTTAAACAATAAAAAAAAATGAAGGACGAGACACATAAAGGAATAGAGTTTAGGAGAAGATGATGGTGATTCAATTGATATAAATTTGGGGCATTTTTGTCTGGTCAAGTCAAAATATTACTTATATGTTAACCTTCACCACTTTTATTCTCAAAATTGGGGGTTAATAAAAATGAGTTTAATCGGGGTAAATGAAGGTTAAAATTTAACCCCGATTTACCTCATCAAGGTTAATAAAATTAGTCTCCAAATAGAGGGAAACAATTAATTCACCTCATTTTACCCTCTTTTACCCCAAAACAAACAGGCCTAAAATGAATTCATGGAAGGTTAATTTACTTTCAATCTGATATATTCACCATATTTTAAATTTTAAATAATAATAATAATAATGATTTGATGATAATCCAACCTTTTGGTGTATATATAATATGATAAAATAAATATAAAATAAAATAATATATATTGATATTTTTGCTAATGTATCTTGACAAGTTTTTTCTATTTGTATTACTTTATAGTAATTTATATATTTATTTAAAATATCAATGAAAGACTTAAAGCCTATCAAGTGATCGATTTGATTAAAGAGGAGTAATAAACCAAATCCTATGCCCAGAAACCTCACAAATTCATAACTAGAGCTTGTAAAAAATATGAACAATGTGTATACAACATCCTTTCAGTATTTCGCTCCTCTCCCTAAGATAAGCGCCAAGACTTCTGATTAATAAAACCCTTTTGTTTCTGTGAAAAACATGAACTTATTCGATTGAAGGAAAAACTTCAGTGGCCACCTAAGTGCTGAGCCATGAAAAATCCACCATTATTCCTTTTCTGATGGAAGCATTGCAAAAAATTAAAAAAATAGACTTTTAATGCAAAGGAATTGAAAACCTCCTCATCAAACAAATTGAAATCCGTAGGCCTTGTAAAACCGATGTAAATAATGCTCCATCATGGATGTTACTTGAATCACTCTTCCAAAATCCAAAATTGTTACTACTTAGGTATTGATTATATAAGAGTAATAGAGGAGGAAAAGTTTATTTCTTATTATGTGCCTTTTATATCATATATTTAAGAATGATAAAAATATTTTCATGCTATGTTGGGCCAAGTTATTATGATTTTTATTATTTTCATGATTAATCCATACTTTTTCAGAATTTCCACAATATTAGGAGTGAGATAATTTAAATCATAGAAATTTGATTCCAATTTCTCTCCTAATTGTTGTGAATCTTTCTTCAAATAATGGCTTAGTGAAGATGTCTCCTCATTGATGTAATGTATCTACAAATTCTACACTTACATCGCCTTTTTCAACATTATCTCTTATGAAATGATGTCTTATTTCTATATGTTTAGACTTGGAATGTTGAATGAATTTTTTAATGAGGCACATAGCACTATTTTTGTCACATCTAATTGGAATTTTTTAAAGTTTAATCCTATAATTACTTAGTTGATGTTTCATCTAGATTATTCGAGCATAGCAAGCACCAACTGCTATATATTTTGTTTCAGATGTAAAAAGTGTCACACAAGATTGTTTCATGCTATATCAACCAACTAGGCATTCTCCAATAAATTTTCATGTACCTAAAGTAATTTTCTATTAACTTTATATCCCACAAAATCAGCATGGGAATGTCTCACTAAGTCTAAAAGAGTATCAGTAGGCTAAAATAAGCCTAGGTTATGTGTGCCAGTTAGATACCTAAGGATTCTCTTGATTGCGATTATGCGAGATTCCTTGGGATTACATTGGAACCTAGTACATGAGAATATACTAAACATGATATCAAATCTGGATGTTGTAAGGTAAATAAGTGATCCAATCATACCTCGATACCATTTGTATCCATGTTAAGATTTGTGGTAGAGGTCATGGGAGTAATACACGTTTTTCTCTCATTAATTTCAAGATTCTTAAGTAGTTCTTTTGTGTACTTTTCTTGGTTGACAAATATTATTTCCTTTTATTTCTTGATGTGAAGTCTGAAGAAATAGGTAAACTTACCCATCATACTCATTTTGGTCTCACTACACATTAAGGTAGAAAATTCCTTACATGTGGACTCATTAGTAGTATCGAATATTATATTATCAAAATATATTTGTACACGTACTAAGTCATTTTTGGTTTTATTTAGAAAAATAGTTCTATCAATTTTGCCTCTTTTAAAACCTTATTACAAAAAAAATTTACTTAACCTTTCATACCAAGCTGCATGAGCTTGTTTAAAACCATAAAGTACCTTGTTGAATTTGTAAACATGGTTAGATCTTGAGTCATTTTTAAAAATGGGTGGTTTCTTAACATAAACCTCTTATTCAATAAAGCCATTAAGGAAATCACTTTTGATATCCATTTGATATAATGTAAAGCACATAGATGATGCAAATGTAAGAAGCATACATATAACCTTGAGTCTAAATACAGGGGCAAAGGTTTCTTGGAAGTCCATGCATTCCTCTTACTTGTATCCTTTAGAAAATAATTGGGACTTTTTTCTAGCCACAAGTCCACTGCCATCTAGCTTGTTTCTAACGAACCATTTAGTCCCAATGATGGGTCTATTTAGCAAAAATATGATTAATTACCAAACTTGATTTTTCTCATAATTAGTTAAGTTCATATTGCATTACCATGATCCAATTTTCATCATTCATGGCTTCCAAGTGAGACTTGGGTTCCATTTAAAATAGAAATGATAAATGATTGCAAATGTTATCTAGTGAGGATCTTGTTGTAACTCTTCTCATTGGATCACCAATGATGAGTTCTTGAGGAAGTCCATAGGCATATCTCCATGATCTAGGAAGTTCCCTTATCACTTCATCCTCTTGTCGATCAATAAGAGGATCTTCATTTTCTCTTCTTCTATGTTTTTCTTTTCATCATTTTCTAGAAATCTCTCAACTTGGATGGAAGGACATGCTTCTTCCTCTTGAGTTTTTTGTACACTCGAGCAAGATTCATCAAAAGAAACATGTATGGATTCTTCAACCAACATTGTTCATTTGTTGAATATCCTATAAGCTTTACTATGTAAAGAGTAGCCTATGAAAATACCTTCATCCTCTTTAGAGTCAAACTTACCCAAATTGATTTTTCCATTGTTAAGGACAAAGCATTTCCAACAAAATGTGCATAAATAACCCACATTTGGTATTTTACCTTAGTAGAGCTCATAAGGTGTGTTTTTCAAGATGACCCATATGAGTACTCTATTCATTAAATAGTTGTGATGGTAATGGCTTTATCCCAAAAGTATTTTGAAAGCTTGGAGTCATATAGCATGGTTCTTGCGACCTCATCTAATGTTTTGTTTTTCCTTTCCACTAGACCATTTTGTTGTGGTGTTCTTAGTGATGAGAAGTATCTTGATCACAAAAATTCATGAAGGTGGCATTCTCAAACACCTTTTCATGATCTCTCCTTATAACATGAATCATAGTTCTCTTTTCTACTTGAATTTTCTTATTAAGCACAAGAAAAACATTAAAAGATTCATCTTCAGTAGACAAAAATAATGTCCATGTATAATGTGAGCAATCATCTACAATAACTAGTATATATCTACAACCACCCATGATATGGGTCTTAGTATGCCCTAATAGATACGTGTGCAACAATTCAAGTGGTTGAGACGTGTTCACAACATTTTTAGGTTTGAAGGTAATCCTTTGTTGTTTTCCTTGTTGACATAAATCACATAATTAACATTTTGCAAAGTTCAACTTCAGAAGCCACGCACTAAGTAATTTCTAGTAAGCTTGTTTAATAAGTCCATGCTACCATGTGCAATGTGTTTATCCCATAACCATGCATCATTGTTAATTTCACTCAAACATACATTATGCAATTTCATTCATTCAACATCAAGCATGTACACATTGTTGATGCATGAGCCTTTAAAGAGAATGGATTTATCAACTCCATTTGAGATCATGCAATGTAAATTTGAAATTTTTACTAGAAACCCTTTATCACATAGTTAGATAATGCTAATCAAATTATGCTTATGCCCATCAACCAAATACTCATCATTTATGAAGGGTTTAAAGTTACCAATATTTATACTACTAGAACCAATGATCTTTCATTTTGAGTTGTCTCTAAAGGTCATGCTTTCATCATCATATGGAGTTATCTTGGAGAACATGGTTTGATCACCCATCATGTGTCTTGAGCATCCACTATCTATGTAACACCCTCAAAATTTACTACTGAAATTTTTTTAAAAAAAGTTATATGCGAAAGATAGACAATAAATTTTGGGGTATTCCAACCACACTTAGTACTAGATCAGTCTCCTCTACCATTCTGTTACCAAGTGTTAATGCTAAAATATTACTTCACTTAAATTTAATAATACAATTATAAATTAGAGTAGCAAAATAGTTGAAGAGATTGATTAACCTTTCAAATAAAACAAACTAACTATGGTCACAAAAATGTTAGTGAAAGGAAATATAAAAAGACGATGAGAAATAAAGAAACTTTTGGTTCAAGTTACTAAACAGAACCTCAAATAACCCTACACTCTTAACCCAAAGGATAGCCTTGAGTAGAGCTTGTGAGCTTACCTGCAAAAGTCACTACCCATTGGATAAGTAGGGGCCGAAAAAAGTAACCCTTCAGTACAACGGTACTAATTAAGTCATTGTATAAAACTAATATGCAAGGCTAGCATGGAACACATCAGATGTATCACAATAATACATGAACATTTAATTATGCATATATTAATTGAAATGTGATAATAATTCATATAACCACATACATCAAGACCATATACGACTGATGCTCATTCATCTAGACATAACTAAAACTTACTAATGGAACATCCAAGCGATGCTCTTTGTAGTATAATTAGAAAGCCACATCATTCTCCAGTTATAACAATAGACATAATTCTCTTAATCAACCCACAATTTCTTAATACACAGGTAGGCCCATCAACACAACCAATATACACACACCATCACAAGTAGATACAAAGGCTGCTGCCAAATCATCTCAATAATCATTTCCATTTAATTGTAAGACATTGCCATTTTTATTTACTTGAGAGAAGATCAATGAATCCGAAGACACTAAGGTATCTTAATCATACTAACACATAAGGGCGACATAGTATCCTATCAACTATAAACCCAGGGATGCAAAGGTACCATGGTTGCACTGGTACACAAAGGTACGCAATACCCTACTGATAAGGACACCTAATCCTTAAGTATGCATACCTCCTACTTAGGTCTGTAGGGCTAAATAGAGTAAAATATAAGGTCCAGTTAGGGCACTAAGGCATATCAACAAAATCCATAAATAATCGTGGGTTAAACCACACCTTTAGGATAGTGACCCCTAAAAAGCCACCATTCCCAATCTCATGGTCATTCACTTTAAATATTATTATTTTATAACAGTGACCACGAAAAGCACATATTAATCATATATATTCAATTATTCATACTTAACCATTTTTATTCGTTTCCAACGTTATGAGAGAATAAAAATCAAGATCATTAGCAATGTCAACATCAGAAGTCTACTAAGGTCATCCTAGGCTCAATTACTCACACTTAGACACCTTAGGTTAAAATGACCAAAATATCCCTGAGGCTAAAGCTACCACTTTACCATCCATTCCCATTACAAATTCCATTTTGTTTCATCAAATTGCCATAAAAAGGATAACACACCATAATTAAATTATTAATCATATAATTAAGTTACCAGGCATGCCAAATGATTATTTTACCCTTATACACATTCTACATGTAAAACCCTAATATGCGCTTATAAAACATCAAAACACATATTATCATGATTAATCAACAAATAATACACATCATATATGTTAATGAAAAGAACTATCATGGCATACCCTAAATTACCAAAATATCCATATACCATATAATAATATTAATCATGTTGAAACATGTATATCTAATATAGTAAAACCCCTATACACATACTTAATAACAAATAACATATATCATGCATGCTTATTAAAATATTCATCATAGGGACACTCTAAATTACCAAAATACCCCTAGGCTATAATATATTCATAATCATGCTGGAACATGAGGTTCTAAAATACCAAAAACTCTATTCTCTTAATTCTTATCAAATATTACTCATCTTCCGTGTTTATTTCAATACTCATCATAGTACTTTCAAAATTACCAAAATACCCTCTGATCATAAAATTATTGATAATCATGCTACAACATGTGTTCCTATGACATTAAACCCTATCGTCATTTCTCAACATCAAATAATACTTATCATGCATATTTATTAAAATAATCACCAAAATACATGCAAAATTACCAAAAGACCCTAGACCATATAATATTGATAATCATGCTAAAAACATGTGTTACTAAGACAACGAACCCCTATTCTCATATTTAATATCAAATAATACTTATCCTGCATGTTTATTAGAACAATCACCATAGTACATGTAAAATTACCAAAATATGCCTAGACCATATACTATTGATAATATGATGAAACATGTGTCCCTTAGACAACAAACCCCTATCTCCATTCTTGGCAATATTTATAACACATAAGGCTCCCGGTTAGGGTTAATTATTAAGATATGGTGAAATGACCAAATTACCCCTAGGACACATGGTAGTAATAATTTTGCTACAAGTGTATCGATACATACTTAACCTAACATTTTTACATGCACATAACATACATATCACTTTCCAACATTAGACCTCCCTTTTTTATCACACTTTCGCACACATAACAATTTATATAGGATAATATGCCTTCTTTCTTGATTTTCCAAGATAACATTAATAATCATATAAATATTTATATCAAGTTATGTCTAACACAAATCACATGTCAAAACCCTAATGTGCTAACATACAATATCCAAACATTTTAGTGGAGTATAAAGTTACCTGATTTACAACAAAAGAAAACTTTACCAATAACAGTATAAAATTGATTAGGATCCGTTAATATAACTTTTTTTACCTAAAAATAATATCACAAATACCATATTAATATTTGATAAATGAAATAATTATTTTTATTAAAAATATTTATTAAATAAAAGATTACCAAACTACCCCTATACATTAAATATTACCAAAATTAATTAAAAATCCAAACAAAACTCACGCTATATATGCAAGGTGAGCCATGCATGTAAACAAAGGGGGAAATGGTTTGGGTCAGGTTGGAAGTGGTGGTTGGAGGTGTTGCTTTTGGTTGTTGGGTGCAGTAGCTAGGGGCGGATATGGCTAGTGGTTGGATGGTGTGGTGTAGGTGGGTTAAAGGCGGAAGTGGCAGTGAAGGCTAAAGGGAAAGGAGGAGAAGAAAAGGATAAGAAGAGGATGGAGGGAAGGTGGTGATGGGGGTGGCTGCAAGAGATGGTGCACGAGGTGGGTGGCGGTTGTGGCTGGTGGTAGGTAATTTAGAAAAGTTGCGGTGGTGGAGGAAATTGATGGAAAAATAGAGATGGTGGAAGAAGGATGAGGTGTCAAGGTGAAGGAGAAGGGTGCATAGTTGTAGGGAGGTGGCTGGGGCGTTGGCTTGGGGTTATGCAAGGAGGTGACAAGGCGGAGAAGCTGGCGACTTCGAGTGAAGGAGGTGACAATGGAAAAATTGTCATTACCCTAGACATTGTAGGGATGGTGGATAGTGGTAGGGGCAAGGATCAGCAAGAATTGTTGCAAGGGTGAAAGAAGGGTAAATAGGGTGGTAGAGGAGAAGGAAGAATGAGGGAAGGAAGGACAAAGGGTCCTGGCCGACGGTGGAGGCTGGGTTAATGGTGGAGGCGACAAGGGTTGCTGCAAGTGGAGGTGGTAAGGACAAATAAAGGCAAGGATAAGAAGAAGGAAATAAGAGAGGAAGGTCGAGGGAGAGAGTAGAGCATGAGGGAGAAGAGAGGGAAGAAGAGGAGGAGGAGAGGGGTAACTTCAGCGTGCACACAATAGGTGGGGAAGTGCAGGCAGACGATAAGTAGGGTAGGATGCAAAAAAATGGAAGGGGGAGATGACATATGAGGGAGGAGAATAAGGGGTTGTAGGGCCAGAAGAGGAATGAAAGCTGGTAGGGTGCAGGGCGTACGTAGGGGGAAGAGGTGCAATGGTTGGATGGTTGTAGGGCTGATGGATCCATGGCTAAGAAGGGAAGAGGGTTGTGAGTCTGCCTTTGGGGAAATAGACTCTGTTAGGGGTAGAAGGGGGAAAGGAGAAAGGGAGAGGGAGAAGGTGACATGTGAGTAGGGGGGCGACAGCTAGGTGATGCAGCATGTAGGGAGAGTAAGGGTGTGTTTGGTAGGAGGTACAGATAGGGGAACGAAGGAAGAAAAGAAAAGAAGATGGACCAAGAAGGAAATAAAAGGAAGAGGGTGAGTGGGCTAGCCTGCATGGGAGAAGAAGAAGAAGAAAGGTTGTGCCGGCCGTGCAAGAGAAGAAGAAGAAGAAGAAAGAAAAAAGGGTTAGGCTAGTGTAGGAGAGAAAAGAATGCGCTAACCCAAGAGAAAAAGGAAGGGGAAGAAAAAGAAAAGGGAAAAGGGAGAAAAGGAAGAAAATGAAGAAAAAAGAAAAAGGGAAATAGATTAGGGTTAGGATTAAAAATGAGATTAACTTTGGGTTATTAGGATAATATTATATTAATTTATCCAAAAATTTGGGTATGAAATAAAGAAAATTATTTTGATAAAATTATGGGTTTCGGGCTTATTCAAGTAAAAAGAGTAATATAAAATGATAAAAATAATTATATCAATTTATTAAATAATTTCTTTAGGTTTTTAAGTCAAAGGTTAACAAAAATAATTAAATTAATAATTAAAGATTAAATTTTTTAAGCTATAAAACTCAAGGTATTACAATCTAGGAACCATTTGTGGCTTCTTGTCTTAACTTTGAAGCATAATTGCATAGTCCCCTTTGGTACTCACACCTACTTGAATCTTGGGACCACTTTGGGTATTTTTGTAAAATTATATGATGAAGCAAAAATATTAGATTTACCAAACACATTACACAAAATCTTTTTCGTATGCGTGGAGGTGACTTTTGTATTTTGGCATGCCTACACGTTGTAGATGAGTGTTCGCTTTTCCAACACAAATTACAATCACTTGATGCAGTAGAAGCATCCACTTGATGAGCTTTGGAAGCTTTTACAAAGAAATTCTTTATTTTTTGACATTTAATTAACTTCATATTTCCATAGCCTAAGCTATCATGGTCCCTACAGTACCATTCAGCACCTAATGACACATTTAGCCTTCTTCATCCTTGGTGAAGGTATATGCAATCTTTACAAATTTTTCTTTTTGATCAACTATTTTAGATTAAAATTAATCCATTATATGCATTAAATTAAATTATTTTATTTTCTAGATCAATTTTGACAAGAAGCATAGGAGATTCAAGAAGAACATTTTTATTTACTACAAGATTGTGTTGGTTGTTTAAGTGATTAAATAACATCTTCATAGTCTCTTTCCTTAGTTAGTATATCATTATCATGTAATGAATCATGCAAGACACATACCAAATCATCATATGAGTAGAGTGAATCAGATTGTACCTTATTGATGTCATCTTCATCATTGAAGCTTTTGAAGAAGTTAGAGGTTGATGATTCCTCTCCTAAAGCCATAGCAGAAAGGTTGGAAACTTCTTCCTCTTCATTGGACGGTTCACCTTCACTTTCTCCAAAGGAATCCATGGCTTTTCTTAGTCCTTGCATTTTTTTTGTTGTTTTATTCCCTTTGTTCCTTTCCATTTGTTTTGCAATTTAATTTCTAAACTCATAGTTATCACTGTTGATATGCCTAGCTTTTCCATAGTTGTGGCATTTGATATTACCAACCATGTTAAATTCTCTAGGCCTCCTTATGTTTCTTAAGGAAGGCATTCTTGGTCCTCCATTTCTACTTCCTCTTAATCAGAGAAACCTTTTGAATTAAGTGGTTATAAAGGCCAATTCTTCATCATCTATGGGAGATTCTTATTTGCCTTCATCACCTTTATTTTCACCCCTGTCTTCAACCACTTATTATTATCTAAAGGAAGTGGATAATTTTGGTGCTATAGGATTATTCTTTCTTTCACCCAACCCATCTTAAAGCTTTGATTGATGAACTGCGAGATTTTTTAAGAGCTCTTCAATTATTATATTGATTAAATCTCTAGCTTCTTCAATGGCCGTCACCTTGGGACTCCATTATTTTGTATGACCTTCCAAGATCTTTCTTACTTGCTCTTTTTAGGTGATTTATTTCCCCAAGGCCTTGAGATTTTTGAAAATGCAGGTGAAGTGGTTGCTTAGGTTGTTGATACTTTCACCTTGCTTCATGCTAAAGAGTTCATACCCTCTAGTGTTAAGAGTGATTCTTTGATCCTTCACTTGCTTTGTCCCTTCATAGGTGAGGATGAACTTATCTTATATTTCTTTTGTAGTTGAGCATAATTGGATGCGGTGTTACTCCCTTTCGCTAAGCCCACATTAAAGGATCATGATATCTTATCATTGAGAGTGAGCCTTCTCTTTTCTACATCTGTGAGCTCATCCCTCATCTTCTCCACTAGTTCACCATTGAACTCTTTAGTAATTTTTATTGGCCCTTTGGTGACTATTAACCACATTTCATAGTCTTATGGTTTGATGAAGAACGTCATTATGTTCTCCTAGTAGGCAGATTCTTCACCAGTGAACAATGGTGAGTGGTGGAAATGCCTTTGTTTAGACAAATGGAATCCATTCTACTTGTAGATATTTTCACCTTTGATTATTAAATCCTTTGATAAATGTCCTTAATCTAATACCAATTGAAAACATTTTAGAAGGGATGAATAGGGTTTTATGGAATGGAGATGACAGAATAAAAGGTTATAGTGATGTCAAGATTAAATTACTCTTTACATCGACTACCAAAAGGTTCTCCCTTTTAGATTTTGAAATAGTGATGTCTTCTCCAGGTTTATGAGTTTTACAATCGCAATGAACCTATAAGAGATGATTTAATACTTAACCTATATATCTTCTTTATACTCTCCCCAAGAATCTCTCAAGAATGATGACAAACACTCACTAACCCCTTGAAATGAATTTTGTAAGGCGGTTGTGATTATAAATTATTCTCACCATAAATACAAGATATGAAAGTGTTGAACTTTGGATGATATATAATCTAGCTAGATTTTATAAGATATATTAAAATTTAGGAGCAATTATAGCGAAGATAAGTAAGCAAATAATACGTTTCAATACAACTCGGAATATAAAAGTTTAGAGAGTTTGAATGAGCAATTGAATACTTTAAGAGTAAATGATTAATTTTAAAATTAATGTAGTTGAAAATTTAATTGGAATAAATGCAAATGGAGCTTATTTAGAAGTAGTTCCATTTTCTTATAGCCGTTAGATATAAAATCCCAAAAAAGTTATATTATCCAACAGGTAAAAAATCAACATTTAATGCTCACTAGCTTATCGATATGGCCAATCTAATCAATTGGTGTCTCAAACCAATTGACTAATTATGTTCAAACCAAGAATGAAAATTTACCAGTGTGCAAATCAATCAATCAATTATGCATAGTGAATAGGTTGTCTTATGAACATATATCAATAGTGACATGGTACGGAAAGATTAGATGATGTGTTTGTCTCACAAGTCAATCGCTCTATTTAAATTGGTTGATCAATTTATAAACCAATTGATCAGTTTGATGAAACTAGTCATTGAGTTTAAGAAAATATGAACATGTTTCTACATGAGGCAAACCCATGGGTTGGTTGGTCAAACCAGTAAATCAATTTGGTGAAACTAGTTAATAGTTTAAATAAAGGTGGACGAGTTTTTGCATGAGTGAAAACCATGGGCTGGTTGGTTAAAACAATCGATCAATTTCCTAAAACTAGTAAATCATTTTGGAAAAACCATTTGATGAGTTTAAATAGAGACCAATGAGTTGTTGGAGGAGTTAAACCCATAGGTTGGTTGGTCAAACTAGTTGATCAATTTGGCTAAATGAGTTGATGAGTTTAAACATAGGCAAATAGGTTTCTATAGGAGTGAAATCCATGGGTTGGTTAGTCAACCCAATCGATCAGTTTGCTGCACCAGTCAACTCATAGGTTGGTTAGTCAACTCATTTCACGCATGTGATTAAACTGAACCAGTCAATCTGTCTTGAGACTAGTCAACTAGTTCTGACTGGAATCAAACATTTAGTTTTAAAACACTTTTGAAGAGTTTAGAAATCAAGATCAACCATGAATTATTTTGAAATAAATTCAAATCAAGTGTTCAAAAATATTTTAAAGAGTTTTTATCAAAATGTGAACTTACTCAACTTAACTCTTTACCTAGAACCTAAGACTTAAGAAATATAATCTTTAACCCTCAAGTATTATTCATCATTCTTAAATTTTTCTCTTATGCTTGGAAACTTGATTGCTTATTTAAATTTCATATTTGGATAATATTTATTTGTAAGTTAATCATAATACATGCACACTTAAGTAAATATATTAGTTATCAATATCTATTTATTATCATCAAAATAAGGGCAATGATATAGTTTAACTTATGAGGTCAACAATTCTAACACCTCTCCTACGTTGTTTATAATTATACTACTAGTGTACTTAGGGGTATTGATTTTTAAGGGTTAGTATATCTAGGATGGTTGAGATCACTCACTACCTTATCTTCTGTCTAAGAGCAATAGATGATGATAATCACTTGTATATGGTTACTTTGTAACCTTAATTTTTGGTGTGCTATGAGGAATGAATTGTATGATGGATAACTTAAGAACTTGCTTACAATTCTAATAAATTCTTGGAAATTCTTATAACTCTACATGAATGTGAATTATATGGTCACCATATTGTCAAGATTATAATTGAAATAATCTCTTATAGTAATAAATGACCTATAGTATCTTCTAATGTTGTCTAATATGCATTGCTTAGCTATTAAAGTTCATGGCGATGTATGTGATCCCTAATCCATGTGATACACATGATCCTTCATTGCATATTTTCTAGTAGCTAACATGATAGGCTCAACTTTTCTAACCCAAGTGTACCATGCCATGGTCATATTAAGGCCCCTTGACATGCTAATGCATGCGAACTAATTTATTCATAGTCAACATGATCGGTTTACTTTCTATAACCTTATGTGATTTATGAATTTCATATTGGGTAACTTGGCTTACTTAGTAGGTGAGCACTGATGTACTCATTTAATTGGTCACCTACTCAACCCCATGAGCAAATGACCTTCTACAAGTAGTAGTGGATGACCAATAGGTGGCCATATGCTTTCTTGGGGCCAATACATCAAGAGCTAAGACATTCTAACATGTTATTCTCTTTTGAGGGTCCCTTGTAACTAGGGGTGTTCACAAATTGGTATGAGCCAAAATATTGGACCAGACCAATATTCTGGTCTCTGGTCTGGGTTTCAGTCCCAAAGTAAAAAAAAATTATATCCCTAACTGGTTCCGATCCTATCTAGTCCATTCTTTCAATATGACTCAGAATCTCATTAATATTTTATATTTTTAATATAAAAATATATAATCAATTGATTTCGGTTCCAACCGGTCTTGGACTGATATTTCTAATTTGGTCCCTGTTCCTAGCTTCAAAAAATTTTGGTCCTTAACTAGGTTTTGGTCTGATCTAGGTCCATTTGGTGCGGTCTAATTTTGGACTGGTGCACACCCCTACTTGTGATCGAGAAATATCTTAGAGAAGCCTTCTATCTTGTATTTCATACTATTTTAGGCTTTTATAGCCTTTTTTATACACCTACATGCTTTAACTCTTATACTATTTACAAGATCTAAATCTCTCATATATTATTTGGTTTGGATACTTGACATTGAGTCTAGCATGGGACAGACAATGGGGTGTCTACCTTATGTTAGATACAACAGTAACACCCCTTTTTTTCTTATAGGAGTGTTTTCGTGTTTCCACTTCCCTAATATTTTAAAAACAAAAGTTTTCGATGACGAAAAATGAGGATGTTACATTGGGTGTATGCAGTTGCATACAATTGTATGTACCTAATACTTATTGTTCACCAACTTTGAATATTCTTCCACTACTCGGGGATGGAGGCATGGAAAAGGATACTTCCATAATTACACACATAAAGGCCTAGGTTTCCTTGCCTTATTTTGAGATCATATCAACATTTAACAAGATTATATCATATTATAGTGATTATTATTAGGTAAATGCTAACAACAAACATAAGGTTTATAGTTAAGAAAATAAAAATAGAAATAATTATCATTTAATAACACCTACCCATTATTGTTTCTAGCGAAACTATGTTGGTATAATAAGCATACACACTAATTATATTATAAATATTAACATTCATATCATCATCATCATCATCATTATCTTTATAATTATCATAATGATATTAATATTTATAATAATAATTTAAATAGAAATAAAAGTATTTTATTATTATTATTATTATTTATATTAATATTATTATCATTAATATAATTATCATTATTTACACACACAGAGACACACATATATATAACCATAAATTAAAAAAACATATATAATTATATTACCTACAATCAAGATATTAGTTGTTATTAATTATAATAATAAGAATATTTATCATTATTATTATTATTATTATTATTATTATTATTATTATTATTATTATCATCAACACTAATTAGATAAAATTAGGTTTGGTCAGATTAGCTATGATGAAGACTAATTTGATCATAATAGATTAGATATAAAAAAATAGTTTAAAATAATAGGGTATAGTAGATCACTACCTAAGACGAAAAATTAATAGAGAAATAAAGAAGAGATAGTTACATTTTAGATTTGTTAAATAAATAGTACTAATATTTTTAGGGAATAGTAGATAAAGATGTGTTGATTGTTTATCAATAAATTATTTCCATTAAGTTTATAATTTTACTAAATTTAATAAATTTGGTGGTAACTTTGGTAGAAATATTATATTAAAATATTTATTTATATGATACCAAATAATATATATAAATCAATTAGTACTAGATAGGTCAGTGGTGGATAAGTGGTAATAATTAGAGTTGCTTATCAATTTTCAATTAGACCATATAAGACATTTTAAAACTAAGAGCAACAACCAAATTGAAATTTGACTTTTAGAACCATCGAACCAATATATTTAACATTTATTATTTATTTATTTATTTTATAATAAAATATAATCAATTTTTTAAATAAAAAACTAGTATATATAGGATTGAACTTAGATCAAAATAATCAAACCGAATAAAAAAAATGTTATTCAATTTTTAAGTCAGAACTATTTCTCAAAAACCCCCAAAAACGTGGTAATGGTTGTATTATTTGAATTCGAGCAACAAAATAAGGATTATGATGATGTGTCGGTTGTGGTAATTGTTGTGATGGTGGCGGTGGATGCAACGAAGGTAGTAGTAGGAGGGGGAGAGGTTGGAGGGTGTTGAATGTGGCAAGTTTGTAAATATGGCTTTTTTGTTTCTATTTTCTAATAGAAAGTACTATGAATTATATTTCATAAATCTCTAAAAATTATCTTTATTTTTAGACAATGAGATAAATACATATTAGGTTAAAATTTGATAAATAAAAAAAGAATCCATTTTAAATTATATCAAAAGGGCACTAAAAACTTTAAGATTGTAGTATATATTTTAAGATGTAGATAAAATATTTCATCTATTTTACAGTATATTTCATATTCGAATTTTAAAGTAAACTTTGATTTTTATTTTTATTTAAAATATAATGAATTGTAATATAAAAATATAATAAATTTATTTATATATTTAAATGTGCTTTTATTATATACATATATATATATATATATATATATATATATATATATGTACAAATATATGTATGTATTTAATTTTATAAATACGTATTTAAAAATTTTAATGGTCAATTTTTACTTACAATTTTAAGAGTGAAAAAGAGAAAATCAACATAGCAGTTATTTAGACAACAATTATTTACTATACAAAATACATTTAATATTGAAATATCAAAAAATCACCACTATACTTACCTTTATTTACCTAACAGACAAGACAACGCTGATTTAGAACAGATCTACTCCTCTTCTCATCTGAGTTATTATCTCTCCTTCTTTCATCTCCTTTATCCTTCCTTTCATTCTTCAAATCTCATATCTAAAACCACTAAACTAGTATCAACAACAATGAAGGATTTTTTTATGCCAGGGTTGTGTATAATAAAGTCACAAAAATGGCATTGCTCTATGCTCTCCTTTGGCAAGTATTGTCATTACCTCTACCCCATAGATTGGTAACCATGGTCGTTTTTCCTACCCATTGATCGGTAAGTTTGGTTGTTGCCCATGCCCATGGATCAACAAGTATGGTCGTTCCCCATGCCCATGAAACAATAGTGTTCGTTGTTCCCCATACCCATGGAACGACAATGTCCATCGTCCCTCACTATATATTTGTGTTGTGTTAATAATTCTCCATTATTGTCTATAATTCTCATTTTTTTCTATGTAATTTTTGGTTTTTCTTGATTTTTTTCTCCATTTCCTAGGGACTAGCAATTGGCATCATTGCTAACCTATGGGATCAGAAATTTATGCTAATGTTTTACCCTTGGGAGCAATAAATTATGCACTTTCAATCCTAACAGAGCAATAACTACTAGCGTTGCTACTTCATGGAGAGGTTTGCATTATTTAGCTTGGTTTGTGTTATTTAGGCTAGTTATGATCGAGATCCTGGTTATTTATCTTATTAGGTGTTATATATTTGTATTATTATAGCCAAATTTTGGTTTATTAGGTTTATTAAATTTTTTAAGCATCACTCTTTATATATAATAGGGTTGTTATTGACGACATTTATTTACAATTTTTGTTGAGTTTGTTATATTATACTATTTTTGATAATTTATTTTGTATAAACTTAAGTATAAATTAGTGTTAATGTATTTTTACTCTATGAATGCTTAGTTGTTATTTTATTTAATACAAATAGAAGATTTATTGATGAGATTATGCAACTTTTCTTAAATTTTGAAACATTTTTTAAGATGCTTATAAAATAAATTAAACATTGTTGTAAAAATTTGTGTAAAATAGAATAAGATCAATAATAATTTTAGTTATAAAGTTGGCTATATATATATATATATATATCTTTAGCTATCATAATATGGGTTGGTATTATAATACCTAAGGATTATATTACGCTAACTTATGTGTTTACTTTTTATTTCTATTATAGCTACTTACCTACAATTCGTGTACTTAATTATAATTGATGTAGTTTTGTTATTGAAATTCAAATGAGTTACAATCAAGATAGAGTACTAGATAGAACAGAGGGGTGTTTTGTTACCGCTTTCTCGTGGCGTAATAGAAATACTACAGAACAACCTACTCTAGTATCTTCTTGCCAGAGGGCTATCACGAGGTAAAAAAGCTACCCAATAAGAGCTTGTAGAAGATGCAGAACAATAAGAATATAAAGATCCCAAACAACCAAGGTATAGTCATCAGGATCCTACCATTCCAACATTTATAGACTATAAAGGTTGTTCGTCATTTATCGTCGATGTAGGCATTTTGAGGTATGTAGGTTTGGGATATGGAAGTAATCCATTATCTCTAGAATACATAGATTTTCTTACATCACCGACAATGACACACATGTGTATCATCATCCTCAACCCACACAGCCATTATGGGTGGTTTTAGCTCATCATGATATTTGCCAGCATGTTTAACACACAAGATTGAGTAACCATCCTTCTCAACATATGTATGTCATAATGATGATGATGATGATGATGATGCTATTGAATATGAATGGGGAATACAATTAAATGATGAATGGTACTTGCTTAGGTTATATCCTGAAAGTCCAATGATCCCTAATATGATTTAAAGCTTTGGTGCTCACGTCGCTTTAGATTTATGGTTCAAGAAGGTAAGTTTAGTACATTTATGACACTATTTTTTATTTCCTATTTAAAATATTGTATTCATTACGTTTTTTTCTTTTATTATTTAGGATTGTGGTTGTCTGAAAATTCAAGCTGAACATGAGGTGTTGAAAACTTTTCTTGGAAGTGTTAATGAATGGATGATTGCTCTCATTCATGAAACTGGATTGTCACACCTTCCATGTTGCACATTTGAGCATGCCAATGTGTCTTTTATATTCTCTTGTATTGAGAGATGGCAATGAGACCAACAACTTTCATATACCATAGGTTGAGATACCATGGGCTACTATTTGATGGTGATCCAATATATTTAGAGATGATAGTCAACACTTGTGGCCATCTAATTGGTGTATTTGGTGCCCTGTTTAGTATGAAAGAGGAGCAAGTAAATGAAGTGACTCAAAAGAGTGGAATTATATTTAAATTGGTTCAAGATCTATGTGAAATATAGTGCTTAGGGGATGGGATAAAAGCAATTGGGTACCTATTATGGTTTATCAACGTATTGTTATTTGTCGATAAAGTTAATAAGTATTATCTCCTCTTTCTCTAAGATCATATCATGTTGAAGGTTATGCATGAGGTACAAAAACAATTATTTTTTATATAGACATCTTGGTATGCCATCTAGAGGTAATGTTACTTAGAGATGGAGATGTGTCGGTCTATTCAAATAATTTTATAGGTATCATATATATGGTACATACTTAGATTCATTACTTGTAATTCAAACAAATGAATATTATAATAAACTTAGATATAAGAATAGTTTTTAGGGTTCGAAGTGGATTGATTCGATTATGATCATGACCAATCCCATTGTATGAGGTGGTTTTGTGGAAACAAATTCAACAATCAATTGGAGATGCTCGTGTAATTTCAGGCTAAGATTGATTGTATGCACATGTCAAAGATATGCTCAAATTATCATACTCTTACTATATTTATTATAGTAATATCTTTATATAGTTTTTTTTTGTCAAATGTCATTTGGAATCCATACAGAGTAGCTGATCCAAATAGGTATTATCCCATATGATATTATTTCACAATTGTTTACATTATTTGGAGAAAGTGAACTCATATAAGCCAGGTCTAGTAATATGTTAGTTTGGATATACGCAAGTGATCACTAAGGAGCCTATCAAGTCAACTAGGAATACATACAAAGATCTTTCCCTCAAGAAACACAAAAGTCATTATACACATATGTTTAGCCAATGGTTTTTGAGGTGTAAACACATACTATAACAATATGTGTTTGGATCACCGACTCAATAATCATGAAATGTGGTTCCTGACTATATGGATTGGTATGCTACTAGAACTCATAGGTATGTGTTGGCAATAATAGATGAATATTTGGTAGAACATCCAAATGATGAGGATAAAATCACACAAAACTCTTTTTCATTTCTATTACGAGTTGATTCAGCTCCAAATTATTAGCATCTAGTTAATTGAAAATATTTTGAATGACTTAAAAGTTACTATAGTGAAGCATGGGCATGGGCTTTTGCATAGTGTTTGATTTATTACTATATGGTTATGTACTTTGATTAAAATATGTATCTTACAAGTATATAATGTAGTTTTTATTTTATTTTATGATTAGGAAAATATCATCCAACCCACATCAAACACCGAGATACTTATGCTCAATAACATATAAATGAATCTAACTATCATAGGTTAAATACTTAAGTTGTAACACCACCAAATTTATGAACCAAAAAATATCATTTACAAAGTTGGGTTGTAGATGAGAGTAGAGCACACAAAAATCTGTCTCCATGGCAGTCTGTCATTGCTTCATAGAGGTAAGCATTCCATTGGCATGAAGAAGGAGATCATGGACATTGGCAAGCATCACACGACCAGATGAACGAGGAGTACGGGAGCTAGATGGGGAGAAGGTAGATGCGGAAGCTCCCATAGTAAATGAGAACAATATGTCGGTTGGAGCCAAAGGGTCTTCCAATAGTGGTGGTAGATCATCTTCAGCATACTGGGAAGACTATGGTCCAGATGATGTAGAGAGGCGATCGTTGTAATATTGTGAGGCAAGAGCCTTAGGTAGGGGTGTGCATTGTCGGATATCCGTATCTGAACGGATATTTTTTCTGATATCCAATCCGACCGGATATTCGATATCCTATATCTGAATCTGCATTCGAATACATCGGATATCTGAAACATCGGATATCCGAAATATCGGATTGAATTTTGGATATATCTGATTATTGAAAAAAAAATATCCGATTATTAAATTTACATATATAATCTATAACTAAAAAAAATTTCTGCAGAAACACTTATTTAATTATTCAGCCTGCATACAAAAAGATATAATACATGATTAATCACCATAAAAATTAGCGATCAAGATTTGTGAACAATGACGCTCTAGAACCGTGGAACGACCTAAGTTAAGAGGCTCAAAAATTTAGGAGTTTTTTTTTTCTGGTCTGGGTGCTTGCGTGTGTGTGGGTCGTAACCTATTTGACTATTTATACAGTGTGGATGTTAATTTTAGACTTTAGTTTAGTAAATTATTTTTGGACTTTTGTACTATAGTAAAAAAAAATGATCCAAACTTGAAGATTGAGAGAAAAAATTTAGATTATAAATTAAATTATGCATGAATATAAATGGCTTATTCTTAAAATCAGATATTTTTGGTGGATCGGATTATCCACTAAAAATCGTATCGGATATCTGCTTCGATTTTCAAATAACCGGATCAGATATCCAAAATTTTGGATTGGCTTTTCGGAGCTCGGTTTTTTTGCATAGCCCTAGCCTTAGGTGCAAGCTAAAGCATTTGGCCATCCATACTCATATAATAGCCCATTATTCGAACAGTAACTGCATCAAGGATATCAAGCTCGTTGCGTAATCACAGTGGCATAACTGAAAACCCTCCAAGAGTAATGTAGAAGTCACAAAGAATTCACATAATGAGAGAGTCATATCCTAAGGCTCCCTAACTGTGCATAACCATATGAGACATGTGTCTAAAGATGTTAGCCCCGAAGCGTATAGGGGTGGAATAAAGAATGTGATATACTCGATACTAGTCCTTGAGGGTCATGTCTGCTCTTGACCTTGCTCTTCGACAAAGAATGGAGGATACCATATAGTGGCATGCCCACTTAAAGGGTGGTAGACATTAGGAGCCTATAGTACCTCTATAGACAAAGTAGCGACAATCCATGTCTGATATAATATCATAAGGAATTATAGTGTGCATCCACTATACATAAGTCATGCCTGACTCAATAATGTGATCAATGCCAAGAATTAGAGTCGGCCTAGCCTCATCCAAGAATATAGGAGCACCTAATACATGAGTGGTGATGGTGCCTCCTATAACATGGACAGTGAGATTGATGTAGAAAAGATGAACAAAGTCAAATTACACTGGATCTTTGAGAGTGAAAAGAGGTAGAAGGTGAAGGTTAGAAAAGGAATGCATAAAGGGAAGCTTAAACTGATCGGTACAAGATACTACATCAATGTATTTTTTTAGGCAATACTTTCTTTTTATCAAAGGATTTGATCCAGCATTACTGGTCATCCATACTCCCAAAAAAATATGTAGAATGAGTAGAGGCCTCGGTGGTTTGAGGTAAGCAAGAGGCAGATAGCATAGGTGTCCTGATGGATGAAGAAGAAGTGGGAAGATTAGTAGGTTTGGAATGAGGTGAGGGTGGGAGCTTGCTTCTTCCGAAGAAGAGGAAGAAGATGAGGATGCTCGAGATGGAGCATGGTGAGGTGAAGCAGTGGGCTATTCAATACGAATTGTCATTTGAGCCAGATGAATTAATTGGGTATGAGAGGAGCACTAACACGACACCCCCCCCCCACGAATGGTGGTTGAGACAATGGATATCTTTTTTACCATTTTTCTTCAACAAAAATTAAACACTATGACTTTGACAATGAAAGGTCACGAAGCTATGCAACCTTAGCTGAGGGAGAAAATTCAAATATGGTTGTCCAAGAATGGGAATTTTCACAAGAATGAAACCCATGGATTGGTTGGTCAAACCAATCGATCAGTTTGAGATAAATAGTCAATCAATTTTATCCACCAATTGATCCATCTAAGTTTAACTCAATTCATGTGTTTGATTAAACTGAACCAATCGATTGGTATGAAGACCTATAGATAACCAATTATTTTGTTTTGAACGTACCTTTTAAAGAGTTTATAAAATGAATTCATGTCAAGTATTTTTTTTAACAAAATGTTTTAAAGAGTTTTAATTGAAATATGAACTTTTCTCAACTTAGCACTTTATAATAACCCTAAGACTTAAGAAATATTATCCTTAATCTCATGTCTTGGTTATCTTTCATATGTTATTTTCATGTACTTGAAAACTTGATTGCTCTTTTACATTCTGATAGAAGTAGAATGCTTTAAGTGGATAAGTCAATTGTTGTACATGTACACTTACGCAAACACATTAGTTATCAAGATCTATTTCTATCATCAAAACAATTATAATGACATTGTTTGACCTTTGAGGCCAACAGTATACAAATAGTACACAATTACGAGTTTCAATGACATGACCAATATCTAGCATTTCTATCCATTCTAGTGAGAAATAGTATTAGAAACTTGATCAAAGGTGTCATGTAAAAACACATTCTCGGACTATTGTTTTCTAACTAGTATGATATAAGTTAGTATGGATTTGAATCCACCGATCCTCATCTCCTAGTATAATATATGTCAATATTCTAAAACCACAGTTCCCATCTCATAACACATTATATTAGGTTCTAATATAAGGAACTATATGTTGATTCATTTGACTCACATATGGAAATTATAATTGGCCCAATGACTTCCATGTTGATTGTCATCCTTGAGCCTGACCTCTGCCCCAACTTTAACTTGGAGATTACCTACCCTAAACTTTTGTTGATCTCAAACAACTTGAAGATAATCATTCTTTGTACTCCCAACTAGATGGTTCCCTTCTAGTGGAGTTCCTTGGGTAGCCTCTATGTTTTCGTACTAGTGGCTCCTCGAAAGGTGTTCTCTAGGGAACAATAATATTAAATATCTCTCTTGCTAACTAATTCCATATCACCGATAGCTACCTCATATCAGCTTCCATGGAAATATGGAGTAAATAAAGTGCAATCTTTGTTGGTTCTTATAGTGTTGGTGGATTAATGGGATCATATATGTCGAGTTTCTTCCAAAATAGAAGAATAACTTATAGGGGGATTGGCATGTAGTTATGAATGTAAATATTAATCTCATACGTATATGGTATTATGTTCGAACGATGCATATAATATCCAAATAGTTCATCATTTGTACCTACATTATTACTTCTTTGACACTCTTTGTTGACTAAATCCATTGCATATAAAGCGACATGACCTCTCAAATTGGCATATAGTGCACTAGTAGCAAATGAGGAATATTAAACCAAGACCTCTCCGATGATGCTTTGATCTCGTCATGTTACAAATCTAGGAACGTGTGAATTTGTTTCAATATAGTGTTGAAGCTGCCTTGTGATGTCTGTAGAAACCTCGCTAAATATCAATGAGCACCTTTAACCCTATTAATAAAAATCAGTATATTATTTTATTGGCCAAAAGAAGAAACATAAATTATACTAGGAGATAAACTACAATTCATACATGTTCGATATAATTTGATGGATATGAAAAACCTCAATCATAAACAATTTTTTGTTTATGTGGTCGTAGCCAATTAATATTTAGATACAAAATTAGGATAAAAATGTGCAACCAAATTCTCGTTACATTTGTAAAACATTTTCTTTTGATTGTTTAACCCATCTTATGATTTTGAATCCCATAAGATTTTTGACCAACTTTGGCCATCTAAATTCCTCCAAACATTTAAAATTTTATCATAATTAAATTTATTGGTTTTTTTAGTCTCTTAAGCCTTTTTAAAAATTTAAATAGATATTTCTAAGGAAAAAATACTATTTAACGCCCTTTCTTAACCTTTGCTTGCATTTTAAACCCTAAAACGAGTGTTTTAGCCTACAAAAATTTATGAAACTTTAGTGATACTTATTTTTTTTGCATATTTAAGATAAATATAAATTAAACGTGGTTCTAAATATTTTTAGAATTTATTAAAAAAAATTCGTTAATTTTAGGCATAATTAGCCCCCGAAATTTAATGTTCTCTAAACAAAATCTATCCTAAATATCTAAAACTAATTCCTATCTTCTTAAAATATCTAAAACAAAGGTTAAAATTTATCTTTCTAACCATTAGAATTTTTTACCAGGATTGGTCTATTATTATTATTATTATTATTATTATTATTATTATTATTATTATTATTATTATTATTATTATTATTATTATTTTCCATTATAATAAGCATAAAAGCGCCTTTAGGTTGTTAAATATCTAAACTTTAACCAAAACTTCTTCCAAACTCTTTTCTTCTTCATAACTTCGTGCCTTTAGCTCCTAAGAACATGCTCCTTCAACCTCAAGTCATTCCTCCATTGCTTGGCTTCTCTTTTTTTTTGGATTTTTACTTCTTTATTCTTAATTTTTAGCTCTTTATTGTTTTTCCTAAACAATTAAGTGTTAAAGATTAAATATATTGAAATAAGATCTTCATAAGCTCTTCTTTAATTTCAAAAATCATTCCAATGAAGGGTAATCCATTCTAGCCATGATTTTTACTTTTATTTGTTTTATTTTGTATTTTTGAAGTGTTCGGATGGTTTTTATTGATTTTTGGTGCAAGGTTTTCAAGTTGTTGGAAAGGGTTGGTATTCGGATGATTTTGGCTCAATATTGGAGTTAAGGACTTGGTAAACTAAATTATACTAAGAGTAGTTAGGTTTTTATGTGTTAGAATGCTTAAATGTGTTGTTGTTGTTAATGGTATTTTTGCCATAATTTGGGTAATTTAGCCTTTAAGCATGATTCTGTATTTTGGTGGTTGTTATTAATTTTTGATGATTTTAATTGATTAGTTAGATCTTTTAGATTCAATTTCATATATTTAAAGTCTTCATTTGGTTTAGTATACCTAAAGTTATGATTATATTAAGTTTTAACTAAGAGAAAAGGGTATTTTGGTCATTTTACATCTAGTCAGTGAGTTTTACTGTCCTTTATGTTCTAATATGTTCATAATGTGTTTAATTAATAGTGTTCGAAGTTTGAAGAGTTAGATACATATATAATAAAAAGTATTCCATTTTTGGTGTTTTTAGAGTTTTGGAGTATTTTGGAATTTTTTAACTTGAAAACATGTTTTGTTATTTAAAATTTTGTTTCTAGCATGCTAATTATTTATTAAATGTTCTTAAGATTTAATTTTATAATTAGAGGAGTTAGTTTATTATTTTATTCATAATTACTATATTAAAGGTATTTTAGTTATTTTACATCTATAGAACTTAATTAGATATTTTAGAATCAGTGGTCGACCTTGACCTTGATCATTTATGTGACTCTAGAAAGAGTAAATTAACGAAAATAGTGATTTGATGTGAATAGTAACTTTTGGTAATAGTAAATAATTTTGGATTTTAAATTTAAGCTTTTTAACATATTTCTATGGATTAACCGGTATTTAAATAGTATTTGATGAATATTAAGTTTTTTTTTTAAATTGGTGTGTGGGCTTATTTTTGCATGGTAATCATTAAAATATTTGAAATTTTCTTAAAATTTTCAAGTGTAAGACTAAGTTTATGATTTAGGTGAGTAGCCTCAAAATGTCCTCCAATGTAGAGTTGCAGCAGAAGCACTCCCCATTTATATATGTGGTTGTGATACACCATTAGTGTGTAGCGAGTCCTCTTTCTTCTCTACAGATAATCTATGGATCATATAGGGGGTATCGATACTTAAGGATAGAGTGTTCCTTAGTGGCTTTGGGATGCTTCCTTAGCCGTAATGCTTTAGATTGATGTCTTAGTCGTTGGTGCTTTGACTTTAGTATTATTCCCTCTCGGATAAAATATGACTTAGTAGATTGTGTTATAACCTAAGATGGATCAGAATAATCGGTGAACCTTGAATGTATGTAGATTCAATAATTTCATTGTTCAAATTCACGTTCTAAGTGTTTATGTGATTTTAGGGTTTGCGATGAATAGTAATGAACTGTGATAAATAGTAATGAATAGTAAGAATAGTGATGAATAGTGGACTTCATTAAATATTTCATATTTTATGTATAAGCATACTTTATTTATTCTTTCACTTTAGCGTGTTCTATATATCTTACGTGAATGTATGTTTTCTGCTTTTAGTATATTTAGTTTACTCAGTACTCTCACTTTACTAATTTTATTCTTGTTTCTATGTATTTTAGACATTTTAGTGGAGGCCAATGTTGGCAAAGACGTCGTTGATTTTGCAAAGTTTACATGAGGGGTTGGACTAGAATAAAGGTATAAGGTACACCTTGTCAGTGTCAAATATTCTTTTCCCTTGTTTTGATACCATTCTCTTTGTCTCTTTTGTCTGGAGTTCTACTTTTCTTTAAATCTCTGTTTTTATATATTCATCTCCTTTCTATATATATATATATATGTTTCCCTCTGTGTGTTATAGCTTTTTGTTATTTTATATGTTTGAATGTTTTAACATTGCATTTCATATAAGAAGGCCAAGTGAGTCGGACTTGTATGAAATATGGCAGTAACACTCTTGCATTTGAGCTATCTTCTATACTAAAAAAGTTATTCTAAAAATCAGGGCGTTACAACATATTTTTGTAATCTTCCTCCAATAATAAGAATCATTCCTCGTATATTTTTTCATCATCGGTATCTATCACATTTTTCCATTACGAAATAAAACTATATGTGAATGATGAGCAACTGAAGACTTTGTTATACCTTTCCTTCACATTCTTATTTACATAAATCCTACAAAATAAATATTTTGAAGTGAGAAAAATACATTCTATAGCTAAAATGAGAGCAAGTTATGGGTTAGTAATAATGGTAGTTGAAAGCATAGATGAATTCATTAAAATATTCAAGCTCTCGAGTACACATAAATAATTCTCTTCCTTTTCAGATAATGTGTGTGGACATGCAACATTGAAATTCAACCGTGTTAGTGTTAGTCCAACAATTTTAAGTAAGGACATCACATATCTATTCATCTTATACGTAAAATCTATTTGTAAAATAAAATAAAATACAGATAAAATATTAACAGGTATAGGATGTGTAAATAAATGATCGCTTATTACATTAGATTCCAACTCACTTCTATCCAATAGAAAATAATGAATTTCAACCAACATACTCATAACATGTTATAACATTATCTAATAATCCATTTCTTTGGATCTAAACCTCTATTGAGCATGATAAATATGTCTTCTCATACTTACATTTATTTCAAACTATTTATGAGGTAATAAAATGATTTGGAGCGGCTTCACGTTACTTGTGATAAGTTTATCAACAAATTTGATTTTACTTTCTATCAACTTACACATAATAACATGTTCTTATTCATAATTTGTCAATTCGTGATTGTATACCACGTTCCTAACTATCGCTTGCCATCCTCCATTATTATTTTCAACTCTAACAATAAAAAATGGACAATTAATCTTCTTAGAATTTATATTACATGCACATTCACTATCCATAAATCTATTACAAATGTAGGTTCCACCTCTTTCATATCTTATAGAAACTTTATCCGCTCCTACACTATTTCCTTTTTTAGAACCTTTTATAATCAAAATCATCCTATGACTTTTATCCATTTGTTTAATCCATGCTACAAGTTCTTCACAATCAGATAATATTTAATCTATCATAAAAAAATCTAATAAATTTGGGTCATAAAACATATTTTCATACATTCCATATCCTGCAAAAAGAGTTAAGCATAATAATATGATAAGTATTAATTTCATCTAACCAAATCTATTGATGTAATTTACAATAATTAATTTTTTACCTTTGTCCAAGTGGTAATTAATGTTGGGAAATCTAATTGTATTTTCTTTATGTATCCATAGCTTATCAGGATTCTAAATCTATCATCTTAATTTGTCGCGGTTTTGAACCCATTATTATAGTTTATCGATGTTCCAAACTCATTGTACCTTGAAGAGCTTCTAAATTCATTGTTTATTGTGAATGCTCTTCTTTGATGTCTGTAGTTTAAAAAAAAAATTGAAAGTTATTTTGTTTTTAGACAACTAAGGAGTAAAATTTTTTTTTTTTTTGGAAATTTTAGATTGGAAGTTATTCATTGATGTCTGTACAACTAAAACTAAGAATGAAAGAAATTAAAATAGAACCTTAGAATAAACAAATAATGGAGCGGTGTATTTGTTTTCGACAAAGCATTATGTATTCCTTATACTTATATGCTATCCATAATTAAACATAACTAATGATTATATTACCCATATTCATTGTTTAATAAACGAACTTAAAAATAAAGCTTGAGCTTAACTTATTTATAAACGAGACGATATTTTAACGAATTAAACCGAACTTTTAACAAGCTGATTCATGAGCTTTAGTGGTAAATGAGGCGAGTTTGCGAGTTTTTACACTGTAAACGAGTTTGAGTCTAAATTTATTATACACAAGCTTAACTCATTTAATAATTGAACTGAGTTTGAGATTAATTTTTAAGCTCATTTAGCTAAATAAGTAAGTCGAGCCGAGCATTTAACGAACCGAATTTAAAAAGTTCGTGAACTAGTTTGGTTTGTTAACGGCCCTTTATGCTATCCGTATTATGTATTTATTTGGCAAGCAACTTAAATATTTATTCCATACGAAATAATTCTTGATAAAGTATGTCATACCTAAAGCATCGTTAAATATGATTGGAGAATGAAGAGGCGGAGGGTAACAATAATAAGTGACGGTGACGTGTGAAAACAACGAAAATATTTGCTATAGGGAGTGGGAACCGTAATAGTTGCAATTAGGGCTGTTCACGGTTCAAATATCCGATATTTCGGATATTTGATTGTCGGATATTTGAAGTTTCGGATATCTTAAAATGATATTTGATATTTGATTTGAAACTTCGGATATCCGGAAGATCGGATATTTGAATTTTCGGATCGGATATCATTGAATATCAAATATATCCGATATTATTCGAATACAATTTCAAATATAAAAAAAATTACCAAATGACAAATATATTTTATATTATCCGATTTGTTGAGCGAATGCTGAGCAAATATCCGATTCGCTTAGCAAATATCCGACTTACTCAACAAATATCCAATGTTAAAACTAAAATAAGAAAGGAGTGGATGGAGTATATCGGTATGCAGAGTATTTTTATTTTATTTTTATAAATATCTAAAAAGGGATTATATTAAAAATATAATTTTAATTAAATTAAATTTTGCCTCAAATAATAAATAAAGTAAGTAAAAATTATACACAGACACATCTAAATTTATTTATATACAATTATATATAAAATAAAAAATTATAAAAAATATATAAATATTTTTTCTTCGGATCGGATATTATTTGTATTTGTCGGATCGGATATTTGATTTGTTTGACTTTTCGTTGACCGGATCGGATATTTGATTTGAAAAAAAAAATCGGATCGGATATTTATTTTTTCGGATCGGATCGCTTCGGATATCGGATCGGATAAGCAGATATCGGATAACATGAACAGCCCTAGTTGCAGTGGGGTGAAGCAAGAATAATTGTTTAATTTAAAAAAAAAATCATCGAAAAATATTTTATTTTTTGATTAACAAAACCCAAAAACAATGACCAATAAATAAAGCTGGCAATTTAAAAAAAAATTATTTTTCGAATAACAAAACCCAAAAACAATGACCAATAAACAAAGCCCGCAATTTCGTTATTGTCAAACGTGAGTGACGGCAGAAATCGCTCGGCACACCATCATCCGGAAGCTTTGGCCTTCCAGAACGTGTCATCCCTCACTATGACTGCAAATAATATGGTTCCAATCCACCGAATTTGATTACCTGGGCCACGATCAGTCATCATCATTATGGCTCTCAATTTCAAACTTTGTGTTTGGTGAAAGAGCGACAGATTCATCTTGAGTTCTTTCCGGTCAAAACAATTTCACGATCAAATCAGTTCAAACTCAACTCAATTTACAGTCAACAACCTTCTTAATCCCGCGTATTAGGCCTCAGTTCATTCTACTCTATCACCAATTTCGGCCTTTCCTCCGACGAAGACAGAGAAACCCGGCCAGCAACTTCATTTTCCGATGGGGAAAGGAGGCGGATGTGTGCCAAGCAAGAAGAAATTGCCTACCGGCTTCAATGAAGACCTACCGCCCGAGGCACCATCATCAATCACAGAAAACATTGAAGAGGAAACAAATGTTACATCAGAGAACCCAATTCCACAGCCATTTGAGAAATTGAAGATATTCATCGTATTCTATTCGATGTATGGCCATGTTGAGGGATTAGCGAGAAGGATGAAAAAGGGTGTCGATGGAGTTGAAGGAGTTGAAGGCGTGTTGTATAGGGTTCCAGAGACGCTTCCCATTGAAGTGTTAGAGCAAATGAAGGCGCCGCCTAAGGATGATTCAATTCCGGAGATTTCTGCGGCGGAGTTGGCCGATGCTGATGGATTTTTGTTTGGATTTCCAACTAGGTATGGGTGTATGGCTTCACAGATGAAGGCATTTTGGGATTCGACAGGGCAGCTGTGGAAAGAACAGAAGCTTGCTGGAAAACCTGCTGGGTTTTTTGTTAGTACGGGTACGCAAGGAGGAGGACAGGAGACCACGGCGTCAGTACAATCTCTTTCTTCTTGCTTTCTGTGTTGATTTCACAATTTGCAATTCCGGAAACTGGATTATTTGACAATTGAATTGTTGTGTATTGTTCATCTTGAGTTCCTTTTAGATGCTTGTGCTGAATGATATATTACAATCGCTCTGCCTTTGTTTCTGCTGCTTCTGTATTGATTCTTGATTAATGTCCGTTGTTGGGGAGTCTTTATAACTAGACCTTTGCTGTAGCAGGATTGCAAATTTTCATGCGAACTTGTATTGATAGTATGGGGCATGATGTAGTGATGTCTGGGTATGGTATGAGAAAGCTGTATGCCATTGCATGCCAAACCATCCAGCAGCCTTTAAGCTAGAATGGACTTGGTTAATATTGACCTATCAGAAGTCAGAATCATTGATTCAGTTATTCATTGGTGGACGTTCCAGTCTGTAGCATATGTTTGATTTTGAGGAAGTAGAAAATTTGATACTCACCCTGTTTAAATCTAGAAATACTGAAGGGGAAGCTTCACATTTGATTCAAACGAAATGGGAATAGCATAATTAGAATTATGGAAATTTTTCTCTATAATATCTGTTGGTTGCATCATCTGATAGCTACAAATGTGAGGGATTTTTTTCTGCTTTTTGGATGTTGGTAATAGAGAAAGCGGAGGTTGTCCTTTCTTTGGGGGATGACCTCAAATTCAGAATATATCTTCTTGGTCATGGTGTGGGCAAAGAGAATCCTGTTGGCGTTGGAAAGAGATTCAAGACCCGTCTTTCTTGACATTGTTTCTGCTATTTGATTGCTTTGTTTCCTGTTCCTGATAAAATGAACTTCCCTGTCAACAGTACTGATATTTTTTCGTGAAGTTTGTGATCGGTAATCGGATCTTGATTTTGAAAACATGTTGATTTATGAGCATGGTAGATTTGATCATTTGATTGGAACTCTGTTTCAGAAATAGTTTATTTTTCCTCTAAAGCAGATTTAAGAACACCTACAAATCTCTATAGGGCTCTGATTATTAGCATCATGGCAGGCTAGCGTCTGGGAAGCTGCCCCAGGTGTTTTTCAAATACATATATGTATTTCAGTAACCTTATTAAGGATTGGGGTTAGTGCTAACCAATTATCTACATGGTGATGGTACTTGATGAAAGAAATTAATAGCTGTCACTGCTGAATTTTGCACCGTGCTTTCTAAATCCCTCTAGCTGTGATCTAGTAATCAGCTAGTAATTAAGTGATGGATAGAGGTAGAGGGGATTTGTTTGGCCTCCCTAATTGCCGGTGTTGGTGATGGAAAGTAAAATTGTTTGTTAATGTTAAACATATCGTATAACCCATGGCCTCCACATTGTTCTATTCATCGTGTCTACTTATCAATTAATTGTGTGCAAGTTCAAGAATTAGCTGAAATCATGGACAGATGGGGGTCATTTGTACGTTGCCTCTGTTATCCGTTGCCCAACCTTTCTTTGAAATCCTCTGGACCTCCGTCTAACATTTTTCATGTATACTGCAGTTGGACAGCAATCACCCAGTTAGCCCACCATGGAATGTTGTTTGTTCCTATTGGATACACCTTTGGAGCTGGAATGTTCAGGATGGACACAATTCGAGGGGGTTCCCCGTATGGTGCTGGAGTTTTCGCTGGTGATGGGACTCGGGTACCAGCTGACACAGAATTGGCACTTGCTGAGCATCAAGGCAAGTACACGGCTGCAGTTGTAAAGAGGCTTGCCCAGGCTTGATTTTTTATGTTGGATATTTTTTATCCAAAAACACCGAGTCATTCTACAGTCCTCATCCCAGCATCAGGGCAAGAGTAAGATGAAGCCTTCTTTTTTACTTATTAATGATTATCTGATTGTTTGTGTACCAAGCAGAGCACAGTACCTGGTTTGAACTACTTTATATCCAACAAATTCGTGGTCATTTTTTTCCTCCCGTCTATTGTACGATAATATGATGGGGTTCTTCATCAATTGTGTTTTATTTGCAGTGGCTATATGTGATATTGGTTCTTCGATAAGTTATAGCTTATGCTAAGTAACATGATCGCATATGTATTTGCTAAAACTTTCTTTCCTGCTAATAAATTCTGAAAAGAAGAATTCCCTCATGAGATGGGGTAAAAATTGTTATTCTGACATGGCTTTTGGTTTCCCGCGTATGAGGGCATCCAATTATTCATATCATTCGTCCTTGGCAGGTTAGACAGCAAACACGTTGCACCGTTTGGCCAAAAAAGATTATTTTCAAGCTTTTATTTTTATTTGATGCGACTATTTAAACTAATACAATAATTAATATTATCACTATTTTTTATTAATTTACTATAAGATATTTCTGAATATGTTAAAATCTTTAATTTACCTTATTTTCTTTTATAGTTATTTCAGTAGATTATTTGTTAAGCCATGATTTAGGACTGTGGGGAGAAAAGACTTTAGAGGATCATTTGGGGAGTTCTTGCTTAAAAAAAAAAACTATTATTTTTGCTTGCTTATTTAACTTCAACAAAATAAGTCATAATTTTTTTTGAAAAAGATCAACAACGTTTAAATATTCTTAGATTATAAATATGATTTCAGTAAGATGAATAAGCTTGTTTTTCACTCATTCAGACAGGCAGATTAATTGAATTAGTGTATGTTTAGGGAATTGTGAATTATTGATTGTTGTTGTTAGTTATTTTACTTTATTTAATGAGTAAATATGTCAAAAATGATATAAACTTTAAAAACCTACAGCTGAAAAGATTTGTTTAAGTTAAAAATATTTATCCACGCATATACTTAAACAAATAAATTAATAATTAATGAGTAGTGTGTACCCAAAAGACTTGGGAACAAACTAATACTTGGAAAATTAATAACGCATTGGCACAAACATGAACCGCTGATTTGATCAATATTGTTGTAGTCAGCATTGATTTCAGATACTATTGTTACTAAAAAATAGGTCAGACTAGGATAAATAGCTGGTTAAAAATTAATTAAAATTTTATATAATTTAATTTTTTTATATTTTATATTTTTAGACATATTAATGTCCAATATAGCTCCAATCTTTTATTTTATAATAATACGCGAAAACAGCTGAAGTATGGCGGTACCAAAATACTCAAAAGTTGCCGATGATGATCTGTGTAGGGTTGTTTGTTAGGTATGGTGTTTTTGTTTGTAGTTTTGGATTGGACTTGGGGGCGGGGAAATCCCTGTATCATGTGCCTTTCAAAGAAGGAAATTTATACCATGGTATAGATGGTGACAGCAACATGACATTAAAATGTCAGCATTTTTTTAATTAAAATATTATGTGTTAGAATTATTAGAATAAATTATGTCATAACAGCATTTTTTTAATTAAAATATTATGTGTTAGAATTATTAGAATAAATTATGTCATAACGTTTTAATTTTTTTCTCTACAAATAAAGATATATATTAATATGTTTTTAATAAAAATAAAATAAAATATCAATATGATAATAGTAAATGATTACGAAATAAATTTTGACCAAAAATAATACTCTTTCTTTATATTAGAAAAACCATTCTATTAATTTGTACATTTTTAAAAAAATTAATAAAATTAGTATTAAAATTACACTCACATCATTTATTAAAAAATAGCAAAGTATTTAATATATATACAGTTAAAAAAATTTAAGGGTAAAAATGAAAAGTAGTATTTCACTTTTTTAAAATGAAATTTTTTATACAAAGATTTAGTGACATAATGGCTTTCTTTTTCTGTACAGATGGAGTAATAAGAATTTAGTAGAATAATAGTATAAAAAAAATGTGCATAGCAATGATGAATTATTAGTTTTAATATAATAATGATAAAATTTTAGTAGAATAATGGAGAATGATATGTTCAAAAATGATGAAAAATAAGTACAATATATAACAATTAAAAATAAGTACAACAATTGTGAACAATATTTACTTTAAAATTGCAAAAATAGTGTTAAAATTCATTATAAATTTAGTAGAATAATGGCTAAAAAAGATGTATAGTGCTAGTGAAATATCGATTCATTTATAGTAAAATATCGGTTTATGTATAGAAAAACATTGATTATATCTCATAGTGAAAGATCAGTTTAGTTATTGTAAAATATCAATTTTATGTATGATAAAACATTAAATATATATTCTATGGTGAAATATCAATTCAGTTATAGTAAAATATTAGTTTATGTGTAGTGAAATATTTACTATATTATAGTAAAATATCAGCTTAGTTATGATAAAGAAAAATCAGTTTATGTATGATGAAATACTAATTATATTTTACTATGAACGATTAGCTTAACTTTGATAAAAAGATCAATTCAACTATGGTGAAAAATCAATTTAATTATGATAAAAAATTAATTTATATATAATAAAATATTGACTATATTCTATGGTGAAAGATCAACTCAAAGTGGTTCAAAGATCCATCCATTTATGTATGTTGAAAGATTATTTGATGCATAGAAAAACAAAAATGATGAAAGATATATGTAAAAAAATTAAATAACATATATATTAATATGAGTGTTTATTTATAATAAAAAATTAAAATAATATAGTATAAATTTTTACATTAATTTTAATTAAATATATTTTAATTTTAAAAACTTAAAAAAAATATGGTTTTTCGGATTGTTCTATGCGAACAATTGCATGGTATAAGGATTATTCAAAGAATCAACAAATAAAAGAAAATGAATAATAAGATGGGGAACTACCTAGAATTGAGCAAAATAAAACATCTATAAGATGTAGTCTTTTTTATTTTATTTTTTACTTAAATACCTATATTTGAATTCACATCAAGTCAAATTGAATATGAAATTGTTTGGATATCCAAAAATAGTGATTGCATATATCAAATATTTATACAAACACATATTTCATAATTTGTAGCAAATTTTAGAAAATTAATATTTGAAAATAGGAATTGAAGGTCTAAGAATGTCCATATTTATGTCTATGTGAGTGTCCAAATCATTGATTCACGTAATACACCAATTTTTATTATTAAATAAAATTAACTTTAAAAAACTTATTTTGCAGAAGCAAAATGGTAAAATGTGGGTGTTGCCATCACTCTTAACAAAAATTCAATATTCACACTACTTTCATATTAAGTGCAAGGGTAAATACGTATATGTAAATAATAATATAAGTAAGATTAACAAATGTTGAAATGGTACTACGTAAATAAAATTAATAAAGTTGTTTAAAATGGAGATCAACTCTTGAAACAATGACAATCTAATCCCTATTTAAAATATTAAAATCGCAAGAGACCTCACAAAGGTATATCACTAAATAACTCTCACTCTAAGCCTCATTTCAAAATCCCATCAATTCACAACCGGTACATCATCGATGAAATCCTCATTGACATCATATACTCACAGCATGTCATATAAAAGTGTAGCATTGGCGCACTAATGTATTGAATAAATATGGCATCATTTATAAAGGCAGCATGCAATATATAGTGAAAATACAATAAAACATGCGACATCATACAAATGATGCGAACATGGAGCACATAGTATAACACTAAACAATGAAATAGATCAAAGATATGGATCATTAATTACTTAGGCCATACTTGATTTCTTATAATAAAATTCCACCATTACAAGACAACATTCCATGTAAATCATCCACACAAATCACACTGAATAGCTCTATTCCGCTACAAGATTGGTGACCAATCCTACTAGTGCACTAATAGTGACCAGACTATACTATCGCATTTAGCACATGAACAACAATTAGTCATACTAGTGTACTAACGATAATTAGATCATACTAATCACCTTGGTCACCTAATATTTAAATATTGAAATCATCTAAGAAGCCTATAAATCCAAATATAATAGATATATGGCCTTAATTAGTGCATGAATGGAAACTACACGAATGCTAACAACAAGAAAAACACACAACGCTTAATCCTACATCAAATATCATCCTAATATTACATGAGTGGACTATCTACAACCACCAACTTATACATGAATGGTAATTAACACAACTCTTAAATCACATAAGGTAGACTATCTACAATCATCATGGGATACACGATTGATAATCAACACTAACCCCAACTATATTTTAGTTTAATTATGAATATTTTTGTGGCACCCCTAATTTTCATTAATAATATTTTTAATAAAATGCATAAGTAATAAAACTAAAAAGAGGGATGTTACCACCACACTAAATATAAGAGATGTGTGATCATTCACATAACTCATGTTTAATGAAACTTAATTTTTATTAAAATATTGCACAAAGAATGAGAGATAACCCAAGAGAGATATTAAATAGATGACAATCACAAAGTTTCACAAACAAAATCATAACTCAAAAATATAACGGAGTAAATTAAGAGCTTTAATAACTAAAGAGATAGAAAAGGGCCTTAAACAATGGGCAACACATCTACACTAATTAGCCTAACTCTCAAGATGAAAGATAAACCCCCATCTAACCATCCAACTATTAACCTACATCATTCTCATCATACTCTAACTAAGAGGTATACCCTTCAAATCATCCACTACTTTGTGGAATGAAATTCAGATCAATGCAATGACCATAACACAACAAAATCAATATGGTAAAGTATTGGATACAACAAACCTAACCTAGTACATGTTACAAGAAACCTAACACTTATAATGGACACATGCATAAGGGCATATGATTATCTCATAGAAAATAAGGTGGACTTAAATATACACCTCAAATAAATACCATTTCATTCATATTATCACATAATCCAATTATTAATAGGTTTAATTTGAGTGCACTAGTTATCCACCATGAGCACACAAGTGACATGATAGCTTCCACAATTGGTGTTTGTAATGATTACACCCAACACAAAATCAAGAACACAGTAAACAACTACACTAAGGGATCCTTACTAGGATGACCTATCCCCCACACTAAAAAATATAAGCTATTAGACACAAACAAAAAAAGAACATATATATAAAATACTTTAAAGATTTAGGTCATCAAATATTTAATAAAGATAAGTTTTACTAAGGCCTATCTTTAGCACCACAAACCCCAAATGTAATATTATTTTTGGAGAAAACTAACACTAGAAGATTTATTTTAGTGTGTGTGTGTATCAAGGTGGGAAGAAAGCATATTCAAAGGTGATATTCTTTTGGTTAAGACATAATTAGGTTCTATAAACACCAAACACACCAAGCTAAAAATGTTTCATAGAGATGAGGACGCAACATTAGGGATGGGTGAAAACACATATAATGTACATAAGTAATACATTTAACTTGATATCATCAAGCATTCATTCAAATTACCATGAACCTTCATGGTTGGCATTGAAATTTGGTCATAAATAAACACTAAACGTTTACATAACCAAAACACAATTCTCAATATCATATTAACTTACTAACACCTATAAACCTAAAATAAGTAGATGCAATGTTCATCAATATTGATTTCCTTCATTATTATCATCAACCTCTTCCATTTTATCCCCATTTAAGATCTATTTTGTAAAAGATCACAGCCTCTAATTTGATTTCATAAAGAGAAATGAAAGCAATACCAAACAATCCTACATGTTTAAAAAAACCCAAATTCATCACCATAGATTTCCCATGTCATTGTTTTTTTTTTGTATCATGAAGAAGACATTGATTTTTATGAGCACACTTGAAATCCTTTATATGCTTAGGAACCAATCTATTCTTGCTCATAAAATGAATGAAGTCATATATATACTTCAATTACATTCACTACATAAAGAAAAAGAAGACAATTAAGCAAGTAATTTAATAACATTATCTTGAAGTAATGGTACACTTTAATCATGAACTTGTCACTAAGACTTTATATCAATAGTCTCTATATCATAAAGAGAATAAAATTATTCAAATGAACCATGTGCAAAATTAGCAAACTCCAAATTGATTTTTGAATGATCTTCTGAGTTGAGAAAAATTCTTCTAAAACTCTTATTCTTTTTAACACGAATCTCATCATCTTTAGAAGAAGAAATTATACTTAACTTAGATTATAACCAAGAATCACTGTATACATTTATTCAAATAAGAAAATAAAAAATTGATAGATATTATTATAAATTATGAAATTAAGAAAACAAAATAACACTTTAAAAAGATTATTAAATTGGAGAGTTAGAGTTACCTCAGATTAAATGAGTATGCCAAACAATGAAAAGGTGTAAGTTACTAATCTTAGACCTTGTTAGGGTATATTTCATATGCTTTTGAAAGTTAGTGGGTTGTAGGGTGTGATATCCTATTAATTATTTTCATCCTACAAGGTTAAAACACATGAGTATGGAAAAAAAAAATAAGAACTTCAATGATAAACTACCTAAACTTAGTGTTTAGCAGGCTAAAAATGGTTGTTTTGCATTTAGAGAAAAAAATATTAGGTGTCTTGTAGGGTGGAACAATGCTACAAGTTGATGTGATGATATATGGCGATGCACTCTACATAACGAGCTAACATGATTCAAATGCCACATGTGCTCTTCGTCATCCTCCATTCTCTATTTTCATTCTCTCTTCCTATGCTTTGATCCTATAGGGTGAGAGACCCTACAAGATGACCTTACAGGTTGGTTACAAAGGATTCCATAAGGTCATATGACCCTATAGGGTGTTATAGAGCAAACAACCCTACAATTTGGCTAGAGAGTGACAATTGAAGACCGTAAATTGCATATGCAACCATTTCTTATACTAAAAAAATAGAAGATTATTTTTTTCACCTCTTGCTCCCAAATTCCAGACTTGAAATTATGAGGAATTGCCACATGGCCCTTATCTCCCACCTTACACCCTCTATAAAATGGAATGAGATGAGAAAATCAAAAGAGGGAGCCTCCACCATTTTTATGGGGAAAATCAAAGCTAAAATTAGAGGCAAAAATCATAGGTCAAAACATAGAAAAATAAAGGAAAGGCTATGGAGGTTCAAGCTCAAGGTTGAAGATGAATTTCAAGGAGGAAGGAAGATCACCCACCCTATATATAGTAGTAACCCTATAGGGTGTACTCTTCCCTATTTATTTTTTTATTTTGGTATTTTTAAGGATAATTCTCAACATAAGATAAGTTATTTTGTTGAGAGGATCATGAGGTTCCCAATCATGTATTGACTTAAATGTTGTAGTATTGTGTTTGTTGCAAATATATGAATAACACCTCGAAATTTTGTAAACCTGTATTTCCAAGTGTTTAGCCTCTTATTTCGAAGTTAATCTCAAACCTTAGATTAATGATTTTTTACCCTTAAACTGTAACCCTAATAATTTGTTAAATATTTTATCCTAATTATTTTCCCTATTTTCCTTTTTCTTTGCCTCTCACCCTTAACTGATTTTTTTTTCTGGTTCGGTTTCATTAATCGATAAACCCCAAACTAACCAAATTATCCTAACCAAACTAATCCTAAAATAACACATGCAACCCTCCCTTGAATTCACCCACTCCTCTACCAAATCCATCTTTACATCCTCCCCCTCTCTACCTCACCTAAACACACGTCATCCCTCCTTTTCACCTAGTATTTTCCTTTCTCACCTGACCAGCCTTAAACCCTTCCTTTCCTCCTCTATTTTTTTCTTGTTTGTGTCAACCCTATAACCTCAAAATCCCTTCTCCTTTTCTTCCTCTTTCATCCACTCCACTCGAGCTTTGTTGATAGCAACAACAACCACCACCATTACCGTTTTCCCCAACTCCCTTCTTCCCTTTTCAATTTCCCTTAGCTTTTGACTCCCTGATCAACAAAGTCCCCTCATTCTCCATCATTTTTCTTTCTCTATCTTCAATACCCCAACTAGCCCAACAATCCCTCTATTTTTGGGCATTTTTATTTTACAACACCACCAACCCAACCTCCACCCTCTTGCGCATCACCCATTACCGCGTCTTCTACCAACCACCTCGTGCCAATCTCCAACTTGTGTGCAACATTCTATCACCCACCACAATTGCTCCTTTTCAACCTTGACCTCCTTTGCATTTTCCCTAGTCATGCACCAGCAGTTGCGCAACCAACCATCGCCCACCATCACCAAGTCTCCTCCTCCTCTTCTTCCCCCTCCTTCCTTTTTCTATTTTTCTTCTTGGCCTTATCCTCCTTAAAGCCAACCCAATGCCACAATATCCTCATGCAACTCCACCACCTAGAAACATGAAATTTGTAGTCGAGCCTCCCCGTGCAACATTGCGCCACTTTTCCGCACAACTGCCTAACCTTCTATTATCAACCCACACAACCATCACATCACCATCATCCACCTTTCTTATGCATTTAAACACCACCCAACCTCCATCCTTTCACTTGAACTACCACCTTGCAACCCCTCCTCATGTTGCTGCACCTACTCAATGTACAAGCTCTTTTGTAATACCTTAAATTTTAGCTAATACTATTTTAAATAATTAGTACCTTAAATTAATTCCAAACTTATGAAATTAATATTTTTACCTTACCTTAATTTTATTAATCCTAAATCTAAACCTAATCTTAATATTTATTCCATTTCATTAATACTTTTACCCTAAACCTAACCCTGGATAACTGATAAATAAAATTTACCCTAATTCCCTACTTTAAATTTTAACATAATTCTAATCCTAACCCTAAACTTATTTGTTTCTCTTTTTTTCCTTTTTCTCCTTCACCTTTTCTTTTTCCCTTCTTTTCCTTCTTCCTTTCCCGGCTTCCTTCTTCTTCTCCTTCTTCTCCTTCTCCTCCTTCCTCATATCCTTCTCCTCTTCCTCCTTATCCTCCTCCTTCTCCTTCTCTTGCTTGTTCTTCTCCTCCTCCTCCTCCTTCTTCTATCCTTCTATTTCTCCTTCTCCTTCTTCTTCTATCCTTCTACTTCTCCCTACCCTTTTCCTCAGCCTCTCTCCTCATTCCTTGCAATTCAAGAAACCATGTATACATATACCCTATAAAATTTCTCATTACTTCATTTATTTCTTCACCTAACTACTTCTCTAACTCTTCCTCACTTTACCTTTCATATCTGCTACGTATCATTCCATTTTCATCCACCATTATCTACCATTTTTATCCCAAGAAGCTTTGTATGACTTATACAACCTCACACAACCCTCTCCTTGTAGTGTTAAAGCCTCTCTCAGCTCAAGCCTTTCTGTGTGAAAAATCCATACCAACACCCCTAGCAACATAAAAAACAATGCCAAACACCACCTCTTGAACATGAAATTCATGGTGCACTACCTCCCCTACGTTAAGAACCTATGCCAGAGACCCCTAGTTACTTCAAAAATTGATGTTGCACCCCCCTAGATGTGTCAAGAGTTGAATATATTGTAACAACCTAAATTTTATTACTAAAAAAATTTGTTTATAGTGAAAGCGTAATACCAAAATAGTTGGTTGTTATCACCATAATTGATACAAGTATGGCTTACCAAACCATCATTGTGTCAATTATAGAACTAAACAATTAGAATGTAAAATATGAAAAAAAGTGGGATAATAACTCTTATTATAATTTTTGAAATACATATAAAAGGGATACTATGGATCTAAGAGTCTAAAAAAGTATCATGGTAAAATTATCATCCGTATAACATAACTCTACTCCTAAAATCCCTAATATAGAAAATCACTCCACCCCACAAAACACATCATAGTTTGTAAAATCATATAGCGGGTCCTCATCAACCTACCCATAGACATTTGGATCGTTTGCTTATGGGAATGAGTATCACCCATAAAAAGGATGGTTAGTAGGCAACATATTGAGTAAGGTAATGATACAATTAGGGTTGTTAATGAGCCGAGTCGAGCCAAGCTGGGGTAGGCTTGGCCTCAGCTTGTTTAATAAACGGGCCTAAAAATGAAGCTTGAGCTTGGCTTGTTTATAAACGAGCCGAGCTTTTAACAAGCCGAATTGCGAGCTTTTGTGGTAAACAAGCCGAACTAACGAGCTTTTACACTATAAATGTAACACCACCAAATTTTACTCTTGAAAAAAAATTGTTTAAAAGAATAATGCAGAAGCTAAAATACAATTTGGGGAATGTTACCGCCACACCTAACACACGATAAATATCTACCATCTATCTCATGCTATATGCAAGGCTAAAACCTATCCAATAAAATTCAACTAACATCTATGCCTCGAGGAAAAGCTCCCACAAAGAAATATCTATAGGCAGATGGCAAGTGAATAATTTCACTAAATAAGATCATCGTTGAATAAACCAGCAGAAACCTATGAAATAATCTTGGATTTTAAAATCTTATTAAAGTAATGGGAAATTAAAATTCAATTACAACTCCCTTGAATTTTAATACAACACTTGAAAACTTTCAAAAATGAATATAGATAAATAAGGACAAATTCTGAGGGATCAAACTCCAGATTGCCTACTTTCTCAAGCCAAGACTTCAACCTAACAACAATATCCAATCTCAAACTTGCACAAGAGGTCTGCTCCCCACCATTAATGGATGGTCGCATGACCCATTCAACCAAGGTACTATCAGTACAGGTCCAATATTGAGTAAATTACGACTACCTAACTCATGGAAGGAAAAAGACACACATAAGATATGGCAATCTTTAGCTTATAATATTCATGCTCAATTACACATGCGATACATACACCATTCTACTTGTATAATAACTCATGCTTGATTTATACATGCGATACATACACTATTTTACTCATATAATAACTCATACTCGATTATACATATGATACATACAATAGAACATGGGGTCACAGACTCATGCTCATAATACATGATTAGACATGGCAATACATAAGTTACAAGCATACAAGAAAATCATGATCACATGCTAAGTAACACACACTACCTTAGAAGGTATCATTCTACACATAAGGCCCACATGCGATTTTAAACAATAGATCATGTGATAAATGAATACGGACATGCGTCATATGACAACACTATTATAAGAGAGACAACCAAGAGACATGCATATGAAACATAAATATAAAGCCCATAAGTGAGCAAGAATAATTCATTATTATATTCCTTTATTGTGATTACAACCATTTGATTATACTATCTTGAGGACGGAGACTCAAAGAGATCGTAAAAATAATCTAGTACTCGAACGGTACTAGCCCTAGTTGTCTCACCTAGAAATGTAGCCATACCACCAATAAATAGAACACCTAATCACTTAAGTATGCATACCCCCTATAGGGCCAAAATATATCGAGACACCTATAGAGTAGAAGAGGGTCTCTCCGAACCTCATAAGGCACCCGGGATCGCAGAATAGAAAAACACCGGAATGGTACCAAGTGAATACCAAACCTAACTCGGATAGCTACCCTAAGTGATATAAGTCCCAACTCAAGATCTTTCACTTTAAGTGATTAATATTTTATTTAAGGATTTAACCAATCATAAATCAGGCCCATATAATAACACTTAGCTCACATCCATCAACACAATGAATTTCTATTATTATATCAATTTTAAGTGGCATTAAAGCCAAGTAGTATTAAAGTCGATAAATTTCAAGTAGCATTAAAAGCAAACTCATCCAAGTGGAATTACAGTCGATCGATTCCAAGGGCATTAAAGCCGAACCAATTCAAGTGGCATTAAAGCCGATCGATTCCAAAGGCATTAAAGCCAATCAAATTCATGTGGCATTAAAGCCAATTAATTTCAAGTGGCATTAGAGCTGAATAATTCCATGACATAAAATACAGCATAAGATATCATGCAATTTCAATCCGTACTCAACCCTTCACATACTCACACACGTATAATATTCAAGCACCATACTAACACACACTTGCATTGAGGCTATAAGTTCATACAAAGATACAACTACCACACAGAACACAACATGTGCTTGACATGATTAAATAATTAAGCATACTCATCACCTTCCACTCCAAGCAGATATACCTTTAATATTCCGCCATAAGTAAAGGTAAGTAATGACTTACCTAAATCCGAAGCTAGCTAAGAAAATTGAGAAAGAGAGAGAGATATCAGGAGCTCGACAATCCACGAGAAATTTTTCCATGATCATTGATGGAAATCGGAACTAGGTTAGAAACTATCTTATCGATCAATAATTCAAATATTATAATGAAATCAACATAAATGGACACAAACGATCTTTCTTAGAAAACGTGTCCAAAACCTATGACTCACGAGCATCACTCTATTAAGATTTAAGATTAAATATCAATCAAATCGGTTTTAATACATATCACTTGGGGCATTTCAAATTAATTTAGAAAGTCGGGGAAAGAATAATAGATTATAAGTTAATTTTATAGAAAATAACCTACTCATTAGGTTTTACAACTAAAGAGGTAAACCAACCATTTTTAAGAATACCAATTCAACCTGATAACATAAGAATACAATTCAAATTATTTAAAATCAAAGCCGGAAATTCGATTAGGTAAAAGACGCATAGCATATTCAATTTTATAAAACCACCTTCGAAAATTAGGGTTTTTAATGTCTGAGCTACGAACTAACTAATTAACTTTTGTTATCTCAAATAGATAGCTTAAGAGTATAATTGAACTATTTTAAATAAGTTTAGATAATCAATTTCAATAAAACAATCTTTCAAGTAGCCAATTCAAGATAATTGGTTTCCGAAATTAGGGTTTCAAAGCCCAAGACACAAACTTGGATAATTCAAATCAATTAATTCCAATTGAAGGTGTTAGGATGCAATTAATACCATTTCAACTATTTCTATAAATTTAATTTTATAAAAAAAAACTATACAAATGACCAATTTCATAATTTTCCTTGAAAACTAGGGTTTTAGGCCCGAAAAAGCAATTCCATTAAATTTTATTAATTTATTTAAAGTGAATGTTTAGAAATGCAATTAGACATATTTTATAACATATCATATAATCAATTGATCAAAACCAATAAAAGAAATACCCAATTTAGTATAACTAGGGTTTCTAAACTCGAAACACAAATCTAATCAGTTCTTGCTAAAGTATATAAATTGACGGTTCAGAATTGTGATTAAATGTATTCTAATGTAATTTATACAATCAATTGAATAAAACAACCTGATTACACAATCCAATTTAGACCTGCAAGAGTTTTGACCCAAAAATCCAATTCCAATCAATTTCACACAATTTTTTCAAATCAACACTTTCGATATGAAATTAAATACATTTCAAAAGATATTATAAAATCAATTGAGTGAAAAAACTCAATTATGCAATCTAATTCCATTACACACGAATTTTGACCTATAAATCCAATTTTGGTTAATTCGGCATAAATTTATCAAATTGATGATTCTGGTATGAAATTAGATACATTTTTCAACACATTGTAAAATGAATTTACCCAAAATAGCTTAATCGGACGAATCTAAAAAATTTGGGCATAACTTGGCCAAAAATCTGATTTTCACAAATCAACCAAATACACTACAATTAACCACTCTAAATCAATCATACACCATATACATACATAATTACACAATCAATTTAGCTTATCATAAGCTAATTCATACTCAATTAATCAAAACAAGGGTTAGGGCTTTTGGAAATTTATACCAAACGAAACTAACCAATCGGGACGAGTGAAGGCCGGAGAAGATGCGCCGGAGGTTGAGGACTGCTCGCCAGCAGCGAGCGAAGCTCACCGTGGCAGGACGGTGGCACGACCTGCGCTCCCTGTCACTGCACGCGGCTGCTGCTGCTACTACATTGATGTGACTATTGTTGCAGCTGTTGGTTGCGCTGTTTCGATAGTGGCAGTTGTGGTCGCCAATTGGCTGGAGTTGAGGAGTAGGGAGGAGATGGTAGGTTGGGGTTTTGGGGGCAGAATAAGGAGAAACACGAACGGGAAGGAGAAAGAGAAGAGAAAGGAGAGAAGAAGAGAGAAAAGCAAAAGGAAGAGGGGGTCGGGAGGACTAGTTAGGTTTTAGTTTTTTTTTTTACAAACACAAGTATATAATAAAACACTAAATATCTAAATTTATTATTGGAAGATTTTATCTAAAATTTGTTTAAAGAAAATCATTTCATAAGGATTTGTACATATAAAATCGATATAAGAGCCACATAAAGAATTTCGAAAATGTTTTTGAAAAATTTACTAATGAACGTAAAAATTTATATTATGTACAAAAATACATCTTATGACCTTGAAAAATTATTTAAAAGCACATACGAAAATATTTATGTCAAATTCTAATAAACTGAGACTAATTTAAATAATTTCCGAATCTGGTTTTCTCCAAACCAAAAATGGTAAAATAGAAGTAAATTAATTTCAGAAAGAAATTCATAAATAAGCTCCAAAATCTTTTTAATTTGAAACTTTCCGAAGATCTTAACGACCTCGGAAACGAATAAATTCAAAGTCAAAAATATTTTCTATAGATAAAATCATTAAAATAAATTTGACTATTTTAAACGAAAATTTCATAATTTAAATAATATATTTCATTAACGAAATATAACTTCAAAATAAAGTCATAATCATACGACGAAGTTATAATCGAAAACGAATCTAAAATATTAAAAATCAAAATACGAGAAAGAACGGAAGTACAGATTTTTAACCAAAAATCGAAATCATATGAATATAATAAAATCATGGTTGTGAACGAATTTATCTAGAATGATCCGCAACGAAAATTATTAATTAAATTCAATTATGAAGTCAAAATCGTCGATAAATCCATAAAATGAATCGAAATTAAGAAAATTAAATATTTATATCAAATTATGCTAATAAAATCATTAAACTTAATAAAATTGGATTTAAAAAATACGAAGTATTAAAATAAATGAATTCGAGCCCAAATTTATTAGGCTCAAGCTTGGCTTGTTCAATAATCGAGATGAGCTTGAGCCTAATTTTTTAGCTCGTTTAGCTAAACAAGCGAGCCAATCCGAGCCTTTAATGGGCCGAGCTCAAAAAGCTCACGAGTCGGCTTGGTTTGTTAACAGTCCTAGATACAGTCAAGTAAGGGTTATAAAGTAAATAAGCATACATGTGTGTTATCATAAAATAATGTAAAGTAAATACTGAATCTAGATTTCATTAATAGATATATCATATTTCACTATTTTATTTAAGTTGAGTTTAGGGATACCTGTAACACCCCAAAATTCACTATTTTTTTTTGAAAAGCGGAAGCAATTAAAATAGAAATACTTAAAACCTGTGAATTCTGGGAATGTTACCGCCACACTTAGTACCAGACCGGTTTTCTCCAACCGTTCCAGTACCAAGTGCTAAGGCTAAAGAAAAGATTTATGTTAAATTCAAATTAACAATTCATAAAAGGATTCGAAGATCGTACACAAAATCAGAGTATGAGAAATTAAGAGTTAATTACAATACCCTTGAAGTTTCAAATAACACTTGTAACTTCCAAATAGAAATACATTTAAACAAGATAAAACCCGATGGGTCAAATTCCGGATTGCCTACTCACTCAAGTCAGGCCTGCCACCCCAAAATAGTCTCTGATCTTAAACCTGCACAAGAGGTCTGCTCCCCACCATCGGTGGATCATCACAGGACCCATCAACCAAGGTAGTATCAGTACGGGTCCAGTACTGAGTAAGGTGACTTGATCACTAAGGCCAACACATAAATACATAAATCATGCAGGACGTAAAAGAGCATATTCATAAATACATAAGATCAACCAGGTAAAAGTACAAAGGCCCAATAATCCGGATTAATCATTTAATTGATCTCTTATCAGAATTCAATTCACGCCATGCCTTTTTATCAAGTCCATGTGAGCACAGGAACATCCCACTATTATTGCCGGTGGGCCGGTCACTTGCGGGACAAAGTCCACACCACTATTATTCGCCGGTGGATCGGTCACTTGCGGGACAAAGTCCTCACCACTATTCCTTACCGGTGGATCGACTGGTTCCTGCTCACATGGTGTTCCACTGTAAGTAATTAGTACCTTTTAAATGTTTTGGCAACTATGATTTATTTTTATTGAGCTCGAGTCACCCCACTATTATTTCCGGTGGGGCGGACACTTGCGGGACAAAGTCCTCACCACTATTATTACCGGTGGATCGGTCACACATAGGGTTAAACCCTAACCACTATTCCTAACCGGTGGATCGGCTGGACCCGGCTCAATAATCTTCCACTTTAAATGATTAGTGTCTTAAGTATCTTATTCAAAGGCTTTCACTAAACATGCATAAATCACCACACATCACAAATCATAAAATTCCATAATTACACTTTAATTACCAAATACACGTGATAACCCAAAACTCTAAGTAGCCTCAAAATCCATAGTTAACCACTCCAAACCCTAATTTAGTGTCCTCCGTACCCTTAATTTGCTCCACGTGCTATTTTCCATCCCAATTGCTCAAACACCCAAACAACACTTACATTACCTTCCTTACATCCCAAATTAACTTTCCACACGTAAATTTCATACCCATGCAGACATTAATCCCCCCCATGCAAACCTTCGAACCTTTTTCATGCAAACCCTAAAATTCCACGTGAAGCCCTAAATTCAACCATGCAAACCCTAATATCACCATACAACCATCAATATCACCATGTAAATCCTAATACCACCATACAACTATAATTACCACCATACAAACCTTAATATCATCATACAAACCCTAATACCAACATACATCCATTAATACCACCAGGTAAACCCTAGATTCTGTCATACAAAACCATAAATTCAATCCAACCAAAACCAAAGATTCACCCATACCAAACCCTAAATTCAAACCATAAAGATTCTTCCATACCAAACCCTAAATTCAAACCATAAAGATTCTTCCATACCAAACCCTAAATTCAAGCCATAAAGATTCTTCCACATAAAATCATAAATTAGAATCTCCCAAGAAAAACTATAAATTGAATCATAAATTAGATTTCCCCATATAATATCATAAATTACATTTTCCCAAATAACATCATGAATTAGATTCTCCTAAACAAATTATAAGTTAACTCTCCCAATCAAATCATAACTTAAATTCTTCCATATAATATTATAAATTACATTCTCCCAAACAACATCATAACTAAATTCTCCCAAACAAATTATAAATTAACTCTCCCAATCAATCATAAATTAAATTCTCCCATATAATATCATAAATTAAATTCTCCCAAATAGCATCATAAACTAGATTATTCCTTATAAAACCATAAAATTTAGGTCAACTCACTTCCCTTAGTCAACTTCTTTCCCCATCCTCCTTTTTCATCCTTCCTCTCACACAAACCACATCGACTTCCTCACATACACAACACATATCATCATACATAATTAATACGTATACCATGCACAACATACTTCAACTCCAAGTCATACCACATATAAAATATTTAATTATAATAAACATTAGATACATAACATGCGAAACACATAATACACATAAGCACATAAAAGGGCTTATCACTCTTTACCTAAAACGTCACCGGTCTTGGAGCACGCTCCTACGCCTCCTTAGGGTTTTGACTGGTTTTACCTATTATGAGGGAAAAGCTAAAATTAGACTCTCTCCTATCAAAATAATATTAAACACTAATTTAATATAAGAATAGTTTTTTTATAAAATAATAATAACAAAAATACCAAAATAATATCAATATTAATATTAATAAGAATAATAAAATAGTAGAAATAATAATAAAAAGGCATTACTCAAAAATAAAGTGAAATAAGGGCTTCAGACCCTTTACCAAAATAATACTAAAAAGATTATTTGTAAAATAAATAACCCAATTCAGAAATAATAATAATAATAATAATGATAATGATAATGATAATGATAATGATAATAATAATAATAATAATAATAATAATAATAATAATGACATTATTAACAACACTAATGTTAAAATATTTATATTAATAATAATAAATAAGAATAATGGAAATTCGAAATAGAAAATAATAATAATAATTATTATTATTATACTTATAACATTTTAATATTAATAATAGTAATTATAGAAATAATAAGAAGAATAATAATAAAATCTAATTAAAATATATTAGGCTTCAGCCCTCAACATAAATAATAATAAAATATTAATACTAATAATAATAATAATAATGCATATTAAAATATAAATATTAAGAATAATAATAATAGTATTTATATGTAAATAATTGAAATAAAATAATTTAAGGGTTATAAAAATAGGAAAAATAGCTGAGAGGGTCTAGGGTTCAACCAAATGTTGGTGGGGATAGGCGGCACCGGCGGTGGCGCACGACGGTGGCGGCGGTGGCCGGAAAGAGGAAAGAAAGAGGGGAAAGTTGCATGCTGGGAATAAGATAGGAAGAATTAAAATGGGAGCTGGGTTGTTTTGAGTTCCCCAGAAGGAGAGGGACAGAATAGAGGTGGTGGCGCAACCAAAGGTGGCGGTGCACGGCGGCGGGGGTGGTGGCCGAATGGAGGAGAAGGAGAAAGAGAGAGGAGGGGAGGGAGAAAAAGGAAACTAAAGGTAGGGGAAGGTAGGGCAGGGTCTGCAGAAAATTTTTGGAGGTGAAAGAAGCGGCCTTAGCGGCGGAGGAGGTGGCTAAGGGCGGCGCGAAGGGTGGCGGGGCAGAAAACAGGGTTGATCGGGAAGGGGACTTCGCACAGCTGGGGCGGCTTGTGCAGGAAGAATCGAAGGGCGAGATAGACTTGGTTAGATAGAGGGCGGTGCAAGGATGACACAGGTGGCCAGAACGGGCGGTGAAGTTGGCCGGAGGCGGCGGAAGAGACGTCTAAAGGGTAGGCGGTGGCAAGGTCAGGATTCTGGGTTATGAAAACAAAACTCGATACATGGCAGTGTAAGGAGTATTTATAGAGAAAATAAGAGGGGTTAGGGTTCTTTGGGTCGGCTAGAGGGTAATGAAACTAGGGTTCCGGTCGCCGGTGGCGTGGTTCGGCCGGCGGAAATCAAAACGGGGGAAAAGGGGTTGCGCAGGAGAGAGAGTATCACGCGACAAAAGGGAGAGTTGATAGGGTTTATGAGGCTGCCGAAATGAGGGGAAGAGAAAGGGAGGAAAAGGCTGGTCAAATCGGGCTAGATCGCCGGCGAAAAACTAGGGCGGGCGGCGGTGCAGGTGCAGGTCGGTGGCGTCGGGCTGGGGAAGAAGAAGATGGGGGGCTTGGACCGGGCGGCTGAGAAAGAAAGAAGAGAAAAAGAAAGGAAGGAGACTGGGCGGTTCGGCGACGGAGGAGGAGGTATTAAATGGAACGCTGAGTTTAAGTTGGAAAATAAGTAAAACGCGGCGCGTCGAGGGGCGGCAGAAGGAGGCAAAGTCTCGCGGGCGCGGGCTGGACCGAAGGAAAAGAAAAGGAGAAGACTAGGCCGCGACTGGCCCAGTTCGGGAGAAGAAGAAAAAAGAAAAAGAAAAGAGGAAGAAGAAGAAAAAGAAAAGGAAAAAGGGAAAAGGGAAAAAAAATAGTGGGTTGGCTTAATTAAATTAATTAGAATATTTGGAATATTTAAAAATGATAATATTTAAATAAAATATTATTTAAATCCCTTTTTAGGCTAAATTAGGAATTTTAAAATATTTTCCATAAACTCCTTTTTAATTAGCAAAACATCCTAATTTTCTCTAATTAAATTATTTATAAAATTAATATCAATTTGAAACTATTTTCTCCTTCTTATTTTAAATAAAATAATTTATTTAATTAATTTTCAAAATAAAATGCTTACTTAGCTAAATTACCCAAATTCTCTTCTAATAAAAATACTTATAAATTTCTTCTTGAATTTTCCTAGTTAAATATCCTTTTATTTTATTAAAAATAATTTATTTAAATAATTTTTCTAATAAAACCTCATTTAAATATAATTTATGAAATTAGAAATTTTCGGGGTATTTCAATACCACTATTCTTAAACTAGTAGAATGGTCTAAAGTACCTCTTAAGAACCACTATTATTGTCCGGTAAAATAAACCCAACACCTCTCAAGATAAAATGCACTTAGCCACTATTCTTAAACCGGTGGAATGATTTGAAGCACCTCTCAGGGACAACACACCTAATCCCCTGTTATCATCTGGTGGAACATATACAACACCCTGGTCGTGACTCATGTAATTTTTCACTTTAAATTATTCATATATTATCCACTAGTGCTTATCTCTAAATTATATTCTCATTCACGTTGAGTATAAGACCGGCTATTCTTAATCCAATGGAATGGACTAATGTATCTCTCAGGAAAAAAACACACCTAAGCCATTATTATCATTCGGTGGAGCAGACCCATATAACACCTTGTCCCAACTCATGTGATCTTTTACTTTCAATTATTAGTATCTTATTAAGTGTTTATTACATTTAAGATCATCATGAAGGACTCTTATAGATATGCATAACTTATAATTGGAAACACATAAGTACAACCATGTCGTTATCAAGGCCATCCTTAAGGAATAGGTCTATAATTCTCATAATATTCTTAATATAATTCTTAGCTATATCCCCTCCAAAAATACCAAAGTTTCATTTTTAACCCTGATTGACCAAAATGATTTTTTTTACCAAAACCTTAGAATATCATATTAGATAACTTATATTTTACTCTATCTATCATTTAATCACGTTACTTATAGCATAATAGGTAACACCCTCTAAAATTATTAGGGTAATATTACTCCTCAAATTACCATCAAATTCCCTTAATGACCTCATGATATGTTGATACATATCAATCCTTGATACTCGTACGAGATACGTAATTCTAGATTTATATACATAAATACCATGTATCCAACATTATACCCAAATACATACTTTCATATTTTTCTCCCTTTCAAGGTATCACATCACAACATGCTCATAATCAATATTATCCATATAAAATTAAGAAAAAAGATATACATACAAAAACATGTTATACATATAAACCTAACTATGACATGTATTCTTACCAACAAGGGCATCATTCTCTAAGCAAAAAATTCTAAACCTTCTCCTTTAAGATTACTGAAATATTACCTAAGAAAACAAGAATAATTAACTTAAGGATATGAATGGAGGGAAAAGTTAAGGTAAATGAGGGTGGAAGTGGAAATGAAAATAACCAAAATAAGTGAAAAGTTTAGGTTGTATGGAAGTGTGGTGGAAGTTATGGTTGTGCAAATGTGGTGTTAGGGTGGTGTATGAGTGGAGCATAGGTTTGCTAGAAGGGAGAGTCTCTATTCCAAAGGAAGGGAACAATTATGGCATGTAATGAATACACAGGTCAAGAGCTGGGAACGCGCAAGGGTAGGCTATGTGAGATTCACATGATCATGCACAAAGTGTATAGGTAAGAACGGGGTAGGCACAATTGTGCATAAAACCATGTGTGAGTGTGCATGGCTGGGGTGTGCGAGGGTTCATAACTATGTGTAGAAACTCTATGAGAGGGCATGGTTAAGGTGTGCGAGGTGCGCACGGTCGTGCACCTCAATGAAAGCAAACAAAGTGAGAAGAGGAAGAAGGAAAAAAGTGGAACGGGGTAGTGATGGTCAAAAACAATAAAGGGAAATGATGGAGTGGTATTGGTGGTCGGTTTTATAGTGAAATAGTGGTGATTGGTGGTTGGTGGTTGGTGGTGGTGTGTGGGGTTGTGATGGTTGATCGATGGCAAAATAGAGCAGAGAAGGAAGGTGAAAAAGAAAGGTGGTTTGGTTGTAGTTGCTCGATAGAAAATGGAGGATAATGAGTTTTTTGAGCATTAAATGAGCATATGTATAAAGGTGTATATATATGGTGCGTGCATGGTGAAGGTTAGTAGAGAAGGGGATGGCATGCATGAGGGAATGGTAAGGGGAGGGGTGCATGATCGAGGAACGAATTTTGGGTAGAAAATCAATGATACATATCTCATGAGATGTGGGAGATGATAGTTGGTGATGATGAGGTTAGGGAAGGTAGGTGGGTATTATGGCAGAGGCATGGTCTAGAGGATTTTACGTAGGGAAAGGGGAGAAGAAAGGAAGAAGGAGGTCGGGCAGGTGGGAAAGAAAAAGGAAAATAAAATGGAAAGGTGAAAAAGAGAAAGGAAAAAAGATAAGTGTGCTAATGTTTAAGGTTTTATTAAAGTTTTATGATTGGTTAAATTAGGTAAGATTAGGATATAATCGGTCGAGATTTAAGCTTAGGTTAAAAAATATAATTTACCTAGAATAAATATTAGTATTAGGTTAATGCTTTGGATTAATAAATTAGGGTAAAAAATATCAATGTCTTTATATTAAAATTTATTTAAGGTATTAATTACTTGGGATAATTATTAGATAAAAATTCGGGGTAATATAGCAACACCCCACATTGTTGCACCAAATTATGTTGCAACTAGTTCAAGCCTTGTACGCCTTGATTTGCTTTAGTTTTGCTCAATTTTCTACCCTCATTTTGCTTATTCCTATCCTTTTTTGTATTATTAAGTTCTAATTGTGTATTATTCATATTTATTAGGTATTTTCCTAAGGCCTCGGAGGAGACAGGTTAGGCTTATACGTGCTTAGAGACTGGTGTTCTTTTGGTAAGCATACAAGTCATAATTAGGTATTTCTTATGAACTTTATGTATGATTGTATATGTATCATCATGTATTTATGATTATGTTGATAATTTCATGTTGTTAATGTTATGATGTGATAATATGGTATCATGTGATAGAAAACAAGTAAGATGAGAATGTGTATGCTTATACGATATGTTCAATAATTCTTATCTCGAAAACCCTAAGTAAGGTAGTATGATATATAGTATTGTAATGTGGGTTTGATAAAGTATGGTAAATGGGAAATAAGTATAGTTGATATGTAAAATTGAAAATTGGAAAATAATGATATCAAACATATAGGGTTTCTATGAAGTTTGAGTACTTTGGCATCCGTAAGTATATTTTGGTTAATATGGGTTTAATATGAAAATTTTGATATTTTAATGTATTAAATGGATTAAAATAGGCTGAGAATATTAGGTGGAATATTTAGAGTAATTATGAGTGGTCTAAGTCCAAATAAAATGAAAAAATAGCTTAAATTGGGAAGAATAACCCTAGAGGTAATGCTATTGCATGTGTAAGACGTTAGATTTATACCTTGGTTTTCATATATGTTGTTAATATTAAAATTTTCAGGAATTTTAATTAAATTTGGTGATTATATGAGACTTATGGAAAATGTTATACCTAACTTGAGAAATTAGGGTTGTGTAGGTGTTGCTAATAGTAACCCTAAAGATAGGGTCATCATTTCATGTGTAAGACATTAGAGTTAGACCTTAATTTTAAGATATGTTGATAATAATAATATTTGATTAAGGTTTACTCAAATTGGTGGATAAATTAGTAGTATGGAAGGGGCTATGCTTATAAGGTGAAATTAGGATTTATTAGGAAAATTATGAACTTTTCCTGAGGGAATGCCCCTATTATAATGTGGTTGTGTCTTACATGTTTTGAACTATGTTTTTTGCATATCTACATGATTTTTGCATAATCATCTTGATATAAAAACCTAAAAATAAGACGCTAATCACTTGAAGTGAAAGATCACGCAAGTCGAGCTGAAGTATTGTGTGTCTATTACAATGGACAATAATAATGGCTCCAGTGTATTTTTTCCTAAAAGTTGCATCAGTCTATTCCATAAAATTAAGAATTGCGGGGCTCTGGAGTCAACGTGAATGAGAATATGATTTTGAGATAAATAAATAATGAATAAGAAATTAACCACTTAAAGTGGAAGATTACGTGAATCAGGACTAAGATGTTGTGTTCATTTCACTAGACGATATTAGTGGCTCCTGCGTGCTCTTTTTTAAGAGGTTCTTAATACCATTCCACCAGTTTAGTAATAGTGGTCAGAAGCGTGGCCTTAGTATATGTTGGTTACATTCCATCGAACGATAATAGTGGTTCGGTTGTGTTCCGCCTTGAGATATGCTTTAGTATGGTCCATAAGATTAAGAATAGTGTGATTCCTGAATTCAATATAAATAAAAGTATGGATCTTATTTACATCTAATAATGGGTTATAGGATTAGTGTTTCCCTTGCATTGCTTTATGTTAACATGCATGTATGTTAATTATTTTATGTAACCTTACTTTGGTTATATTGTTACTTTACTCAATACGTAACGTACTAATCATCCTTTTCATGGGTGGTGCTCATTTCCACGAGTAGAGGACCCAAATATTTTTATGTAGGTTGATGAGGATCCTTTGGATGATTTTGCCTCATACAATGCTTTATTTGTGAATGAGTGATTCTTATGTATTGAGGTTGGGCATGGATTCATGTTATCAGGTTATCATTTTTGGTCTAGATACCTTTTTGAACTCTCAATTTCTAATGTATTTCTTTTATGTATTTCTGATATTGTACTCAGATTTAATCTCCAAACTCTTATCTAATGTTTATGGAAGTTCTCTTATTATATTTTTATCATGCTTTAAGCATTAACTATTTTATCTTGTATTTAATGTAGGATGATATAGTAAGCCAGACTTATGTGACTACGATGGTAACACCCAACTACTTTGATCTTATTTTTCTACTAAAACAAAAAATTTTAATAGTAAATTTGTGTGTGTTACACCTTTTCTATTATCTAACCTATTGTGTGTGTCCCTTATGCATCCCCAACCCCTCTAGCATTTCACACTCATGCTTACCCCATTGTGTAATGTGATAATATCCCATTACTTAGCCCATGAATCCAATAAACCTCACACACCCTTATTTATAATACACTGAGCCTTCACAATTTGGGCACTTGCTATTGTGAGAAGCTCATGTTGGTGGCCCTTTCTAACATGAGTGTTGCACATCTTCCCTCAGCAAGTGTATTCTTGATTAGGTAGTTTTAGTTAGCTTGGTTTGTTAATTGTTGTGTTAGTTTATTATTCTTCTATGCTAATTTCTAATGTGTTTTTTTGGGTTGTTTTTAGGTGAAGAAGGAGGATTAGTAGAGGCTAGAGATTGATTTAAGTTGTGGTATTTTTCTTAGAGTTAAGGTAACCCATAAACCTTACTAAAATGTGAAAGTCGTATGATAGTATAATAAGGTTTCAATTGTGTTATGTGGTATTTATTTTCCTAAGTATGCTAGTCTGAACTTATTCATCATTGAGTATGTTAAATTATATATAACATCAAGTATATGCAAGCATGTTATAATATGTATGATTTCGTGGATTAATTATACATGACATATATGTATAACATGATAGGTTGAGAATGTTTAGACTTATTTTCGCATTATTATTATTATTTGTATACCCTAGGGGTAGAATTATCTTTTAAGTGTACCATGATTATATTATTTCAACATGTGTGCCTACCATGTATTATATGTTGTTAAGTACAAAAGTATGTGACGTATGATCAATGAGATATGTATATTAGAGTTTTATGTGATCAATCATGTATAAGGGAAATATCATTTGTCATTTATAGTACTATACTTGCATGCTAAAATATTTTAATTATCGTATTTTAACATTTTCATGACAATTGCTAATTAAAATGAAGTTAACATTTAAAATAGAGAATATCATGGTCATTATAGTTTCCATGACAATTTGATCATTCTTAACTTAATGTGCCTAAATGTAAATAATTAGACATAGGATGAACTTAGTATATTGTTATCTTAATCTTAGTGTTGAATTTGAATTTAGATTGACCGCTGACCTTAGAGTTGATTTAAATAATTGAAAATAAGGAAAATTAGTTAAGTATGAAAAATGGAGTTTTTTGTATATTATGTGATTTTGTGCTCACCAAATAAGATAATAATAATAATAATGGAAGACATTGAGATTTGGAAATGGTTTATTCTCTAAGGTTAAGTACTCTAGAGATGAGGTATGAGCCCTCATTTTGGATTGGTTTTATCGGTGTGTCTTAGTGGCCTAGTAAAGCTCTAATCTACTCTATAGATAACCTACGAGCCTTTTAGGCGGTATTGATACTTAGGTGAGGTGAATTAAGTTGGAGGGTAGTGTGCTACCATTATTGTGTCAGTATGACTAATATACTTTATGTGTCTTTGGGATGTCTCTTCTATCCCCTTAAATAATAAAAATGGAAGTAGCTAATATGTGGTTATCAATATTGTATTTGATTACTGGTTTGGTAATTATATTTGTTTCTACATATGGTTATATGGATTGATCATGATGGAGTAATTGGGAGGGTACTATGTCACCCTAGTGCGCTAGTATGACCAAAGTACTCTATAAGTCTTTGGGATATCATTATTCTTTTGGCCTTCATTAAAACTGATATGATGGTTTGGTTGGAGGGCACCATGTCACCCTAATTATCCATTATGACCAGAGTATTTTATACATCTCTTATCTATTTTTATCTACCCATAATGCTTTGAAGTTTATTGACATGGTTGTTTTTAGATTTATAAGATATGAGGTGATTGTGATATAAAATGATTAAGTATAATGGAATAATGAGGATGTGCATCAACAATGTATATATTATAGCCTGTTTATCCTATTTTGTTGTCACATGTATGATTTAGTATGTTTATGCCATGTTCTCATATGTATGATTCAATGTGTTTATGTTAGATTTCATTTGTTATACTTTCTATGTGCTCCATATAGCCTTTACATGATCAATTTTGTATATTGTTATACTTTGTATCGTTGTAATAATATGTTACATTTCATAACCCTTGCTTATTCAATGGACAGTTGTGACTTTGCAAGATTGCTTGTGAGTTCAGCTTGATTGTTGGTATTTTGGAGTTTGAGAGTTAATACAATCTAGTGTTTGCTTTAGTACCTTTTTAATGGTATATCTCTAGACTCTTGTGTCCTTTGTGTATATTTTTCTCTTAACTCTTGTAATCGTTGTCTAATCGTGTATATCATAATGATGGTAACTTGTAAAATAGTCTATCATGTTTCTTATGATCATGTTCCTAATTTAAGTTGAGTAACATTTTATCCTTAACACTTAATGTAAGAATGATATAGTAAACCAGACTTAAACTAAGTATGGCGCTAACGCCTTACGTTTTTAACATTTTAGCTTTGATAATTAACTCTTTAAAATAAAATTTTGAAGTGCTAAAAATGGGGGTAATTCAATATGGGTATTTCATCTTTAGTTCATTTAATGTTATATAAGGTTGTTTATTGATTAAAAATAACTTTTACTTTGTTGGGTGAAGCTTAAGAGGGACAAACTCAATGGAAAAGGCTATAATGGCTTCTAATCTGGCATAGAGATATACATTAACACTAGCAAGCTCACTGCATAACATTGCTAAGGTACATGTATCAAGATGGTGACTACTTGAGAGTATGTTTTATCATGAGTGAAGCTTGGTGAGTGGATTAATGTTCATAACTTATAGGATATTGCATGCTATAATATGATGGTTTGATACTTGTAAGGTCAATTAGGATTCCCTTCCCACAACCCTATTTTTTAATGTTCTCTACCCTATCTATCCCATACCATCTTGTTAATTATTTATCTTCTCATTTGCATTTACTTTAATAGCTAGTCTTACCTTACAACATGATTTATTTTCATTTATGTATCTTGAAACCAATAAATATCTAGAACATTGCACTATCCTAGTCCCTATGAGTTCGACACTCAACTCTTTATTATATTACTTGGGGCGATTGTATATACTTGCACATTGTGCTCTAGCCATTTCTCATCGTTTTGTGCATTATTTACATAGCCACACACTAAGTTTTTGGCGTCATTGCTGGAGACTAGCAACTTGCTTAGCTAATTTGGATAGTTATAGTTGTAGAATATTTAGATTAGTTTTCATTTTATTTTTATTTATTTTTCATTTTTCTCCACCTTATAGGATTTTTTAGGCGGGAATGAGATTGAAGGATCTAATAAAGGAAATACTCCCCCTCCATAGGACATCCTGCTAACTGAACAACAACATGCTAATGACCATTTTATGGTTTCTCTATAGCATTGCCACCACAACCCATTACATAACACCCTACAATACTTCTTACAACAACTTATGGGATGATAGGAATCGAGCCTTAAGAGATTTTAATAGCCCAATTTAGGATCATCTTTACCTTACCATCATTCAACTTGAAATCCAAGCCTCCTAATTTGAGCAAAAACCAATTATGTTCCACATACTACATTCGATAAGGTATTTTAGTGGGCAAGCTACAGAAGATCCCCACATGCACTTAAAAGCCTTCATGGAAGTGATTGACATGTTTAAATACCTAAGAGTAGTCAAAGAAGCACTTAAACTTAAGTTGTTTCTATACTCCCTTCCTGTAGGATCCATCACCTTCTAGGATGCTCTTGTCCACAAATTTCTCATGAGATATTTCCCACCTAACAAATATGTCAAACTCGAACATATTATTATATCCTTCACACTAGGAGATGTTGAGACCCTAGATGATGGATGGGAGAGAAATATATATTTGATTCAAAAATGCCCCAACCATGGTATAACTTATTGAATACAAATGGAAAATTTTCTAAGAAGGTATAGGAAACTTATATATGCATATTCCAAGGGAGCCTTATTAAGAAAATATTATAAACCAAGATTGAAGCATCATTGCAACTATAGAACGCAACTGATAATCTTGAGTTAGCATAAGGAAAGCCCACAATGTCAATGTAGCTAATATTCTTGAATTTGATGCAATCACAACTCTAAGGGAAAATATATCATCAATAACCAACATGCTCAAGTCCATGTCTCCTTCAAGTACATATGTTATGTAGCAATAAGTAGAATTTCACCCTATAGTATAGTCTACTACAATATCTTATTTTTATAACAAAAAGGGAACTTTTTTGAGCAACACCCTACCATCATTCAAAGCTAAACAATATCATTATGAAACTTGGAGCTCAAGTAAGGCATATTGCTACAACATTGAGCAACACCTTTTAGGGTAACCTACCTTCTAACACAAAGAACCTCGTAAGAGAAGGGAATGAGCATTGCTAGGCCATCTTATGGGGAAGTGGTAGGGAGGTTAACCCATAAATCTAGAACCTTATAGAGGAAGAACATTTTACATGGCATACTAAAGACAACCACCTTAAAGGAAGTGCCACCCTAAACCATTAACTAAAGGAAAAAGAGCAAGTCATTAATAGTGTGTTACTCCAAGCCACCCAAGCCAAAACCTAAATGACAACATACTCGAGTAGTAAGGAGTGCATACACATCTACACCACCTTTCCCAAAAAGGATGAAAATGCACAACCTAGAGTTTCCTATTGTCAAGGCACATACTATAGGAAGTTCTATTAAAGGGTATATATTATTTGATTATATACATTTGCCTAACAACTAAGTTGTAGCATCTAATGACCCTATAATATGAATAGTTATTGTTTGTCGAAGCCAAAATGCTTACTAGAGGCCCTAAAAACCCATTAATCTCTTTGAGGGGGAGGCCATACCTCAGGAACCACCACCTTAAGGGAGTCTTCTTTCCCCTTTTGATTTTTATTTATTTTCTTTTCTTCTTAGTATTTTATGTGTGTGTGATGTGAAGGCACTACATCTCTTTAAGATTGGATGACGTGTTTGTGTTTTGTATCTTTTTATTGTTTCTCTTTGTTATCTTATGTGATTTTTATATTGTTTAAGTTGTAGCATTACTATAACATATGTGTGCCTTGTCTCCTCACATGTTTGTGGATGATTTATGAACTTTTATTCTGTTTGTTTTCCTTTTGCTTTTCTTTTTGTGGTTGTGTTTAGTTATAGATTCAATGTTTTTTATCCTATTTGTATTATATTTGCACCAACTTTGACATTTCTCATTATGCAACCCTATAGGGTCTAGTATTAACTAACTTAGATAATTTTCCCTGCAACCACAAGGACACTACTTTATTTTACTTGTGGGATGGTATCTAAATAGTATATAATATTTATTTTTTTACATTTACTATTTGTAGGGTTTAGGATAGTTTAGCTAACTTACCCTATACCATGATGCATGCTACAGTAAATAACTCATTACATGCTTTTAATGTAGGAAATTTAGGATTATGCATGTGCGAATGTCCTGATTCTGTGTAGGATAGTGGCTTGATGAAATTTTATGAAGACTTTCAAATGTAATTAAATTTTATAACTTATATTTTTGCTAAGGTCTTGATCTAATCAACTAGCCTAAGGATGCCAAAATGACTAAGGAAATTTCTAAATAGGGACTCACACAGAAAACACACACACATTCTTAAGCAACTCTACTTTCTCTACTAGTAAGTTGGTAATTCCCCATAATCTTTTCTCTATCTTTTTTTTTTACTAAGTCAAAGAGTAATAGTCACTCCCAACACACACAAGGACTTGATTTTAAGTGCATTGCCTTCATTGGTTTGCTATATAATTGGTTGGGATGAGAAATAATTTAAGTTTAAGAATGTGATTATAATCTAAACTTGTATATTCTTAGCCTCTTTAGGGTATATTTCATGTGTTTTTGAAAGTTAGTGGGTTTTAGGGTGTGGTATCCTATCAAAATTTTCCGTCCTATGGATTTATGGCATCTAAGCATAGGGAAAATAGTAACTTAAGTCCTAAACAACCTAAATTCAATGTTTTGTAGCTTAACAATGAGTGTTGTTGTATTTTGGGAAAATCTTATTCTAGTGTCTTCATAGTGTCTCGCATTGAACAATGCTACAATATAATGTGACGATATAGGATGATGCACCCTACAAAACATGATAGCATAATCCAAATGCCACATGTTCCCTTCATCCTCCTCCATTCTCTAATTTAACTCTCTCTTCCTATAGGATGACCCTATAGAGTGAGAGACCCTACAAGATGGTCCAAAGGATGTTATTGTGTGAGACTACCCTATAGAGTATTATAGGGTAGACAACCATACAGGCTAGTTACACCGTGATAGTTTAGAATTGTAAATCATGTATGCAATCATTTTTGGTAACAACAAAAACAATATATTCTTTTTGTTTCCTTGTGGTCCCAAATTTCACACAAAAAAAAATTATGCAATTGTCATATAACCCTTAACCTACCCTATATCCTCTATAAAATGGAATGAGATGAGTAAATCAAAAGATTAGTACTCCATAATTTCTATGGGGAAAATTAGAATTGAAATCATAGGTGAAAATCCCAAAAGCAAAGAAGAAGTCATGGAGGTTAAGCTCAAGGTTGAAGATTAAGTTCAAAAAGGAAGGAAGATCATACACCCTATCTGTAGTAGTATCCTTATAGGGTGTACTCTTCCCTATTTTTTGTATTTCTTTCTTCTATGTCCTTTGTAATTTAGGGATAATTCTCAGCATGAACCGAGTTATTTTGTAGGGAGGATCACAAGGATCCCAAACCTACATGTGTTAACTTGAATGTTGTAGTATTATGTTTGTTTCAAATATATGGATATTTCATCTTTAGTGCATTGAATGTTATATGAGGTCATTTCTTAACCAAAAATGATTTCTATGTATTTAGGTGAAACCCAAGAGGCATCAACTTGATGGAAAAGGCTAAAATGGCATCTATTGTCGCATACAACTATATTTAGGGATATGCATTAACATTAGGAATCTCATTGCGTGACACTACCAAGGTACATGTACCAAGATGGTAACTACCTAAGAGTATTTGTTACCATGAGTGAATTTTAGTGAGTGGATGAGTGTTGATATCCTATAGGGTCGTGCATGCTATAGTGCGATGGTTTGATAATTACAGGGTTAATTATGATTTCTTTCCCACGACCCTATTTCCTTGTGTTTTCTACCTTATCTATCTTATCTTGTTAATTGTTTATCTTCTCATTTACATTTCCTTTCATAGTTAGCCTTACCCTAAAACATGATACATTTTCATTTCTTTATTTTTCATTCTATAATTTCACTATCCCCAATTCCTGTGGGTTTCATACTCTACCTATCATTATATTACATAGGACCCTTATGTATACTTGCACATTATGTTATGACCATTTCCCCCATCTTTTAGTACATTTTTTTACATAGTTACACACCATAACAACTATTGGTCTTATGAGTTATGAGCATGGAATATATCACTTGAAAAAAGAATAAATTTATCTAACCCCATTGTGTTTATTTTTATAAATGAATTTTATCACTTCATCTATTATCGTATCCCACATTATATAAACATGGTAAAGGGTTGGTTTATTAGCATGATAATAGCTAATCATATGGTACATAAATCGTGTGAACTTAAAAATGTAATCAACCTTTTCCCACCATAAATTGTCGAGGAATTTCCCCTCAAAAACCTTGATTTTTCCAACATTGTCACCTCTATAGGACAACCATGCTTCACTAATCACCATAACTTACAGACTATATTTTATAAGCTTAATTCTCTTAAATGTAACAATAACATGAGTAAAATGAGTATCAGTAATTGCAAGCAACCTGAAATAAACTTTTTTTGTTGAAGATGGATAATATCGTGGAATACGTTATTATAAAATTCATAATTTGAATAACATCTCCATAAATCTTAGTTATCCAATTACACTCCTCATATGTCTCAACATTGTTCTCCATTTCTTTTGCAACATATTTTTTTTTCAAATCAATTTTAAGAGTATAAAAAAACACATAAAGTTTAATAAATTTAAAGATATATCCATTCAACAATTTAACTAATGACTTTGTAATTCAAGGCTTAATATATGATAACCTGTACATCATTTTGATAATCCACCTCATCAATGACTTCTTTTAACAACTATGAAATAAAATTTCTACCTTTGATCCCACTTGAATTAGTTATCAATGTCTTATAAAAACAAGGGACATATATCACAAATTACAATAAATCTTATCCACAATATTCTTTGTAGGCCGCTTTAACTATCATATACAATACTAACACTCTTTTCTCTCCACTTCTTCTTGATTAGTTATAGTTATCTCTTTATATTTGTTTTATCATCTTGAAGCGGCATTGTTATCAAATGATTATAACCTAATGCACCATAACCAAGTAAACTATAATTAGCAACAAAAGCAAAGCCTTGTACAAGAAAATGATTTCTTGCCCGATTAAATGAAACACTGCCAATGTAAAATATCTTAGTAATCAATGCATCTAATTGAAAGTGCATCTCATTATGGAAAGATTTCTTTATGTGATTTTCTCATTCACTCATTTCCTCTCAAAAAAGGCATCTATTTTTGATTTAGAACCATTTGACCAAGGTAAATACACATCTTTTAAGGCTTGTTTGGTATGGGAGTAATAGGGGTGGAAAAAATTCCCCCCTATTTTATGTCTTTTATATTAAGTATTTAATAATAGTAAATATATTTTTAATAAAATACCCATTTTAGATCAAATTGAGATCTAAAATGGGTATTTATTAGAACAAGAATATTTAATTTTAATTAAATTATACAAGGTATATTAAATATGAGGGTAATTTTTCCACCTTTATTACCCTCTAACCAAACGAGCACTTAGTAGCATATACTTGCTCTTTTCATAGTTTCTTTTTGTAACTTTTCCATTTCAGACTTATCCACTCTATTCTAAGTTACAATATCTTTACCAAGAATATCCAGCAACAAAGCACTTACTCTTCTATATCTTCCTTGTTTTATTTTATTACAACAATTTCAAGTCTAGATGATAGTTTCTCCTCTGCTAGTCCCCCATCAAGCAACATATTTCCAAAGAGGATTATCACATTCATCCTTAAAAGATACACTAGTACTAGTAGAATTCGTCTTACTATCACTACCACTAGAAGCTATGAAAAAAAATCAATGGAGCACAACACCAAAAGATTGACATCATAATTGGTGGCAACAAAAATAATCATAACCAAAAACACAATACCACACCAACAAGCAAAAAAAAATAATACAAATCTATACAAATAAAACCACAACAACTTGCAGTGTAAAAAACAAACTAACAATGTCAAGTCACCAACCACAACTCAACCAATGTGCATAAAATCTTTTGGTGGTGCCCAATGATGATTAGAAAACTACTGCACAACAACAACAATAACTAATAACTCGATAACAAGCATAAACTCTTATAGATCAACTAGGTAAAAGGTAGATAACTTAGGAGACAGACCTTGAAGATGATGAACTATTATTTGGAATCCCGCCTTGAAGCTAGCGGTGCACAATGATAACTGAGGATCTACTGTACAATCAATAACAATGGCAAGCCATTGTTGATGATCGACCACAATAAAAATAATGATGTAGTGGAGGATGGAGATTAAGCATGGTGATGCAACAACAACAAGGTCGTTGATGATGGCACCTAGAGAAGAAAGAACATTTAAAAGAGGGGGTAAAGGGATAGGGAAAATCGATTTGAAATTGAAAAGGGGGACCAATTAGGCCATATGTGAGGTTAAAGAACAAAATGACATTGTTTTGAGGTAATTTTTTTAGACTAGTGTTTTAACCTAATTTTGATGTTTTTAAGCTTGTTCATATCCCTAAAACATCTCAGTGATGCAAGATAATTGCTTACAACCCCCCTCTTTCTTCCATGCAATCCAATGACTTGTAATGGGGAAATTAGTAGAAACCTAGAAACATATATAATAAAAATAAAATAAATTGGTATAATTGAAAGTGAAAAGAAGAAGAATGTATGTATGTATGTATGTAACACCTCCACTTTTCAAAAATAAAATTATTAAATATTTAAGGAAATGTAGAAGCTAAAACCATTATTAAGGTTGTATGGTCATTTCCCTACTTACACTAGATCTACGATCAGTCTTAAAATAGAAACCAAAAGCCAAAACTCCATAATAATATTAACTAGGTTCACACCCGTGTGATGCATGGTGTATTAATATGAAACTATAAATTAATATTATAGTTTGACTATTTCAATATGTATAATAATAATAATAATAATAATAATCAATAAATATTAGCATAACATACCTCTACTAAAATAATAAGTAGATATATTATTGATAAAATTACATGATCATATTTTTTGAAAGACTTCCTTAAATACAACATTTGTTGTAGAGTCACTTTTATCATTATTATCATCACATATAAGGATTTTCAAACCTCGACGATTTGTGACTCTAGAAACAGCAACGTATAATTGACCATGACTAAATACTGGATTTTTCAAAAAAAATGCCAACGTTTGAAAGAGATTGACCTTGACTTTTATTGATTGTCATTGCATATGAAACAATCAATGGGAATTGTCTTCAATTGAATTTGAAAGGTAATCTTGGATCAAACGGAGTCAGTGACATTCTCGGTAATAAAACTTTATGGCCAGCATTGCTTCCACCTAGGATTTTTGCTTCTACGACATGTGATCCCAACCTTGTTCCATTACATAGACCAATGGAATGATCTATATTCCTCAATAACATGACAGGTGTACCAATCTTCAAGTTCAACACATGATTGGGCACGCCAAAACACTTTATTGAAATTAAGAATTCTGGAGTGTGTAGATCTTGTAACAAATCATTATTTGAATCTGACATGCATGTCATATCTGAGCTCAAATACGTCTTCTGTTCTGCTGAGTTAATCGACAACATGTAATCATTTATGGATTCAACAATGACAAGAGTAGGTGCTAATATTGATCTCCCTTGAAAAAATGTATCATCAATCATTTTTTCCTTGAATCCTGGATAGGTGCTTTCCACAATAGCCGCAATTGGATCACCACAATATTTCAATAAAATATCATTTGGAATTTTAACCGTTGCATGACCATCATTGGGACCTCCGATTACTCCATCTCCAATGCTAGCAATCCAATCTGAAAACTCTTTCAAATCAGCCGATTCATCAGTTGAGCTAATATTTTGAAGCCTCATATTTTTAGTCAATCGTAAGACTTTACAGTCTCTCCATATGTATGAAGAGTTAATAGTTGCATGAACGATATCTTGCCAACTTCCCTTTGGAATGACTGGTAATATTTGTTTAAAATCTCCACCAAGAACAATCGGTTTTCCTCCAAACGGCTTATTACTGCTTGATTCATTTGTGAATCGCAAAATATCCCTCATGGTTTTGTCCAAAGCTTCAAAACAATATCTGTGCATCATTGGAGCTTCATCCCAAATTATGAGCTTGCACCTTATAATTAACTCTGCTAATGGACTACCTTGTTTGATATTGCACATTGAATCTTCATTCGGATTTATAGGAATCTTGAATCGAGAATGAGTTGTTCTCCCTCCTGGTAGTAAAAGAGAAGCTATTCCACTTGATGCCTCATTTAACACAATATCTCCATTGCATCTTAAAAATGCTGATAGTGTCTTCCATATGAATGTTTTCCCAGTACCACCATATCCATATATAAAGAACACGCCGCCTGAATTTGATTCAACAGCATTGATTATGGTGTCGTAGACATTACGTTGCTCATCGATAAGATTTGATAGATATCTCTTATGTTCTTCATGTAATGTAATACGATCGTAACATGTTTCTTCGTGTATCAATCTATTATGACCACTTGAAAAATATTCTGGTGGTGGGAACGGCATTGAATGAAACTCTCGTAAGCTCCTACCGCAGTTTTGTAACAATTTTTCAATCTCAGCTAAACCTTAATTTTTTATCTCATTGTCATCCAATTGAAGTTCTGAAAATAAATATACACTAAGTTTAAATGCTAATCATATAATATACAATTATTCTTATTCTATTCTATCAAAAATAAAAATATAATAAAGATGAACAAAAATTACCTTCGTGGTGCAAGATTGTATGTTGTCTATATAATATATCATCAGTCAAGTAAATCCAACACTCATCCCAACAGACTTCAGGTCGACTAAGTGAATCTGATGATAATAATGTTGCAAATAAAAATCTCAAAGAAGATGCAGACGCCCAATGACTTGCCTCAATAATTCCATCAATGTATTCTTTATCATCGTCTAACAATCCCAATGCATATCAAGCATCGCGATATGATGTATACTGGACCCCATTAATACATTTTATATCATCATAGCTTCTCGGCCCATGAATGACATTAAGAATACATTGCAAATAATAAAGTTATCCGCTACCAGGAGGAACATAGAAAATGCGTCCAATAGATATCCTTTGCTGCCTTGGACGCCACTCTCGTTTACATGAATCCCAAACAAACTTTATAGGGAATTCTGCATAAGTCAAATTCCTTGCATCTTCATATTTATGATTTGCCTTCATCCAAGCTAGAAACATACTTTCCTTAACTGATAAATGATCAACAACATCATCGATCAAATCTTCATCAGAAAAAATAACACTTTGTTCGTTTGGAAGATGAAAGCCTAACCTCTCAACTGGTGGATTCTTATATTGAATTTCATTTTTAAATAATCTCCATGCTACCTCACATGATGAAATATATCTACAATCGTAATACATTTGAATCTCATCAGCCTTTTTTACTGCATCATCACCAGTCATGCTTCCATAAAAAAGATGCAGTAACACGATCATGCCCTTTATTCACAAATAACGATTGTGTGGCACGACGAACCTATTATCAAGAGGGACCCCATTCTTCTCCACCGTTCTTCCATTATCACGTCTTTTATATATTGGATATCCATAATCATCAACTGTTGTACATTCAACAAACTTTTTCGGAAAATGTTTCGTACAGCGACCATTAGCCATGCAAGGGGAGTTCTTTTCCAAAGTTCCACATGGTCCATGTATCATGTATTCTTGAACAACTTTGTAATATGTAGCATCAGTATTGTGATCAGGAATTTCAGCTGAAATTATTCTATCAATGTCTTTTCCAGTTGGATACTTGTCTTCTTTTGCAAGAAAAACCAATATATGGGCGTGAGGCAATCCACGTTTTTGGAATTCAATAGTATATATAACTATAATTGAAAACATCATAAAAAAACAGTTAGAATAATTTAACAAAATTAGATTTCTATAACTCAAATCATGAAGTAAGTGTAAAATGTTACCTGATTTAATATTCCCAAATATCTTGTTATTCCGAAGATCTTTTATAAGATAATCAAGCTTCATCTTGAAAACACGACAAATAATATCTGGACGATCATCAGCTTTAAGACCTCTTTCATGAATAAAACGAACAATCTCAGGCCATTTTGGATTGCAAGTAAATGTGATAAAAAGATCAGGATAACCAATCCATCTACATATGGCCATGGCATCTTGATAGTTTTGAACCATATATCGAGCACCCCCGGTGAATGATGATGGTAATATAACTCTTTTTCCTTGCATAGATGGATCTGTCTCACCTCTTAAAATAGCATATGTCAATCCACTGTATAGTTCACAACGTAATTGTTTTTGATGTAGTCGAATGTATTTCAACCTTGCTGACTCAATCATTGTATATGCATCAACAATAAATTGTTGTAGAAGTCTCTTAGATGATAGTATAACTGATCTCTCAGAATTTCTCTCATGCACTCGGTAGCAAAAAAACTCTGTCGTACTTACATATTTTCGACCACGTTGTTGATTTCCATCATTAGACGTTAATGTAATATCTTCTCTATAACCATCTTCACCATAAGGAAACAACAAATGATATTGTAACCCTAGGTAAGAAGCATGCAATTCACTTATCTGCTTTAGCAATCCTGTTTTTGTTTCAACCAAGATATCCCTTTCACCAAGAGATGCATCAATATCACCAACAATTAATCCAGCAACTTCTGAAGCTGTCAGTAGGTTATACCTTCTTCCATCTCCATTCCTTCTACCAATCAATTTTAACATAACATCAGAACAACCTTCTGTGTTTATTTTTTTCCCTCACCATTCTAAATGATTTGACCAAAACATTATTCTCATCAAGCATAGTCTTCAAATCAGAAATAATGGATGTGTTAAGGTTGTTCAAACTTTCATTTTCCCTATTAGAAAATTAGAAAAATATGTTATAACAATTCATTATAACTATTCATAAAATATATATGTAATGAATTAATCATTAATAAAAAGAAATCGTAACAAAACTTACCTAACAGAATGGACTCTGTTTTCAACTTCATTTTCTGTATCGTAAATGTATAGCTGGGCAAATTTTGGTGTCGAATCGTCCGCTGGTAGTAAACTTCCCATAAGATGATAATTTTGACCATGAAGTCTAAACATTGGAGGAGAATTACCACCGTTTAAACTCCTATCAATCTTTCCACCCACAGATGTGAAAGAAAACATACTATTGTATGATCAGATATTTTCCAAAAAGTGTTTACTTCAATTATTTTGTGAATAGAATAATTCATGCAAAACTTGTGGAGGATTTCTCATCAGCGGGAGTTGGATTTTTCCTTGCATAAGCACAATGAGTATTTTGGTTTTCGCGAATTCTGACTTCTACATAATCTTTCGGCGTACCAGAAGAAAGAACCATAAAATATACATGTGTATGTAGGATCACCAATATCCCAATATTCTATAGATAAAAAAATTAATTATAAAATTATCAGAATATCAATAAATGAAATTAAATTTAAGAAGAAACAATAGATATCAGATATAATTTAAGGGGATACATAAAAATATGAATATATATACATGTGTGTTTGTGTATTTATGTTAGAGCATACCACATGATAATCAATCATTGTTAACTTCTATTTCAGTACCTGAGATAAATAAAATGTCATAAATTAGAAATCATAAGATTTACATTTCATTAAAGAATTTAAGAAATATCAATTAATACTTCTTAAGTAATACAATCTTACCATCAAAAACTTGTTCCAAATTGATTGCCACATCTGAAATATTGAAAAAATAAACAATAAATGAGTACTTAATTTTAACACTGTAATATTACATAAGAATTAATGATAATTCATATATTTAAAATTTAAAATAATAGTAAAGACACAAACCTTCATTAGACTGGAAATGTTGTTGTTTTATTGAATCGTTACTGTTAATAAAAACCTCACCATTATTCATATTAGGTACCCCCAAAAGATTAGCAAAAACATTTTGATTAAGTACTTGAGAGTGTTGTGTTTGATCTATGCAAATGTCTGAACTTCTAAGACTTGACGAAAAAGTATACACATTGTCACTACTCTCCATTTTCTGGATAAAATGTCCTGGAGTACAAAGTACTTTTCAAGATTAATAAATCAGTCAATATATTCTAACATGAATGATAAAATGTATGTTACATTAACATCGGATAAAGAAATACAAATTTACCATTGGTAATATCACTAAATGGAGATGTTGTTTTTGGAGACTGAAAAGGATAGTACACATGTTTTTGAGGTGTAGCTTTTTCAATAGAATATCGTTTTGACATCGTATCAATATTCTCTGCATAAACGACAATTACAAAAAAAAACCATAATTAGTAGGATTGATGAATCATTAAGTACCTGTTTATAATTTATAATTTATAAGTAACTATTTATAAGTAAATAAAAACTTCTTTTTAGCTAATTATCTAATTATCTAATATAATAATTTTAGACTATTTGTACAATAATATCATAGGTAACTATTATTAAAATCAAATGGAAATATAAGTCCTATACTATCTATACAATACTATAATGGTTCAATAATAGTATACCTTAAAGTCTAAAACACATTTTCATTTTTTACTATTATATAATACATTATATAATATAAATTTTATAACATAATTCTTTATGTTTCCCAATTTGGTTTTTGGGTTTCTTATTTAATTTATATTTAAATTCAAAATTTTAAAAGTTTTAAAAAGTATGGTCTTTTAATACTATAGCAGATCATGTTATCACCTAATAATATAATATAATAACAACATAAAGATTTTATTATTATCAACTGTTCCGATTAATCTCATATGTATCAATTCCTTAACCAAATTATTTTTATTGTTATTAATATTAACACATTAACAAGTTAATTATAGAGTATTATGGATAATATTATTGAAATAATCAATGACCATATCTATTTAAGTTTAATTATCTAGGGTAACTAATATTAAAATTAAATAGAAATATAAGTCCTATAATATTTGTACAATATTATAACAATTCAATAATATTATATGTTAAGGTACATCTTAGGCATATTTTTGTAACTATTATCTAATATAATTTGCATAACTTAATTTTTTGTATTCCCAAATTTTTTATTGTATTTTTTATTTTGTTTAGAATTTTATATCAAAAGTCAAAAATTTATAAGTTTTTAAAAGTATGGTCGTTTAATACGATAGCATATCATGTTATCACCTAATCACCTAATCACTTAATATAATAAGATTATTATTATTTCAATATTATCAACTAATCATCTAGTATGTATCAATTCCTTAAACAAATTATTTTTATTGTTAGTAATATTAACAAAAAATATTTTTATTGTCATTAATATGAACACATTAACGAATTAATTAAAGAGTATTATGGCTAATAATATTGAAATAATAGCTGACCATATGGATTTAAGTTTAATTATCTTGGGTAACTAATATTAAAATTAAATTTATATATAAGTCCTATAATATTTGTACAATATTATAACAATTCAATAATATTTTTTTAAAATTTTTTTATTTTGTTTAGAATTTTATATCAAAATTCAAAAATTAAAAGTTTTTAAAAGTATGCTCTTTTAATACAATATAGCAGATCATGTTATCACCTAATCACCAAATCACATAATTTAATAAGAGTATTAATATTTGAATATTATCAACTAATCATCTATTATGTATCCATTTCTTAAAGAAATTATTTTTTTGTTATTAATATTAACCAAAATATTTTTATTGTCATTAATATGAACACATTAACGAATTAATTAAAGAGTATTATGGCTAATAATATTGAAATAATAGATGACCATATGTATTTAAGTTTAATTAACTTGGGTAACTAATATTAAAATTAAATTTATATATAAGTCCTATAATATTTGTACAATATTATAACAATTCAATAATATTTTTATTTTGTTTATAATTTTATATCAAAATTCAAAAATTAAAAGTTTTTAAAAGTATGCTCGATATAGCAGATCATGTTATCACCTAATCACCGAATCACTTAATATAATAAGATAATTAATATTTGAATATTATCAACTAATCATCTAGTATGTATCCATTCCTAAAACTATATAATTTTTTTGTTATTAATATTAACACATTAACACATAAAAGGAAAACATAATTAAAAAGTATCATGGATAATAACATTGCAATTATCGATGACCATATCTATATAATTTTAATTATATTGGGTAACTAATAATAAAATTAAATAGAAATATAAGTCCTATAATTATCTAACATAACTTGCGGAAATTAATTTTTTATATTCGTGAATATATTTTTTTTACTTTATTGGTTTATTTTGTTTAGAATATTAAATTAAGATTTAAATTTTTTCAATTTTTTTTAAAGTATGGTCTATTGATATTATAGTAATATATGTTATCACCTAATCACATAATGTAATAAGAGTATTTATATTTTATTATTATCATTTAATCATCCAATCATTTAATCATGTAATATGTATTAATTCCTTAAATAATTTAATTATATTAGAATTAATACTCATACATTAACACATAAGCACATGATATAAGAATATAAAAATATAATTAATATTTCAATTAATAATTTAATTAATATGGTCGTATTAATCTTCTAAATAATCTACTAATCAATTAACATCATAAGAAATATATATTTATTTAGCTGCTATTTATAATGTTAGTATTTTTTGGGTTAATAATGATTTAAGTAATTAATATAATCTACCTTTAATCTAGACAAATCACTTTAGCTACACAAAATTCAATTAGTGTCTTAAGAAACTTCATTAATAGACTATAATATAGCAAGACTGAACGAAAGTCAGCTGATCGAGACTTTCCACACGTATAATATAGCTAAATCATAATCGTTCGTTTCAAAATCAGCTAATCCAGACCATCCGTATATTTTCCCACGGATCGACCTTCAACAAACACAGTTTATACCAATCTATACCGTTGATTTATGTACGAAAGAATCGTAAGCGTTGATTTGCTTCCGTTCGGATTCCCCAAACAAACACAAATCAACTTAATCTCAGTCATCCACGTTACAAATCATGCGTGATCGACGGTAGCGATTGAAAATAGCCACTGATGCAGAAACCCAGAAACTTCGACTTACACTGCTCGAGGCAGGATTTGTATCGTCTGAATCCCTACCCCTGCTTTCGTCGTCCTCTCCTCCATTCTCCAAAACCCTAACTTCTGCTTCGAATCTTCAAACTCCATGTCTATCATGAAAATGGAATAATACTTTGATTCGAGTTGAAGTTTTGTCTTCCTATACTACAGTCGAACCCTATTTTTGTATTACTTTCTTCGTATCTCCGCCCCTGGCATCCAAATCCGATGTATATAGAACACCGAAATAAGTAGGTCAACTTCAGATCTTTACTACGTCGTTCTTCTGAAATCGAAGAACTTAAGTATGTATGTAACACCTCCACTTTTCAAACATAATAAAAATATATAATAAAAATAAAATAAATTGGTATAATTGAAAGTGAAAAGAAGAATGTATGTATGTAACACCTCCACTTTTCAAAAATAAAATTATTAAATATTTAAGGAAATGTAGAAGCTAAAACCATTATTAAGGTTGTATGGTCATTTCCCTACTTACACTAGATGTAAGATTAGTCTTAAAATAGAAACCAAAAGCCAAAACTCCATAATAATATTAATATAATAGGATATTACAAGGATACAATCAAACACCAATAAATAGTATCCAATGATAAATCAATAAATAGAAAAAATCTTAGTACATTTAAAACTCAATGAAATTAAAACATAAATTAAATTTAGAACTCCAAAAGCCAAACACTCTCTCACATGTTCCACAATTATGCATCCATCATTAAAGCATGATCATATAGCACCTACACTAGACTATTTGCTCACCATGTACATCATAAATCATCACAACTTTGTTTAAAATGTGTAACAAGTTAGCTATGAGAACACTTAAGTAACCTGTTATGTAGAAGGAAACAATAGTATATATAGATATAACACATTAACACAACCACATATAAGTTAAATGATTAGACAAATACAAGTTCACTAGTTATAAAAGCCTCTTTAACTAGAAACCACATAAATACATCACTCAAATTTAGTTATTTAGTGGACAAAACCCAACCAGGAGGGTCACCTAACATATAAATCATTAAGTGAGCAGTTACAACCAAAATCAATTACAAGAGATCCAACTCCTAGGCAATCCTAGTGGTCCTGGCACTAAAGAGAAAAATTAAACCTTATTTATTTAGTCCTTAAGTGTGCACACCCTGTAAGAAGTTTGAAGATCCTAGTAGAGTAGATACGGGAATTCACTAGATCTTGGCTAGGAAAATAAACCAAGTGACTACACATCACTGTAATCCAAATAAATGCTATTGCTGATCTCCAACTTTAAGAGATTAATCTTAGAGGACCCATTCTCACTCTCATCTTTTACTTTATTTTTTAGTGTCTTATTCTACGTGACCATATAACACGCCCAAAATGCATGATCATATCTATTCCTTATTTATTCACCTTCCGATAATATGTACCTTCCATATCTGATACTTTCCAAAAATAACAACTCTCATATAATTAAAACCTTCTAAAAAAAATACTTACCATGAATACCACTTTTATAAAATAAATCTTTCCACAAAACAACTTTACAATTTAAACACTGTCCAAATATACCGCTTGTGTCATAATCCTACCAATGTTGTAGTTCAATAACCATTTAGGAAAATAAAAATCATATAACAACATCAACAACAATAGCAATAGCAACAATAATAGCAACACCAGCAACACCACCACCACCGCTGCCGCCCCCACCACCACCACTACCTCCACCACCAACAACAAACCATTTAGGAAAATAGAAATCATATAACAACAATAACACCACCACCACCACCAACAACAACAACAAAAGCAACAACAACAACAACAACACCAACAAGAACAACAAACCATTTAGGAAAATAGAAATCATATAACAACAACAACAACAACAACACCAAAAGCAACAACAACAACAACAACAGCAACACCACCACCACCACCACCACCACCACCACCAACAACAACAACAATAATAAATAATAATAATATCACATGACAAATTGAACCACAAATTCCATATGATCACTAACAATGCATAAAATCATATAAGCACCATACATATGTCCCAGAATAAATTAGCAAAAGAAATTTATTAAACTCATATTTTAAACTAAAATTTAGAACTAAATTGGTAAAATATAATGAATTGTAAAATAAGGATTACTTATAATGCAATCCAATATATGATCACTGTACAATGGTTCTATAAATTAATAATAAATAACTATCAACACTAATAAATATACAAATTAAATAAATTTACATATATTTTATACCAATTAGTCTAATCCCAAAATTATCAATCTATCTCAACTTACTGCCTACACTTTAAAGATTAAATACCATCTCTATTCTTAGGTACTCAAATAAACTTAGATTAGAACAAGGAAACAAACTTTTACTTGGTCAATTAGATTAGTTACAAAAATTAATTGCCATACCCGATAAACTATATCTTTAGATTTTATTCTTTTTTTTAATGTAAAATAAATTTAAGTATTTGATAATAATAAAGTTTTTTCAAATATTGAATAATAGTTAGCTAATAAACCTTACTGGTTAATGATTGTATACTAAAAAATCATTTACTAGTCAAAATGTACATTATATATATATATATTTTTCTTTATTATTTTTAGTGAGATTTAGGAATCTACTTTATAAGTTAAACAATGTTTTATATCTTAGTAAAAAAAAGTGCATATGTATGAAAAAAATAGTTGATCATGTTATTGAAATGGTATCTTATGTTCATATCATATAAAAATTCTAATGTCCAAAATATTCTATAATAGTTTAAGAAGATAATATCATACTAAAGCCTTATTAAAACATTAAAGCTCAAAAAATGTTTATTATACATTATTAAAATAATACCATATAAATCATATAATATTTTGTTAGCCAAGTAATATCTTATAAAAACCATAACTTTTAAACATCCTAATTCTCAAAATAAAGGGGTATTACAATATATATAATAAAGGGTCATAGGTCTAAAACAATTGGATGAAGAGTTAATTTTGAAAGCTATAGATGATGGATCATTATATTTGGTTAGAAGTAAATCCCAACAAACTTTGATCCAATAAATAAAATAAAATAAAATAAAATAAAATAAAAAGATAACCCCCCCAAAAAAAGGTATCATCTTTGACCTTCATATAATAGCTCAAATCATAATACATGACATTATCTAATAAGGTCTAATCTTGCAACCAAGGCGCATTTTCCTTTATAAATAGAAGATTTCCACTCACATTTGAGGACTAGAGTTTAGACTTTAGGAACTTTCGGGGAAAACTCTCAAAGCACTATGAAGACAAAGATTAAAGATTTAAAGATTCAAAGGTTGAAGATTCAAAGATTGAAGATTTGAATAATCAAATAATCTTTAAAGTCACTAATTGAAGAATAAAGGAGACAACTTCGAAGATTTGAAGATCATAAGAGTGGAGATAAGAGAATCAATTAAAGGGAACAAACACAAGTGATTTACGTTCTCTTTGCTAATAAATTTGACAATCTCGAAACTATTGAAGGGAAAAAAACACACATGATTCGTTTCCTTTTTGTTAATATATTTGACAATCTCAATTCAATTAAAGGGAATAAGCATATGTGATTCATGCCATCTTCATCAACAAAGTCAACAAACATTAAATTTGATTTGAGAAATCAATAACCACCAAATTGTGTCATCTTCATTAGTAACTTCAAATCAATCAAATGGATCAAGCACCACAAATCGTGACCTCTTTGTTAATAAACACCAAATCAATTGAAGGGATCAATCACTTCTAAATTATGCCATTTTCATAAAAACAAACCCCATGTCTTTTATAACAATATTCGATCTTCATCAATTATTTTGTATCAAGCTCACCAAATTCAAGATGACCCTCGCACGAATTGAAAATCAAACTAAATTCAAGTTCATTCAAGAACCAAATTCATGATTAAAGCCAACTCAAATCCAAGCTGCAATAATAATCTTCATCGACATCAATTTGAACTTAATAAACTATTATCTTGTTCTTCGTTTTTTAATTTGCAAACAATTATTGTTTGGAGACTTGTTTGTGACTTTCAATGACCCTGAGTAGCAAATGTAATGGTTTTTGAGTGCAAAAAATAAAATAAAATAAAATAACGTAAGTAACACTTTTGTAAATGTTTATGTATTTATATTACAAGTTATAAAATTACTATCAATGACAATCGATCCTCTTCCTTTCTCTTTTTGCATGTCCATGGCTTTCAAAACGACGTGGAGTTGTTAATGATTATGACATAAAAAAGACACGTATCATTTTCATGGCACTTAAGTGCCGACTATGGTGCCTCTCATTCGACCGGTGCGACTCTTGATGCTACAAACTCTTATTTATACTATCAAACTTACAATTATCTAATTTTATTACCCACTTGCTATCTCATTGTTTTTTATACCACCCATTAGAGCCACATATGCAATCTCATTGTGGACATTCTAATAGAATTTGTTTGTTTATTTGTTTTTTTAAATAGATAACATTTTTTTCCCTTCTATTATCCATATGTCAAATGAGTTATAAATGACTAATGAGTATTCTCTAAGTAGCAAATAAAACTACAAAACTCTATTTTTTTTTATTCATAAAGGGTGATTATGATCGAATATATCCATACATATATATCTTTGAGTTAGGCTTGAATATAGATATGTCAATTTGTCCTCGTTTTAAACTCACATATAAAATCATTTTTAAATTCAATTTCATTTGAAAATTACATCATTATATACGAGTCAATCGTAGCCTTACAAGGGATATTAAATTTTGTGAAGAAATATATCATTTAATACTAAAAAAATAAGGTGATGCTTTTATTTTATTTTATCAATCTAGATAAACCGATATATATGCATATATTGCATGAGGTGAGTCATACTAACAAAATAATGTAATACTACAATTTATTCATATTAAATATTATTTTATTAAAGTATTTTCAATAAAAAACTATTTTTTTCCGATTACTCCCATTCATTATATACTTTTTAGTATATATATTATTTAATAACAATTTATAATTAATAATTTACAGACTATTTAAATAACTGCAAAAAAGCCTAAAATAAGCCGTTGGGTCTTATGAGCATCGGACCAAATCCTTGGGATCCTCTCCATTACCTTAAAAATACTCGATCGTCCAGTAATTTTTAAGATTGTGACGGATGTCTTTTTTATTTAGGGAACATCTCAGCCTTTAAATTAAGTGTTGTTGTGCGCATTAGAACTCTACTTTTATGCTAAACTGAAAAAGTGCTTTATTCGATAATCCAATATCTACTTACGAGAAGCCTTCTAAGAAATTCTGGATTGAAGGCACGTAGGCAACAGTGCATCGTTCGTCACTCCTGGATTGTGGTTAGTTTTTTGACTCTACCTTGTTTTCATCAATTTTCTTTCAAATTTTCTTCCGTGTTTTACTCCACCTGGTCATGGGTTTTGATACTCATACTCTGAGTCTCGATTCACTTTCATAAAAAATAAAAATAAAATCAAAGTTTTGTCTTAGGCACTTTGTCTGCGCATATTCGCCCATATTTTTCTTGCATATACACGAATTTAAGGCGAAGCTTATGGGAGCAAAGAGAATGAATTGAATACGTGATTAACCTCTGCAATTAAAAAGTGGAAGCTGAAGACCATGGAATTGAGTGTATGAATTAGAAGAAAACGATGAAGACGACATTCGGAAGTAGTTAGTTGAGATGAGATGGATATCAAGAAGAAGAATTTGGTAACCGCCGCAATTCAGTATGAATTGAATTTAATGCCATGAAAGTCGATAAAGTTACTACTTACAAAAGTATAATAGCACTGGAACTGGTGATTAGAAAATTCGGAAGGTGAGCTGAAATTTTGATCTTAGGAAATCCTCCACCATATATCGAGAGAGAGAGGAAGGGGGGGGGGGGGAGGAGAGACCGAATTCAAAAATAAAAATAGCTCCTGATCTTGCCATTGCTAGAGTAGATTTCTCAGTGCACAGTAATGAAATTACAATTAGCAAATTATACACGTAACCTCCTCGTCCGACATTCCTGGTCTGTGGATGTTGATTATTTTTTTACATTACAAGTGACACGTATTGTGATCTTATGTAATACTGGAGGGTCCAGTATTTTTAACTTACTGGAGAGCAGTCGCCTACGTCGGCAAAGCTAGTTGGGTCTACCACCTCTCCCTCTGCAATCGTCCGCCCTCTCTCGATTGGGACCGTAGAGCTCGTAAACATGCCGGACACTCTCTCAGCTTTGAGATATCTGATGGCTTGTCACTCTCCTCCTCTCGATGCTTTAGTCGTTCCTTCAGAGGACTATCATCAGGTTCTCTTTTTAATCTATTCACGGCTATTGCGAATTGTCTTACTTAGCACGTTGATTTTGTTTTGATTTTCTTCGCTGATTTTACAGAGCGAGTATGTATCTGCTCGTGATAAGCGGCGTCAATTCGTTTCCGGATTCACCGGCAGTGCTGGTTAGTCCTAATCTACTCCTTTTGTTTTGTTTTGTTTATGATAGATTGAATATTTGAAGGACATAAATCAGATGCAGCGAAATGAATTTGCCTTCATTGTGTTTGATATTCGACTGCTCGTATAGAGGTTTGCTTTAATGAGCGTTGTTGTTGATTGAATGTGTTTGGGTATCTGATCGAGCAAGAAACTTGCATGGACTTGTGGTATGATCATTATTGAATCGATAGCAATAAAGCTCTGGTTTCATAAGCATAAGTGCATAACCCATGACTGAATGCATGCTTAGGAGCACATGTCATTTGATATTTGCATTGTTTGACAGAGGAATATAAGTTTTGCATACATAGTGTTCATTGATGCCCGCAAGGCTTGTTTGTGTATTTAGATTTCTTTTCAATGTCTGGACAATCGGATTAGTCTGCATGCAGTTGTAATTGTATGAAATTGAACTCGTGGTATTTACTTGGGATGATTCAAATGATATTTTTGAAGCAATTAGTTTCAATCACCTTTGTTACATGAGGTTTCGTATTCACTGCCAAAAGGAAAAGAGTTGGACCAGGATGAAAAATTTATTGATTCTCGTTTTGATGCCGCCGTCATTGTGTAAGCGCGTTGAAGCCTCTTTCTGTTTACTTTTATCTTTTGCAAGGCACATATGTCTATCTTGTCTGATATGTAGTTGGTGCTATTGGTCTGTTCCCTAATTTTGATACCTATTTCACGTGCTTCCTGACATTTAGCTCTGGATATGTTTATATTGGTGGCCTTCTAATTCTTCTTCCCTCTTTATGTCCTACAATCACATAAAAGACTTTCAGAATTTGTGAACTTAATGTGAATTGCTTTCTTGGTCTTTTTTCAAGCAAGAAATGGATTTTGATGCCTCTTCTGAGTTCTGTGTCTTAAGTATATTATTCATTTCCGTAGGTCTGGCACTGGTGACAAAGGATGGTGCGCGTCTTTGGACTGATGGGAGATACTTTTTGCAAGCTACACAAGAGCTAAGTGATGAGTGGACACTCATGCGCATCGGAGAAGATCCGGCGGTAGAAATCTGGATAGCTGATGTAAGTTTTTGTTTATTGCTTTTACTTATCAAGTTGGCTGTCTGTATAAATATGTGGGGGCTGTACATTTTGCTTAGGGTTTATCAAGAAGATATATGTTTGTAATCGGTGACAGAGCCAGGTTTGTCATCCCATGGTGTCACCACTCGAAAATAAGATTAATGGTATGTATGTATATTAAACCAAATATTAAAAGTTCTCACATACTTATGCAATCATACACTCTAAAATGAGAACATTGAATAAAAATTTTACATACTTCTCCAGTTATCTCATCGAATTTAGGTCATTTTTCAAACTATAATTGCATCCTAGTATAACAATGTTATTAATGTATTATAACAAATCTAAGAATCTCATATCACATTTAGTAATTTGGCAAGAAACAATCTTTTATAGCAAATATTAGATTTTTAGTACTCATTCACTTATTTTAAAATTAAACAACTCTGATATGCAAACATCAAATAGAAGTCTAGTATCACACACTAGACTTAAATTGACAAGCTTATTTGTAGTCATACATTTACCAAATTTCTTATTCTAAAGTAACAACTAATCTAGTTACTAACAGAAAAATAGTAAAGTAATTGAAATTGATAAGTCATGTATTCACGAAACTAGAGTTTTAAGCTTCTAATGTAAGTTCTCTTATAGATTCAACAATTCAACAAGTAAAAACTGATAGTAAAGCAATCGATTTAAATAACCAAAGAAAAAAAAATCAAGATTATAACCTTTTAAATGTGATAATTAACTATTAGATAAACAATTGCAAGAGAGAGCATTTGATGTGGATTTACATGCTTCACTCCCACAGGAAAATACCACTGAGAATCAGCACCAATTTGAATGATCTAATTTGAACTCAAAATGTAGGAAATGGATATGACTGCAAGTGATATCACAAAGTAAATACTCCCAAACTTCCAACTAAGGATTCACAAAGATTTTCTCACTAGGTATTCCTCAAGAAGAAAACACAAAGTAGACTTCCAAAGGTAGGAACAACTTTGAAGAAGTTCACAAAGTATATCTTCAAAGACACAAACCCAAACTCACTAAGATGAATGGATATGCACAACTTCAATTCACATATAATATGAAATTGAATGAAACTCACAAAGAGAATTCTATTACTAAACTCCACATTTAACTCAAACAAGGTCGTAGGTATATCATATATATAGGCATTCCCACGAAGTACCCATCCATCAAGCTATATTACATGTTGGGATAAGGGGGGAATTAGTTAAGAACAAATCTTAACTAATTAGGAAACCCTAACTAAGTAGCTCGAACCAAGATGATTGTAATCTCCATGTTGCATGGCTGTTTTTCCATGTCCAAGCTGTCACACTATCATCTTTGACTGGTTAATAAAGTGTCCAACTCGACAAGGCTTCGTTTGGTTGCATAAATTTGCCTATTTGGTAATATTCTTCAATTTATGCCCAAATCTTCAAGAAAGTGTTTGCAACTTTAAAAACACCTCCAATAACTTTAAGAAACATCTAAAAAATATCTAAAAACATGTTTAGATGTATGAATGAGGATGCACTTGCATCATTCTCCTCCTCTTGAAGAATTTTACCTCAAATTCAAATATTTGAGTGTGTGCAATATCGAGATGAACACATCTTCTTCAAGGTGATGCTTGTTCTTGAATGCCTTCCAATGTTTCTTCAAGGACTCCATTTGATCATAAAAACACCTCATGAACAAATACATCACGACCATCTGACATGGTATATGAATTCAAATCAACCTCCAACTTCATGAATTTTTTTCACATATGAAATTTGAACCATAACATTCTTGCTCCCCAAGCTTCAAATCATCAATATAACTCAAGGCGTAAATATCATGAAGCTTCAAATCATACAATGGATGAAATACCAATGTTGAACCATATAAGTAAAACGAAACCCTAGGATAATTATGATTATGATCTTCACGGGCTTCAACTTTCTTCATTATGAAACATGATTTGCCTTTTTCTTCAAAGATGCTTGGACAATCACCATCTTCACTTTGCCATCCATCGCTAGAATCATCTTTGACATTTTCCTTCTTTTCTTCTTTTCTTGGCACTTTAATTTCTTTCAATGTCAACGTGCACTTGTTAGGGTATTCTTTGGCAAAATGTCCATAACCTCTACACTTATAACATTTCTCGTGTATGTCTTCAACCACCTTATCTTGCTTTCTATCTTCACGTGGCAGCCATTTTTTTCTTCAATATTGGCATTCGTACTAGAAGTAATATCATATGAAATGGGCGAAATAGGTTTGGTTAGTACCTTGTTCTTCTTAAGTTGTTTTTTGAACTTCAAGGCTTACGTGATCATGTCTTCAAGTGAGTCATACAATGAAACTTCCACCTTATCTCTAATGCTGAAATTCAACGCTCCAAGGAACCTTGCACAAGTTTTCTCCTTGCTTTCTTGAATATCACATATCAAGGAAAGTTTATTGAACTCTCTTATGTGTACTCTTCTACACTTGAAGTTCCTTGCCTCAAGGAAATCATTTTGATGAAGTTGTCTGGCTCAAACTCTCTTGGGATGAGCTTCCTCTTCATATGCTTCTTTAACTTTTCCCAAGACCTAATATTTTGTTTGTCTTCTCTCTCTCTACTTCTCTTGAGATTAGCGAACCAAGTTCTAGCAAAATTTCTTAGTTTGAGTATGACAAGCTTACATATCATTTGATCTTCATACTCCTTGAACTCAAAAATAGACTCCATAATTTGCATCCTATGAATGAACACTTGGCATCCGATTCTCCATAAAATTCTGGAAGTTCTACATTGATGCTCTTCTCATCATCACCATGATCATGCCTTGGATGTCTTCGAATTGATCCACTTGATGTGCTATCGTCCACATCTTCTATATGTTCTAATATTTCATTTACATGTCCTCCTCTAAATTGCAAGGCTTTCCTCAACATACCTTCATATTTATCTTGATCCACTTGTCTTTGATCATCTATATGTTGTAGTTGTATTTGCATCTTGGTTATGGTCTCAAATAAAGACATCATGACATCATCACTAGCCGTTTGTATTCTGTTGAAGTGAAAACCTTAAAGACCAAATATATTTGTGTGATGCATAACCCAACCGAATATATTCTGCTAAACAAAACACAATCAAATGGAAATCACTCAAGGAAATGTATGTGTGGTCTCACAACTCACAAAAGAAAAGGATGTAATACTCAAGAATAAAAACCAAATAGGTTTTATGAAGAAAAGAATGTGTATCTTCAAACTTATGGGAATCTTGATGAAGTTTATCAAAATCTTGATGAACATCTTGGTGGAATATGCATAGAAAAGATTGAAAATCAACTGATGCTTGAGATCATACAATCTTATTGGATTCTTGAAGTGGAGAGAAAGGATAAATAAATCAAGATCTTGATGAGTTGCTTGATAGGAGATGTACTAGCAAGATGAATATATGCTAATGAATGGTTTCTTGGTAGAATTAAAGAAAAACAAGAGGACAAAATGAGGAGAAAAATGGTGCAGAAAAATTGAAAGAAAAATCAGCGAAATGAGTGGAACAAAAGTATTAGAAATTGATTACCTTTGAGAAGGATAAACATAGGCTTTGATACCACTTTTGACGTGGATTTACATGCTCTACTCCCACATGCAAATATCATTGAGAATTAACACCAATTCGAATGATATAATTCGTTCTCAAAGTATTGGAAATGGATACCAATTATGGATTTACAAAGATTTCCTTACTTGGGATCCCTCAAGACGAAGATACAAAGTAGACTTCCAAAAGTAGGAACAATTTTGAAGAAATTACAAAGCATATCTTCAAAGACACAAACTACTCGCTAAGATGAATGGATACACACAACTTCAATTCACAAAGAATATGAAATCGAAACTCACAAAGAGAATTTTATTGCTCAATTCAACATTTTACTCATACAAGGTTGTAGGTATACCATATATATAGGCATATCCCACGAAATACCCATCTATCAAGCTAAATTACACGTTTGGATAAGGGGGGAATCAGTTAAGAACAAATCTTAGCTAACTAAGAAACCCTAGCTAAGTAGTTCGAACCAAGATGATTGTAACCTCCATGTTGCATGGCTGTTTTTCCACGTCCAAGCTATCACATTATCATCTTCGACTGTCAACAAAGTGTCCAACTCAGCAAGACTGACTTTGGTTGCACAAAATTACCTATTTTGCAAGATTCTTCAATTTATGTCCAAATCTTCAAAGTGTTTGCAACTTTAAAAACACCTCCAATAACTTTAAGAAACATCTAAAATATATCAAAAATCATGTTTAGATGTATGAATGAGGATGCATTTGCATCAACATCCCTTCCAATGAGCATCATGGAAGTCTGTTGTCCATTCATAATTAACCATTTTTAGATTACGATAATTAATAGGAAGGATCAAAGAGCTATAGATCTAAGGAGGCTAGGATTGGGTTGAGACTTGAGATCTTATTCAAAAATTAATGCTCAATGGGTTTTGTACCCATGATCTCCGGCATAGAGGGTGCACTATTGCATCCATTGTTCCAAGTGAGTTTGTTGTACTAATGTCCTATTACATATTAATATATACATTTCAAATTTTCCTATATCTGGATATTTATGTCTATCAAAAGGTCTTAGCAATGGCTATAACTAAGGGTCTGAGTCTTTAGGTCCTAGGGATACAATTAAATAGCGATTTTTCTCTTGCGTAGAGGCTGTTATTTAGTGGTTTTTGGGTCAGCCGCGACGTAAAATTATTGATACGCCATAGTTTTAAAATTCCACATTTATCAACCAATAAATTGTTGGTAAATCGTCAATAAATCGGTATCATTGATAAATCTGCAAAAATATCAGCGATAAATTGGGATAAATCTTTGATAAATCAGCAAGTTATTGAAAATTCTTAAATCTATTGAAAAAAGTATGCATGATAGTTTTTTCTTGTCCATTTACTATATATATATTGAACCAAGTTATTATTGAACAATAGTAAAGTATTGTCATTTGTTACCTTTACATGTCCTACTAAATAACATGCCTTTTTTTATTCCAAGTAAATTTAGGGTTGTTAGGATAATTTAACATATAATAACTTACGTAAATACTTCTAATATAATACAAAACACTAGTTTATTAAATATTTATATTCAAATGATAAATAATAATTAGAGTATATAGTGAAATAAAAATAAAAATTCACGCCACGACGATTATGATATGTAATTTATAGTTTGCAACAATTCAATTTCGCAATACCACGACTGTGACCGCAATTTTATTACCTGGTCCCTGGTCGAATCTCCCCTCAAGCATCATTCTTTGTAGATTAGGCATCCATTGTGTTTTATGTTTTTGGAGTTACAAAGGAGTAAAAAGTATGATAGAGAGGTATTGGATTGCTTGGTAAATGGTGTTCCATTCAAAAATATGCAACAAGTTTGAACTTAAATCCTTTTTCATTTTTTTTTCCATCCTGTGTGAATCATGGGTGGCATTTTGTGGGCAAGTGTATTTCCCTTTTTCCCCCCCTTCATTTTCGTGCTTGTGTGTGTGTGTGGGGGGGTTATGAATTAAGAGATGGAAGCAAGATAAAACTAAAAAGTAACTTTGCTGATCCTTTGCTCGATCAATAAAGAATGTCCCTTCAGAAGTGAGAATATGGAAGAGGATATTGTTGCGTAAGATAAGGCATTACTTGAATTTAATACAGAACTTCCACAGGATCATTGTATATTGAGAATGACCAGGTGAAAAAAAGAAAAAAGAAAAAAGAAAAACTGAAGCAGATGATAAGATCCTGCGATAACCAATTAAGATTCAATCTCAAATATTTTATTCAGCTGAGGATTTTTTGGCACATATAGGTAAAAGCTTGAGACATGGACAAGGAAAAGCAAATATGACTTGAGAGATTGAGTGAATGTTGAAGTGGTGTGTTGCCATAGAAAACTTGAAGCGCTGAATGATGAAATAAAATATTGTCTGATACACCGATACATATCAGATTTTAGGTTTGCTGATATGTGAAATGTCCGATATGCGATGTAGAAATAAAATCACATGCATATCAACTGATACGATACGTTTCAGCCGATTTATTCTGATATTTACCATATTTTATTCATATTTTCCAATATTTAACGATATATGCCATATAACAAATCACACTGTGACATATTCACGATGCCCCAATACCACAACACTGCAATTGTGACTGCAGTTTTATTGCCTGTGCTGAATATAGTTATTAGTATTTTTTTTTCTCACATCCCTTAATGACTATAGTCTGTATGTGGCTAATTTGTCAATACCATGGTGGGATCTTGTTTTTAGAATTAGCAGATTGGTCAACATTTTTCCAAAAACTAGTTCAAATATTTGTTTCATAGGTTCTGTTAATGGTGCCTTTCATACATTGTAAGTTTCCCCAAACCATAAAACGGTGCATGTTTGAATTGAAGTTGACTTTGCAATGTATTTGACATCACAGAACTTGCCAGAAGAAGCTGCTATAGGTGTTGATCCATGGTGTGTATCGATTGATACTGCACAAAGATGGGAGCGTGCTTTTGCTAAAAAACAGCAGCAACTAGTTCAGACATCAAAAAACCTGGTTGATGAGGTCTGGGAAGACAGGCCACCAGCTGAGGTCAACCCTGTTATTGTACAAATGACGGAGTTTGCTGGTCGGTCTGTTTCTCACAAGTTGATGGACCTGAGAGGAAAGCTTACACAGGAGAAAGCATATGGGATCATCATATCCACTTTGGATGAGGTAGTATATGTCATATTCTCTTCCAGTCAGCTTTAATTTGATATGAAGATCTCTCTCTCTCGACAATTTAGGATAGGAATTGATTGTTCCCTGTGATATTTCATTGAGGTCATGTATATGTAGGTTGCTTGGTTGTATAATGTTCGAGGGAGTGACGTCTCATATTGCCCAGTTGTTCATGCCTTTGCAATAGTAACGTTAGGGGCTGCTTTCTTTTATGTAGACAAGAAAAAGCTGTCTCCTGAGGTGAGTGTCTCCTTGTAAGAACTCTGAACTGCAGTGAAACTCTAATTTGCTTTTCAAACTTATATTGCTAACTTTGTAAATCTGATTGATGAGCAGTGGATACTTATTTATATTTTAGAAAGAAAAAAAAAACTTGAAATTTTGATATGTTGATTATGAAATTCTTTGATACTACTTGAAACTATGTTGAGTCAACACAGTAATTTGAATCCTTGCTTTGTTATCTTAACATATATCTTTTGTAATCCTTTGCTCTTCTTGGATTGTAGAATGTCCTGCTGAGTTGTGGATGGCTAAAGCTTTTTTGCTTCTATGTTACATCTGTAAGCAGCCTTTTGTGATTAATTATGTGAGATATTTAAGTGGAGTAGGTTTGCAGGTAAATTATTACATGAAGGAGAATGGGATTGAAGTTCGGGACTATGATGCAGTTGGCTCAGATGTCTCCCTCCTTACATCTAATCAACATTTTGGGTCTGAGTCTGGTACAACTGTGGATGGATCAGAGGGAAAAACTGATAAAGAGTGTGATCTCCTCTGGATGGACCCTGGATCAGGCTGCTATGCTCTGTATTCAAAATTAAACTCTGAGCAGGTTCTTCTGCGTCAGTCACCTTTGGCCCTTGCGAAAGCTCTCAAGGTAATTTCTACTTCTCTCGCCCTTACTGAACAAAGATAGTTATTCGTTTTGTAGAATCATTCAATTACTTGATTGAAAATTGAAATCTTCCTTTAGATTTACCTACTTGATTAGATAGCTGTAGACAAACATAAAGTAAATTTGTTCAAAAATTTGTGGATATAAATATGTATGTGATTATACTATGCCAGAAGTAATAAGTTTTTTAACAATATCAGAAAAGAATAATTTAGGGCTTCCCAATTGGAATGCAGTCCTCTAGGTTCTAATAGTATAGGGATGATGAATTAGCCTCCTAGAGCAAGAGAGTAATATTTTTGAGCATGATGAGACTATCAAGTTTGTTTCCTGCTGTGTTTTGACTTTTGAATTACAGAGTTACTGATCATAGATGTTTCAGCCTGAACTTGCACAGATTATATTTTTAGATGAGGTTTTCAGAAATTATTAGGGAAATACATGGAAAAGATTAGTTGGAAGAATTCTATGCGTAGTTATTAACGGAACAAAAAATATTACTTGTGTCTTTTAACCTTCTAATGAACATTCGAACGGGGATTCCGGCAGTTAATTTGGAATCAGATTTGTTGTACAAATACCATTGATGGTGAGGGATGTAGCTAGTTTTGCCGTGGAATCTTATTACTTGACGGGGAGGTATAGCCATAATTGTTAATCTAGTTATTAATGATGCTAAAAGAACAAATTAAACATAGTTTATCCATGTAATTTAGACAGGGTTGATTGGTTAACTTTTCCTCGCTTTTATTATTCTTATTATTTGGCTTGGGGGGGGTCATGTTGTATTGCACATTATGAACTGATCGGTTTTATGTGAACAAGATGATAGATTCTCATTTTCAATGTTGACTTAATATCACCAGCTTTCATCTGTTCAACATTCTTGATGCTGTCTCCTTGAATTGAATTTACCTTTCCATCACTACTAAATTTCTCATTTTCACTGTTAACCACAAACTTCCAGAATCCCGTTGAGATGGATGGATTAAAAAATTGTCATATTCGTGATGGGGCAGCAATTGTTCAGTTTTTTGTCTGGCTTGATAAAAAGGTATTCTATTTTGTCTTATTCACACGACTTTATTTATAGTTAAGCCACATCAAGACATTTTGTTTGCTGCGGATATTCTAATGTAAATGTTTTTCATCAGAATTAAATATATTATTAATTTGTTGCTACTTGCTGTATAATATTTAGTCCCAAGGGAGTGCTAACTTTCAGGCTGTTGTCTGACATGGTCCTTTTTGGGTCATACTACAGAGGATTATATCCAGAAGCTTCTTATATGGGTGCTTTTTGAATGGATTTTATAATTAAATGTCTCTGACTTCTCTGGTTTATATGTGGATCTGGATGCTTCTTGGACTTGCATGCTTTGTGGATCTGCTTTTTCATGGAAGCAAATCCTGCTATTTTAGAGAATCTAAAACTACATTCTGAGAACAAACCCATATTTTTCTTAATGGAGCCAAGTTTCCTCTATATTGACTTTGGCTGCTTTCCTTGATACATACCTATATGATTTAACGTGGTGAACACCTTTAATGATGAGCACATGTATAGAATGAAATGAAAGGCATTTAAAGATGAATCTGTTTGCGCAATTGACTATGACTATGACTATGACTATGATGTTTTTAACTTGTAGCTCATATAATTAGTCAACCCTGAGCAAGGGTTAAATCCACAACGGGAATTTTCATCTCCGCCCCCCAAACAAAACCTATCCTCTCCCAAGCATAGTGATAGGGTACTTATTACTAGAGCCCATCAAAAAACCTTAAATCCCATGCCAAAAGGTGTTAGGGTATTACTCAAGCCCATGGAAAAACCACATGCCAAAAGCATAGTGATAGGGTACTCATTACTCGAGCCCATGGACTTAAGCCAGGTTCCCCTTTCTGCACAGATAGTGCAAACTGCTCTTCCACTCACCTTTATTTAGCCGGTGTGGGATCCTATCACACAATTGTCTTGCATACCCAAAATGTTTTAGGGTTGGAAATGTAGAGGATGAGGAGTAAATTGAACGTCAAAACAATCTGGGATGTTTCATTAGAAAAGAAAAGAGTACATTCAACAAATGGCCATGGTTTATTTGGCCTTGAAAATACAATTCCGCCTCTCTCTCTCTTCAAAAGCCTTCTTCAAGTTTTATTCACTCTCTTGCCTTCTTTTTTTTTTGATGAAATTGCTGAAACTAGCAAAATCAAATGAAGAACTATTTAAAAAATTAAATAAAAACAAGTAAACGAATAGATTTACATGGAAAACCTTATTCCAGGAAAACTACAATAGGTAGTAGCTGCAAAATTCCTGTACGAAAATAATCTCACAGTATTGCATTTTTACATTCTGTATCTGACAAATATAAGGCCCATCTGGTTATTCATGGCATTTGTATTACTTGAGAGGACGCAATCAAACTGCGGTCACGATTTGGAGTTGCGGTGTGATTTATTTATTTATTTTCACAATGAAAATGGTTAGATATTGGCAAATATTATTAGATATGGGCAAATATCAATAAGGTGCCAGGAAATGTTGGCTGAAATGTATTGCATCGGCTAATATACATGTAATTTCACTTTTGCAATGCGTATTGCCTAACCGAAAATTCCATATATATTGGGATATGTGTATCGGACAATATTTTATTCCATGCTTGAGAGCCATGACTTAACAGACGTCCCTTGCCCTCTTTGAAGCTCCGTTTCCTTCAATGACTTTCACTTCTTCTCATCCTTCATTGCCACACAGTAGTTGTGCATTGTTGCATCCTCGTTGCATTTTTGGTCACATCAGCTCTTTCTCTCTGACCCAACTAGCTGGTTTCTCCTCATAGTTGCCTTCAACTTGCTTCATATTTCCCTTTGCTAAAGAAGCATTTAGTGCTATGTGGCCATTTTGGTTAAACTTTTTACTCCATTCCCTTTTTGAAAAGATTATTGCTCTTTATTCCCTTGTAAACAGATGGTTAATGATTTTGAATCGAAGTGAATAATTTTTATTCATTTAATGATAGTAAAAATAACAAAAATTTATGTTTTTTGTTTTCAAATAACAGTTTTATATATGAAATCAGTCTTATGTATGAATGTATGTATGTGTATGTGTATGCGTGATTGTGTATGCATATGTGTCTGTGTGCATTTACCGTCAACTTTTCATAATATTTTATCCGCTAATTTTTTGATTTGTTTCCCAGGTAATTTTTGGATTTGTTTCTTCTTTTCTTTCTGTGTGTATTCATATCTTTGTTGCCATGCATCATAATCGTGCTGCTCCAACAAGGCAGAATGAAATCAAGCTTATTCATTAGATTTTGGTGCATGGTTTTGATCATCCATGGTGCATATACTAGTTCCTCATTTGTATGATCTGCTCTATGGTGATGTCATTTTGGGTACCCCTGAGGCCCTAACCCTTTTAATAAGGGGTTCTCCTGATCACTGCATCTGGTTGTCTCTTTCTAACACGACCTTGCCACAGTTTCTCAATCCTTTTTTAAGTTGCAGATCTCATATGTTGTTATTCGGCTAATCACCTGGTGATAAAGCTGTATCCCAGTTAATCATTCTAAAGGAAGGCAATCACTAGTATTTACAAATGTTGACCTGTTAAAATAATTGATGTGCGGAAACTTTTAACTTTCCAATGGATTTCAGCTTTCAACTTGGTTTTGGTTGTCATCCTGGCCTTGTTTACTAGATATTTTTGCAGCCACAACCACTGAGTCTGAATTTGGGAAATTTTCTACTCTTATTTCTACTAAAACTGGAATCTGTTTTTGGTTGATATCATGATTTGTTTTCCTTTGTATCAATGGTTTTGGTTTCTGGGGTCTAGCTAGAATGGTGTAGTTATTATTTGAGCAGTGCACTATGGAACTACACGATGAATGAAACATAAAATGGCATTTGTAGGAGATTAAAATGAAATGATCCCTATGTATTATGAACTAAATCATATGCTATATTTGCAGATGCAGGAGCTTTATGCTGCTCCTGGGTATTTTTCAGAGGCAGAGACTGTGAAGAAAAGACCTTGGTAAGTATGTCACTATAGTGTTGAGTTTTAACTTTCTTATACCTATCATAGAGTAAAGTCCTGCTAGATATGATTTTCCATTGATGATGAATGGGGTCAATTAATGGACCTAAGTATATGTAGACCCATTGGCAATAGTTTGAAACATCTCATTGCTTGTAAGTGGTTTAAACAATGGATTTTGGAGGGACTCTTTTGATGGATTCTCTAATTGTCTGCAAACTCCAGTTTGTGGTATTTTCACTTATCTATTCTATTTTTCCGTTTTTGCATCTTCTGCTGTGTCTTGTGAACATGACAGTGAAGCTCATAGGCTCACAGAAGTGACAGTAAGTGATAAGCTGGAGGGATTTCGTGCATCTAAGGAGGTACCTTTTATTCTTGACAATCATTTCCATATGTTGTACTAAGTGGTTTATGTGGCACATGCAATAGTGTGAAATGATTTGTCTGTCATTCCACCAAGATACAGTGCTCCTTACTTTCTTCTATTCTTACAGTTTCACTTTTTGTGCAGCACTTTAGGGGACTGAGCTTTCCCACTATTTCATCTGTTGGTCAAAATGCAGCCATTATTCACTATATACCACATCCTAAAACATGTGCAGAGATGGATCCAGATAGCATTTACCTGGTTGACTCTGGAGGGCAGGTATATCAACTATGTATTTGAGTGCTTGTGGCTGACAAATCGATTGTGTTAAAACTTCTATTGTTTCTTTCTTTAAGTACCAAGATGGAACTACTGATATCACTCGGACAGTTCATTTTGGACAACCTTCTGCTCATGAAAAGGCATGCTATACGGCGGTATGTCCATGGCCTTAATTTTTGAATGCTGGTTTTATTTCCTCTTGGATTCCTTTCTTTTCCCTTAGCATATAAATGATTTTGAGATGCCATATCCTTTTTTTGGTATGTTTTTAATTTTGGAAATGTGTTTTGAAAGCATTCTGTTATTCCATGACCATGATCTGAATTGCGTTGTGCTGAGATTTATGTGCTTAGTTAGCCTGCTTTGATGCAGGTTCTCAAGGGACACATCTCACTAGGTCTTGCTCGGTTTCCAAATGGGACCAATGGTAGTGCAACCTATCTTTCCTTTGTTTTTATCTTCAATCACTTAATACGTTTGTGTTTGATTTAAAGGACGCATTGATTGCAATTACTTGTGTGCATAGCTAATTAAGCCTATTTAGAAACTAGTTGGCTATCTGGTTTTGGACCGAAGCCGATTGAATGTCATTCTACTTCAAAATTTTCGGAAGTTTATCATGACTGAATTTATGCTTTTGTATCTGCGGCACTCATTCATTTATGTTGGTTATTACTTTATGTATGCTTGCAGTTGCGTAATCAATATTCATTAATTTTTGTAGTTACATTACTCCAGTGCATATGGTTTTGGAAAGTGAGTGATTTATGGAGTCGTTTATTTTCAGGACATGCTCTTGATATTCTTGCCCGAGTTCCATTGTGGAAGAAAGGTCTTGATTATCGACATGGCACTGGTCATGGAATAGGTTCTTATCTCAATGTTCATGAAGGTGAGTGCTCCGGGCAGAAGTAGCATCTCTGATATTGCTTTTTCTAACATAATCATAATAGTAGGGGATAATTGTTGTTATAATCAAATGATTTATTGTGCAGGTCCTCATTTGATTAGCTTTAGACCACAGGCTCGAAATGTTCCTCTGCAAGCTTCGATGACGGTCACAGATGGTCTGTATTACTCCCTCTGCTCCTAAGGAAGTCATTTTTATCAATTTGCATACTTTTTAATAAACTAATAAAACTTACCTTAATATTATACTTATATCGTTTAATGAAAAATAATAATGCAATTAATGCATAGTTGATGAAGAAAAAAGTAAGGATACAAGTTAAAAATGGGTTTTTATTTATTTAAAATGAATTTTTATTTGAAATGAGATTTTAGCTCTAAAATGACTTTTGTTTCGGAAAGGAGGGAGTATATCATACATAATTCTATGAACTATGGGTGTTTATAATTCTATGAACTATGGGTGTTTGAACATGCATTTAACTATATAGATAAGCATCATTGTTAACATAGTCTCATTTGTTTCCTTTTTCTTTTTCCTTGTCTTTGTGGCCATTTTTTATTTATCAGAACCTGGTTACTATGAGGATGGAAAGTTTGGTATAAGATTGGAAAATGTCCTTATAGTTAAGGAAGCTGATACAAAATCTAACTTTGGTGACAAGGGTTACTTAACATTTGAACACATTACGTGGGTAAGGCTTTTTTAAAGCAATTATTTATTGTTTATTGTCTGAATTTAATTCCAGCAAAGAAATGTACACGTTTGGCATTATCTTTTCTTGTTGGGGGCTATAGGAGGTTTTGATTTTATGGATTTATTTTCTAACAGTTATTTATGATACAGGCTCCCTATCAAAGAAAGCTGATGAACTTGAGTCTCTTATCTCCTGAGGAAATAAATTGGGTGAATACATATCATTCCAAGTGTAGGGAAGTTTTGTCTCCCTTTCTGAACGAAACTGAGATGACATGGTTGGAGCAAGCAACAGAGCCGATGTATGCGTGAGTGTGCCTTCTTCTCATACTAGGTTGTATGCTCCGGGTCAGCATGTCTGAAATATATTTGTTCTCAGCTATTCGTTTGTTACTAATACTTTTTATTGGGGATTCCGATTTGTATTTTCGCTACGCCTTTAGTTGCTGCATCCCCCACCCCTACTCTTTTAGAATGGTGGCAAGGAGGGTTGGTTCCCCAGCATTACATCGATCTAAGGAGGGGGGGGGGGATTCATCCATTGCGTATATAGGGGAGAAAGCATTGCAGAAGGAAAAAATAGCGATGTTGGTAAGTGAGCAAGATTGATAATAGAATGCCTAATCGGGGGAACTAGGGATGCTCTTTTACAAAAATACTAACCATACGACTAAAATATTTACGACTTGCCTGCAAACTCATGTGAAGCTTTGGTTGTAAAAGGACCGTAAAGTTTAGTTGTATTACTCGCTCTCATTTAACTAGGAATTCTTCTTAATTCTGCATTTCTTCTGACAGGCTTGTCTCATAAAGAGAGTAAAAAAAATGTATAAATGGGTTGAGTTGCCTTCAAGAATTTAGATTTGGAAAATTTTAGATACATGAGTTCTATGATCTTTCTAATTAAATTATTTATATTTTGTAAACTCTTAAAACTTATATTCAATTTTGAGCCAATATAACATTGTAAATGGTAAAATAAAATAGTAAACAATAAATTTGGTTCATTTTGATAAGCCTTTTCCAATTAAGGTTATTTCTTTTATACAAATTAAGTCAAAATTCATATCTAACTTTCTTAAAATATCTTTTTTGCCGTGACATACTTTATATTACATTTTCTCTTTATATCACATTTCTCTAACTATAATCTTCCACAATTCAATACACATTTGTTAAGTCTTTCTCGGCAGCCATTTATCATCATTTACCAATTTCCTAGTACAAACAAATCATCGAATTGCAATATCCAGCAGGCGGTCTCTTCTTTTAGTATCAGAAGTTTCCATTTGATTATCAAATTACATTACGTCTAGCAAATATTTTCAAAATATAAATTATAAAACATAAAATTTGTCAACAATAAAAAAAACTACAATTTATAAGGACATGTGATAACTTCAATACATAATCTATTTTGATCAAATTCTACATGCTTAATTCTCTCTTCCCCAAATACAGCATTGCTGTGAAACCAAATTATTTCTTCAATTCTACAATAGATAATTTAAATAAATAAATAAATATATATATATATATATATATATATATATATATATATATACATGATTTTTGCAATCAAGTATTGTAGATTAGATATCTGGTTTCTTAGTTTTCTTTATTGACTTTATTAGTTATTTATCTCATCAAATCTCTTTGAATAACAAATCAATTTATTAAATATTGGATATCATAAACAACTCTAATAAAAAGTTATACAACTCATTTATGAGTTGTAAACAAAAAACTTGGGAAAAAAAGAATTGATCTATATAATAAGATGAATGGATGATATATTAAACAACTATTATGACTTAAGACCACAATAAAAGTTATAATGTTATATTAAACCGTTAACTCTAAAAAAACTACAATCTATATGTGTGTATGTTTGTTAACCTAATAAAAAACATGTGATTTTATTTCATTTTCCTGATGCCCCTATGTTTTAGTCCTAATAAAAAAGTGTTGAGGTCAAAGTTAAAAAATTTGACCATTTATTTTTTAAAGAATATATTGATTTAAAATAAAAAGTTTCTTTCATTTACTTTGTGTTAGAAAACCTTTTAATTATGAAATTATAATTTCATAGTTTTTAGTAATATATCTTTGTAAAAATAATTATCAAAATTTGACATTGTTAACCATTAAAATTCAAAGGGAACTAAAATTATGGGATGGAGGTAGTATATTATTGGAACTTCAACCATATGTAATTAGTTATTAAGTTAACTATGCATTCATTTATGCATTTAATATTTGATTTATTTGCTAATGATCTAAGAATTGAAAATTTGACTACATATTTATTTATGTATTTAATGTTTAATTTATTTGCCACTAGTCTAAAAAACTTATTGTAGATAGTATACATGACCAAATGCTTTGACAAGAAAAAAATAATAAGGAAAATGCAAACAATAGTCCTAAGGACTATAGTTAATAAACTAAAACTAAAACTAATTATTATTTAATAACAACACCCACCCACTTATGAATTTAGCATGTATTCCTAATTTAATACTATTTTCCATAAAATTAAATGCTTATCAATAGGTCTAAGGGCCATTGATAGCAACAATAAAAAAAAAGGAATTCTACTTTTATGTAGATGGATATAGATTTATTTCTTGGGAAAAAGATAAGGTGATTGTTAGTGTACCACAATGGCGTAGTTGATGTCAGTGTTTTAGATACCAATTCGGAAATTAGCCTAGTGTAATGGTCTATATGCAGTCCATCTAGTTTGACTAGGTTGATTGAGGTTGGATTGAAAAGCAGTAAAACCCTAGTACAACCAATTTGAATGACTTTGATAATTTTTTTGCTAAGGATTTAAACGACAATGAAAAGGAGCTCATAGTTGTATTTTAATCCATGTTGGATTGGACTAGTTCAACTGGTTCTATCATTTTTTTTAGAAATCTCACTAGATACTCATATTCTAAAACCAAATAGTTTTATATTTGAAATTTTTTTTTGGTATTGAGACTTTTTTTATCCATTGGTTATGGTGATCGTTGAGTCTTAGTCTTTGCTAGTAATACTCTTGAAATACCAAAATATTTATTTTATCTTGACGAAAGCTCTTCGGGGTCAATGCTTTGAGTTTGTTGTTTGTAAGTAGGATATTTGTAATTTGCATGGTCTAACTTGACGGGGGAATATTAAACAGGATGTTTATATGTTATATATTTATTTTATCATTATTCTTTAGGAAGATTGTATATTTTCATTTAGGACTTTTTTTAGTTTAGATCATTTTCTTAAGTTATATATCAATATAGGCTTATAATAGATATATCAATTCAAATATGGAATAGGCATTATAATTTGAAATTCTTGCACAATATATTGTAAAATACCCCAAAACCCTAATTTAAGAAATTATGTTAAAATAGGAATTTATTAGAAAAATTAATTAAATTAATTATTTTATTAAAATAAGGGGGAATATTTAAGGTAAAATCAAGAGGAAAATAATGAAGAATTTAATTAGGAAAAATTAGAGTATTTTGTTAATTAAAATATAATTTAGAAAAATTTACCCAAAATATCCTAAATTAATATAAAATGAAGAATTTAATTATTATTTTACTAAATCTTATTATTTTAAAGATTCCAAAAATACCAAAATATTCTAAATACTTCAACCAATCTATTTTTCCTTTATCCTTTTGTTTTTATTTTTACCTTTTTCTTTCCTTTCTCTCATTTCTCCTTTTTCTTTTTTCCCTTCTTTCCCCAGATTGGGCCAGCCCCCCTCTCGGTCCAACTCTCCTCTCCCTCTTCTCTCCCCTGCGCGGCCCAATCCGCACTGTCTTTTTTTTTCTCTCCACCTCAACCGCTCAATTCTCCCCCTTTTTCTTTCTTTCCTTTTTCTCCCCTAGACCGGCCGGCCGACCCCTTCTTCTTCTTCTTTTTCCTCCCGCTCCTTTCCCACGCATTGTAGGTCGAGACCTACAACCCTGCCAACGCCACCCAGCCAGCCACCATACGCGAGCTTGCCACCTCCCTTCTCTTCCCCGTTATTTTCCTTTCCTTTTCCGACCCCAACCTGCCTTGTACCCCTCTCACGTGTGCCCTTCTTCCCTTCTTTTTTCTCCTCCCCGACCCAACCAAACCTGCAAATCGCAGGCTCGTATTGGCCTACCATTGCCGGCCAGCGAGCCTGCCATACCCGCCCCCTTATCCTCTTCCCCTTTGTCTTATCTTCTCACCATTAGCCTATTAATACTCCCAACCGACTCCTCAATCAGGCATTCTTTTCCTGCCTAGAAAAACTCACTCAGTTGCCCCACCACCACTTCAGACACTATCGTCGTTGTCTGTGCCCATCGCCACCACCCGAAACAATTGCCAAACTCTTCCTTGCATCAACCTCCACCGAACCACACCACTCACCACCCCTAATTTTTCCTGTGAGAGCCGCCTCAGCCGTGCAAAGTTGGCTACTCAATTTGCCACTTTGTGCCCCTCGCCACCCTTCTCGTCGTCGTGCGCCGCCATCCCTGCCGTAGTCACTACTCCTCCTACCTCCCAAAACACTCAGAAAATCCCCCTCTACCTCCCCCTACCTTCCTTTCCCCCGCGTCCCTCTCCTTCACCCTCCCCCCTTCTCCACCACCTTCGACCACCACAACAACCGCTGCCTGTGCCGCCACCTTTGCTACGCCACCACCACCATTCCAACCTTTGAACCTAGAGAATCTACCACTACCACAACCACCCTCTCACTCCCCCTCTTCTAGCCTAGAGATCCAATTCTCCAACTTGCCTTCCTCCGCCGCCGCCACCGCCGCCGCCGTCTGGTCACCACCACCCCTATGTTGTACCCTAACCACCCTAACCTTTGAAAATAATTAATGTAATTATTATTTAATTTTATTATTATTGTTGTTGTTGTTGTTGTTGTTAGTATTATTATGACTCTAGTGTTATTATTATTAAGATTCGAACCATTAGTAATATTATTATTATTATTATGATTATCATTATTATTATTAACTTGGGCACTATTATTACTAATGCTATTATTAACGTAATTATTCAAAACCCTATCATTATTATTACTAATATTTGAAGTATTATTATTATTATTATTATTAACTTTGGCCCTATTATTACTAATGTTACTATTATTATGATTATTAGAACCCTTATTATTATTATTATTATTAAGATTCAAACTACTACTACTATTGCTGCTGCTGCTGCTGCTACTACTACTACTACTATTATTATTATTATCATTATTGTTATCAATACCTATATCACTAATATTACTAGTACTACTATTGTCATCATCATCATCATCATTATTATTATTATTATTATTATTGTCACTATTTTAGTATTACTAATACTAATATTATTATTATTGTTATGATTCGGGTTATTATTATTATTATTGTTAATAGTAAAGCTATTATCTTTAGTAATATAAATATTACTAATAATTCTTTAACATGGATTAATATAACTTCGAGAATAATACCCTTACTTTTACTTATAAAACTGCTATTATTATTATTATTAACCCTAATACTAGGTTATGATAAGGGTAAAGTAGGAAGTAATGATAATATTGGTTAGAAGGAAGTTAACCCTTAGTATTTCCTTCTTATAGGTGAATCGAGTCAAAACCCTAAGGAGGCATAGGAGTGTGTTCTAAGCCCGCGTCGTTTTAGATAAGGATGTAGTTAAGGCCGATTATGTATATTATGTGCTTTGTATGCCATGTGTTATGTTATGTTGTGTACCTTATATTATTATGACTGCTTACTTGTAGCGCAGCGTGGAGTTAAGGTACGTTTATGTGACTTCCTTATGGCATGTGTAAAATAATGTGTATGTTGTGCTTGTGGTATTATGTGATATGACCCTCTAGGACATGCATGCTAGGATGGTTTAATGATATGGTATAGGGTGAAAGGATGGAAAAGGGACAAGGGAAAATGAGTTGACTAAAGGGGAATGAGAACGACCTAATTATCTCATGACTCATGAGGGGACAAATAAAAGGGAATATGGACAAAATAAGAGAGTGGAGTGGATCTTACATGGATAAGTCTAGGGTTCGCATGGGATGGATGGTGTTTACATAGGGATGATCCTTAAGTGTGAAAAGTTGCCTTGGGGTGTAAGTAAGGTAAGGGAAGAGTTGTTGGGGGTGATTGGAGTCCTTGGGCGGAAAATAGTACATAGGTTGGTATAAGGGTGTATAGGGAACTTAGCTAGGGTTTGGGGTGGCCAACTAGGATTTCATGGTAAAATTTATAAAATGGGAAGTAAGGTGAAATGTTTGGGGTTGAACCTAAGTGAGAGGATGAGTTGGGGATAGAGGAGCATTAGTTGTGTGGGTTAGAGAAAGGATGGGCCATATAGGCCAAATTAGGGTTTTCGGAGAAATCCTAGAGGGTGATAGTGAGTTGTCCTTAGATGGTATAAGGAATTGGGCCTCTACCTACACCCTTAGGAGTTGGGTATTTGTGGTAAGTAAGGAAAAGAGGGAAAGGATATCTGGATGTGTTGGGAGGAGCAGAAGTCCCAAGTTATGGGATGGACCCCTCTTATGGGAATAAGAGTAGACAGATTGTGTGAATGGGTAGTCCAAAGGACATGCATGTCAAGGCTAAAAATATTTATCGAATAAGACATGAATAAGACACTAACCATTTAAAGAGAATGATTGTTGAGCCGGGCCGAAACCGATCCACAGGCGAATAATAGTGGCTAGGAGCTAGGGTACCCTAGAGACCGATTCACCGACGAATAATAGTGGCCAAGAGCGTTCTGCCCTGCATGTTTTTGGTCTACCGACTATAATAGTAGGGGATTTTGTGCTCAACAAGCCAAACCTAATAATATTAAATCATGAAAATATACTAAGTAATTATAGTGAAATACCATGAGATTCGGGGCCAGACCAGTCCACTGGCGAATAATAGTGGTCAGGTGCCATGTGCCTTGGAGATCGTTCCACTGGTGAATAATAGTGGTCAGGTGTGTTTTGCCCCGGATGTTTTTTTCGGTCCACCAGCTATAATAGTGGGGTTCCCATACTCGCATAGATTGATAATAAGCATGGTGTGAAATTAGTATACTGACCAGAGATGTAATGAATAAGCTTAACTGGACTATAACATGACCACTACAATCTACATTGCTTGTATGTTTATCTGTATGATCATGCTTATATTATATGCCTTTTTGTGCATGGCCTTAGCTGCATGGTTACCTTACTCAGTATGTAGCATACTAATCACCCATTTCATGGGTGCTGTTCATTTCCATGAGTAGAGGGCCCCGTTGAGTTTATACAGGTAGGAGATGCTATCTTTAATGCCTATGATACTTATGAGGCATCAGACAAGGCTGAGATTTGAGCTTTGAATCGAGCATGGGGACCCGGGAGTGACGTTGGTTGGACTCTCTCTTTTACTTCAGTTTACTTATGTATACTGTACCTTTTACCCCTCGTGGAAACTTTGATTACGTACTTTATTGGGTTATATAACTTTTAACACATACTCTGATTTCCATGTTATGAATATTTTAATTTTTTCTCTATTTTAAGTTGTTTAACATTCTTATGAAATTATCCTTAGCCATGTGGTTGGTATGAGATTGGCTGAGGGTCGGGCTTGTACTGATCATGGCGATAGCACCCCCTGTGCTTGTTTTTGTTTTAATTAAATGAAAATTTTCAACTGAAATTTTTGGGGGTGTTACATATTGTTACTGTAATCCCCCAAATTTTTAAAAAGGCTATAATTTAATAAATCACTTTTATTTGGGATAACTTAGTTTTTAAACTTATTTAATTTAATTATTTTGAGGATTTTACCTTTTAAATTTATTTAATTTAATTATTTTGTGAATTTTTAAGTATATAAAATTAGATGTGAATGTGTAATAAATTAAAATAGATAATTTGCTATTTTATCACACTCATTTTATTTAAATAACGTTTTAAACCAATATTTTCTAAAATTTACCTTTTAAACCAATATATATATATATATATATATATATATTAAAATATTTTAAGTTAAATTGTAAAAATTTATATATCTACAAAAATACTACAACCTAATTTCCATAAGTTATTCTATCTATTTTCTTTTTTTCTCTCTCCCTCCTCCTCTCTTCCTTCTTTCCCATTTTTCCATCCGGTTTGGGCCAGCCTGCGGCCCAAACTTCCTTTTCCTCCCCATCCCGCGCATGCCAGGCCCAATCACCAGCCCAAGCCGCGACCCTGACCCTGTGCCCAACCGCTGGCTGATTTTTTTTTTCTTTTCTCCCCTGGACCGCCCGATCCTCCCCCTTTCCTTTTCCTTCTTCTTCCCCGACCTGCGGCCCAGACCTGCAATATCAGTCTGCAGCCTCGACTCCGCTGGAAGCCACCAGCCAACGACCAGCTGTCCTCACCTGCCCCTCTCCCTGTCATTTTCTTCCCTTTTTCGACCCCGACCAATCCCATCTCTCCCCTCCCCGCGTGCCCATCTCTTTCCTTTTCTCTTCCCCTCCCTGACCTAATCTGCCATGGCAGGACTGCACCGCCTGCCACCGCCGGTGGTCTTGCCACACCTTCCCCGCTTGTCCTCTTCCCGTTCGTCATTTCCCCCTTCAATTAGCCTATAAATACCCTCCATTAGCAGCCTGAGTCGAGCTCCTTTTCCCACAGCCCAGGAACCCCATTTTTTCACCGCTGCCCAAACAGACACTTATTCCGCCACCGTCGGCTACCGCCGCCGCAAACTCCGCGCACCAAAACCTTCCCCGCACCTCCATCTACGAAACCAAGCTACCGTCATCCCCCATCTCGCCCTGCACGTGCCGCCCCGGCCGTGCAAAATTACCAACTCGAACAACCACTCCAGCCCCTCGCACCGCCTTCCGCCTTCCGCCGCCACCCTCGCCGCAAGCAACACCTCCTCCACCCTCCAAAATACCCAAGGAACCTTCCCCTACCTTCCCACACCTTCATCTCCCCCTGCCTCCCTCTCCTTCTACTTCCTTCACCTTCCACCATCTTCCACCACCTTCGGCTGTCGCGCCAACCACCGTGCGCCGCCACTCCCAGCTACACCATCACCTTCATTCCACCCCTCTTCACCTGCGGCACCTTCCTCCACCTCAAACACCCCTCCACTTCCCCTCTCTTAGCCTACATATCCATCTTTCCCCTCTCTTCGTCCTCCACCGTTGTCGCCGTCGCCGCCACGCCCCGCCGCCGGTTCCACCACTAACCTGAGGTGGTGCTCCAACTTCCCCAACTCCTAAACTGTTTTCTATAAGTGTTAATAATTTTATTTAATATTACTAGTATTATCCTTAATATTACTATTACTATTACTATTATTATTATTATTATTATTATTATTATTATTATTATTAGTGTTGTATTATCATTGTCATCATCATCATCATCATCATCATCATTATTATTATTATTATTATTATTATTATTATTATTATTATTATTATTATTATTATTATTATTATTATTATTATTATTACTATTACTACTACCAATACTATTATCATTAACATTATTATTATTAACAACTTTAGTATTACTATAGTTATCTCTATCATTATTGTTAGTAGTAGTATTATTGTTGTTGTTGTTATTATTATTATTATTATTACTTAACCTAACTTTATGATTTTCCTAACCAATAATAATATTATCATTAATGATGGCCTACAACCTTAGTGTCATTATGATTGAGACTTTTCCTCGTTTACTATTATTATTATTACTAATCTCACTATTATTCCTACTATTATTACTAATACTAGATATGGCTTATTATCATTATCTTTACTATTATGGTAGACATTTGAACCCTTATATTACTATTATCATTTGTATTATTATTACTATTAGTATTATTATTTTTATTATTAATGTCATTATTATTATTGTTATTACTACTTAACCTAAATTTATTTTATTATTATTGTTATTATCACTATTATTATTACCATTATCATTATCATTATCATTATTTCCTTACTAATATTGTTAATGCTAACTTTGTCCATCATTACTTTTATTTATTAATATAAACATTTGGACCCTTATATTATTATTATCAATTTGGTTACTATAATCATTGTTATTGTTATTACTATTATACTTAACATTTTTATCATTATCATTATCATTATCATTATCATTATTATTATTATTATTATTATTATTATTATTATTATTATTATTATTATTGCTACTTTTATTATTATTAATGTTTTTAAACCGAAGTTGGCATATTATCATTTTGTTCTTAAAGAAGAAGAATACCTAAGCCTTAGTATTTTTACTATTTAATATTCGAATATTACTAATATTATTCCTAATGCCTTTGTCACTAATATTATTACTATGGTATCATTGTTATTTATTATTATTATTATTATTATTGCTACTTTTATTATTATTAATGTTTTTAAACCGAAGTTGGTGTATTATCATTTTGTTCTTAAAGAAGAAGAATACCTAAGCCTTAGTATTTTTACTATTTAATATTCGAATATTACTAATATTATTCCTAATGCCTTTGTCACTAATATTATTACTATGGTATCATTGTTATTTATTATTATTATTATTACTATTTTATTTCTGTTATTGTGACAAAAACATTTGAACCCTTATATTATTATTATTCAAAATATAACTTTTATCATTATTATTTTTAGGACTATTTGTACTTTTTTGGTATTGCAATTATTATATTATTATTTTAACCCTAACACTATTATTAGACTTAGCTTTAAAAACGCTAGGGTTTCTATCACTATAAGCATTAGCATTACTACTACTACTACTACTACTACTACTACTACTACTACTACTACTACTACTACTACTACTACTACTACTACTACTACTACTATTATTATTATTATTATTATTATTATTATTATTATTATTATTATTATTATTATTATTATCACTATTTTGCTACAATTAGTATTAGTACTATTATTAAAAGAATAAAGCTATTAGGTTAATAATATAAGTATAGCAATAAATATGAAAATAAACATATTTTGACTAGTAATATCTAGTAGGCTAACTTGAAGATAAAAACTCTAGTTTTCACGTATAATACTCCCTTTAATAATAATAATAATAATAATCCTAATCTTAGACTAAAATAAGGAGTAATGGTACTTTTGGTAGGAGGGAAACTAATCCTTAGCATTTTTCCTCTTATAGGTGAATCAAGCCAAAACCCTAAAGAGTTGTAGGAGCGTGCTCCAAGCCCGGCGTCGCTTTAGGTAAGGATGTAGCTAAGGCCCTTGTGTGTTGTGTGACTTGTATGCCTTGGATGCTATATATAACATGCTATGTCGTGTATCGTATGATTGTCGTTAACTTGTCTTATGTGTAGCGCATCTCGGAGTTGAGGTATGTTTGTATGTGTTTCTTATGACATGAGTATGATATGTATATGTGGTGTTTATGGTGTGATATGATATGGCCCTCTAGGACATGCATGCTAGGACAACTAATAATATGATATGGGAATGAAAGGACAAAAAGAAAGAAATGGGAAGTGAGTTCGTTAAGGGGGACATGAGGTTGACCAAAATACCTCATGATCCATAAGAGGAAATTAAAGAGGAAGGAATGACCAAAATGAATGAGAGGTAGGAACCATGCATGAGAATCTTAAAATGTGCATGGGGACTTGGGTGTTTGCATGGGATGGACAGAGCTTGCATGAGGGTGATTCTTATGTGAGAAAAGTTGATTTAGGGTGTTGATAAGCTAAGGGGAGAGTTGTGGAGTGATTGGAGACTTGAGATGAAAAATAGTACGTAGGTTGGTGTAAGGGTGTATAAGGGACCCGATTAGGGTTTTGGGAGGAAGTAGTAATATGAGAAGTACAAAAGTAAAAATTATTAAGGAAGAGTGGATTACGGGTTAAGAGTGAGAATTTATTATATAAGGGGTGAGTACGGGTTCCATGGGAGAGAAGAAATTTTGGGTGAAAAGAGAGAGGTTACTTGTGGGAGAAGAAAGGTACTAGGGTTTGAAGTGGCCAACTAGGGTTTTTCAGGTCACATGCGAAATTGAGAGGTAAAGTGATATGTTTTGGGATTGGACCTAATTGAGATAAGATGTGAGGCGGTGAATGAAGTAAAGGTAGTGTAAGTGAGAGAAAGTTGGGCCATATAGGTCCAATTAGGGTTTTCAAGGGAAAACTAGAGCTGGAAAAAGTTGACTCGACCCGCTCAACCCGAACGAAACCCAACCCGATACGACCCGAAAAATTTAGCAACCCGACCCGACCCAGACCAGAACCGGCTCGACATTGACTCGACCCAGCACTGACCCGATAATAATGAACCCGACCAGACCCGATCCAACCCATGACCTGTCATTGACCTGACCCGATAGAGACCCGACCCGTAATTGACCCGACCCGATAGTGACCCGACCCGGTATTAACCCAACCTACTTCGACCCGACCTAGAGCCTACCCGACCCAACGTTGACCCGACCCGACAATCACCCGATCTAACCCAACATTAACCTGATCAAACATCAAAATATATAATAATAATAATAATAATAATAATAATAATAATAATAATAATAATAATAATAATAATAATAATAATAATAATAATAATAAATTACATATATTTTATTATTCATTTAAAGCTTTTAAAAATATAGTATTTTATAAATTGTACTTATTTTTCATAATTTTACCCTAGACATTCTTATTTATTAATGATATCCTAATAAGATATATTATTAATAAATAAAAAATCAAAATAAAAAAAGACAAACATCCAGTTATAAGCCTATAAAATAATTTTCAAAACGTGTTCCATTACATCTATTAATCCACCTATTTGAAGAAACTCTTAATAGAAGAGCATAATAGTGTCATTTATTAGTTATCAGTCTATCACTTATCACCCACAAAATCCAACAAATAATAACTATACCCCGTATCAAGAGTATCTTATGTTACAACCCTAAATTTAAAGTTTTAGTTATATTTTTTCTTTTAATATTATTAATTTACTTTAAATATAATTTAGTATTCTACGTTCATCAATTTTAAATTTATAATATCCAATTATTTTTATTAATTATAATATTAATTATTTATATTTTACATTATTTGATTTTTAATTTATATGAATCTATATATAATAATTAATAATTAATGAAAATATATAAAATTATTATTTAATTTAAATTATGTTTAAAATAACTTATTATAGTTTTTTAATATAATAATAATAATTAATAAAAATATTACAATAAAAATATAAATATAATAACGTTAATAAAATAAATACAACTAGAGGAATTAATAAGATAAATTATATAGAGAAATGAATATGAATAAAAAGATAGAATAAATGATATAAAAATTATTGGATAAAAAAATAATACTTTTGTTGGTAATTTTTTTTAATGTTAATATTAACCGTGTTATATATATATATATATATATATATATATATATATTCTAACAATATAAATTGAGCTAAAAATATATTAAAAAGTATCAAAAATCAGCTTCAATGATCCGTTGTGTAGCACTTGTGGTCCACGTACCGCACGTATGGATCGAGAAATCGAAATTTTTGAAGCACGTAGAATTTGTGGGTAAATTTTTTTTCCCATAACCACAATTCTAAATTTAAAGTCTCTGAATTTGAAATTAGAATATATTTTTTTACACCAGATGCTCTAAATAAATATTAAACTGGTTGAACTATTTTTGTTAGTTTTTTTTAATTAAGTATTGGTAAAGTTTATATCTGTGTAAGTTAATACTATATTTTGATCTCTTGAGACTTTAAAAATAAATTTTAGTTTATTCATAACTAAAAATGCAATTAAGATTGTTTATATGTATGAGGGATATGGATAGAAATAAAAGTACAGACATAAATTAAAAGTCCAAAAATGATTACAAGAAGGATGAAAACTAGCCAGTGTGTGTGTGTGTATAGGTATAGCTTATACCTAATTGAGAACCAAAAAATCTAAATGGACCTATTATAAATAGTTCGAGTGTGACTCGGAACTCATTGCCATTTAGATGAAGTATATGAAACATGATATGTTTTAAGAACAATAGCTATAGCCGGCGAAATCGTATTATGCCGGCTAAAAGAGTAGGAGCGATTAAGTACGGCTTCTTTACCGGCTTTCCACAGAAATTTAGTTCTGGAAAAGGAGTCCAACTTTTGATCAAGAGACTCATCAACCCAACAATAACTTAACAAAATTAAAAGATCCAAAATAAGAGCATCAATATCAGAATATGCCACTTATAAATTTTAACACAACGCCTATAACAGCAATAAAATAACACCAATAGATAGTAGTTGGCCAACAACATAAAGATTATCCAAATATGGTAAATATACAACATATGGAACAAATGACATGATTGAATAAAAATGAAATTCCTTGCCTACAAAAGATACTAATTACCCATGTTTACAAGCAAAAGCGTCTAAAACTTTAACCGCTATTTTTGAAGCTCCTTAATCCATTTCATTATTGTTACTCGTTGACTTTGATGGCCCCACAGAAGTTCTTTCTTCTTCTTCTTCTTCTTCTATTTTTGTAAATTCCAAATAAAAAATATTACATTATTATCTTTAAAATTCATTGATAAAAAAAATTATCAAATAAAAAAATACAAATTCATAACAACTAATGTTATTACCATCATATCCGTATAACCAATTACGAGTAGTTACCAAAGCATCAACATTTTTCGAAAACAATGAGCTCCTCCACTTATTTAAAATTCTACCACCCATGCTAAATGTTGACTCAGATGCAACGGTAGTAATATGAATGACAAGGATATCTTTAGCCATAGAAGAAATAATTGGAGAAGTCTTAGAATTATTTTTCCAAAATTGGAGCACATCAAGTGAAATTTTACGATCCAACCTCTGACTTTCAATATACATCTCAAATTCACTTTTACAGCTTTTACCTCTACTTCCAACAGAAGTAGAAGCATCAAAATCCTAAATTTTAAACAAAGGAAAAAACAATAATTAGACTTGATGTAAATAGAAATTAGTAATAACAAAAACAAACATGCAATAAAGATAAAAAAATATTTAGTGAGATATAGCTCGATTTACCTCCATTTCATCAGTTCCTCTGTTCACTTCTCTATTAACAGATGTTCCTTCGTCAAATGAATTTGGAGCATTAGGACAATGATATTCATAGTGTTTGTATAGCTCGACAAATTCGACGTATATATCATTAGCAAACTTTATACCCTTCTCATTACCATATAGTTTGACTAAGACAAACTTCACAAAGTCAAACTTATAACGTGGATCCAAAATTACAGCAAAAGCAAGAATGGTACTATAGTGCGACCAATACTTTTCAAATTTTTTCATCATCTATAGTCCCATTCTGTTGATATCATTATCATCACACCCCATTGCCTTCTCCTATCTCAGTTGAATCCTCCAAACATTAAGATAATACAAGTTGGCAATAGGATATTCAGATCTAGAAAATAAACAGGTAATTTCATAGAAAGGTTCCAATAACTCGCAAATCTTTTCCACTTTGCTCCACTCATTCGGAAAAATTTTAAACTTGTAACTAGCTTCAACAGTACCAAAGAAATCCAAAACACGGCGATAATCTAATGCTCTACGAAGCATAAGATATGTAGAATTCCATCTTGTAGCAACATCTAGCCACAACTTCCCAGAAATTGATATATTCAATTTTGCGGCACATTCATAAAACTGGATTATCCTTCCTTCTGAAGCATCTATATACTTCACATTCTCTCTAATTTTGAGCACACATCCTTCAATATTTTTCAACCCTTCCCTGACTATCAAATTAAGGATATGAGCCGAACATCTGATGTGGAAGTATTTTCCATCACATACCAAATTTTGAAGCAAAGTGGGTTTCAAGTGACTAATCATGTTGTCCATATTAGATGCATTATCCACCGTCATAGTGAATATCTTCTTCTCAATACTCCACTCTTTAAGTAATAAATACAACAAGTTGTAGATTTCAAGACCGGTGTGGGGAGGAGGACAATGGCAAAAACTCAACACTTTATAATTTAACTTCCAATCATCATCCACATAATGAGCTGTGAGAGTTAGATACCCACGAGATGTGCAAGCTATCCATATATCACAAGTCAAACATACCTTGCTAGAAATACCCCCAATAGTGTGTTTGAGTTTAATTTTTAAATCAGCATGCTTTTCTAGGCAAAATTTCTTAATAGTGTTTCTAGACACATGTTTGACTTGGTGATTAAGATACTGATGAAGTTTTCTAACTCCCAAATGTTCAACATACGAAAATGAATACCCATGCCTTAAAATTACCTCAGCCAACATCTCACGATAAACTTTTGGATCAAATGAAATCTCACTAGTTTTAGATGTGAAGGTATCTGGTGGAGTCATTTTTTTGTATGCTTCACATACTTGTAGGTATCTTAAGGCATTAGAAGTACCATATCTAGCTTTACTCCTATACTTTGATTTTTTACAGTACTTACATAGAGCTTGTTGTCTTCCCTCTTCATCTTTAAATAGATCAAAATTGTCCCAAACCTTAGAGTATCTCTTCCGTTTGCCGAGAACTTTTACAACCGGTAATTCAGCATCATCATGTATGTGTATTGGAGCTTCATTTATAGCTAGATTTGAAGTTGTAGCTGGAACTTGATTATCTGATTCATATTCTTCCTCTTCAAGATCAATGGCTATAATTTTAAAACATAAAAAGAATCTATGTCAAGTTATAATTTTAAATAATATGTAAACCAACAAGCAATAACTATAAACACATTATTAAAATTGAAGATGCTTATTGTCAATCCACAAGCAATGATAATTACTAATATCATATAAAAAAATACCTTTAGTAGATGTGAAATCATAGGTATATATTTCCTCTTCTTGAGGTGTCCTAATTTGTTCGTCGTCCATATCCTTTTAGCCTTGCGTAGTTATACCTGTATACATAAATAAATTATTATCTGGTATTAAATAATTATATACAATGTCAATTTGAATAAAAAAATCTACAACATCCAACTTTTGATGCATATTTTAAAAACAACAAATAATAAAATACTTATATTTATTTTTGGCAGTATCAGGATTGCCTGAGCTCATGATTTAATTTGCATGATTAGATACTTATAGGATAATCGGCACTCAATTCTATTCGCCCAGTTAGTGTCTTCTCTTGGTTGTTTGAGATTATGAATGCCGCAGAGAGGGAGATACTTATAGCACGTTTGGAAAGGTGATCGCTAAGAAGCTGTGGGGAAAATTACCGACCATTTCTTGGCTGTCCCCTTGCGTATTGTAGACAAAGTTTCATTTCAAGGCATCAGTTACCACAAGTGAAAAAATGGGAAAAAAGAAAACAGTTGCCTTTCACTACTTGAAATAAGGTTTTTAACGACCAACAAATTTCGTCGTTAATGGCCAAATTTTGGTCGCTAAAGCTATTAACGTCCAAAAACTTTGTTGGTCGTCAGTGGTCGTTATTGCTCCATCGTTAAAGGCTTTAACGACCAACTAAAATTTTTTGGTCGCTAAAGCAATAACGACTACATATTATGTTGGTCGCTAATGTAATAACAACGGAGTATAATTTTGGTCGCTAAAGGTAATAAGGACGACGCAAAGTGTTGGTCGCTAAAAGTAATAACGACAACTTATGACGTTGGTCGCTAAAAGTAATAGCGACAACGTATGATCTTGGTCGCTAAAAATAATAACGACGAATAAAATACACTATCGTAAATAATATTAACGACTAATTTTTCCGTCAATACTAAAATTCATTCATTATTTGCGACATAATTTATTGGTCGCAAATGGCATAATTATATATTCAATAATATATATAATCAACATTTCAATATTCATCTATAACCCTGCACCTATATGGATATACATATATCCATTTCAATCTTTTGAAGACCTGTATATATATACGTACATATATCCATTTCAATATTCTCAAGACCTGTACATGTATGCATGTATATATATATATATATCCATTTTGATCTTCTCAAATCTTGTACCTGCATACATATATATTCATTCTAACATATAGATATAATTTTCTAAATATCTGTTTATAATTAAACATTCAACTAAATATTCATACAAATAATTTGTATCAAATGTCCGGTACAATATTCGGCTATGATCAAATATAAATATATTACAAAAGAGCTACAATATGTCGTTGCATTACAAAAATATCATGATTAGCAGCTGCTTAAGAATTAATCATTCTATCCATCGGATACAATAGACTTGGTAAGTTTATCAAAATAAACTGGATCTGCAACAATAGAAATATAAAATTAATAATTAATATAAGTATCAAATAAACAATGAGTAATTTCCTTAACATGCAATTCATGAAATCAGATATAAAAAAATGAAATCTCCAAATACAAGGAAAATAATGAAAATGGAAATAAATATGATTCAATAACATCCGAACTTATTAAATGTGCTCTACTACGACAACCTAGATCATGCATCATCATGGTGTGTTTCCTTAAGTCTGTTATCAATGATTCAATACCTAATTAATATGGTGTGTTTTGGTCACAAAGTGTATCAGACAATATTTTTTCTATGATTCATGCATCAATTACACCTATACTTCTACAATATATACAAAACTAAATTTACTAAAAGTATTTAACGAGGATGCAGGTTATCAATTGTCACACAGTTTTCAAATATATCAGGAGAGTACACTAATTTACTTTAAAATTTTAATTTTTTTCAACAGTTATGGGCATGCATACTAAGCTTTTATTTATTCATCTATTGTTTTCTCTTGAGACCTCAATCTTGTTTGCACGGCGTTTTTGCTAATTTAATCTATTTAGTACACGAACATCAAAATTTCATACACTAGCAGCCTAGCAGCCCTATACCCCCTTACATTCTGAAAATTGTTGCTTGTGCTTAAAGGGCTAATTTAGCTAACTTAGGCTATCATTTAAATAATCTAAACTAAGTTTATGGGGTAGCTTGCTTGTTATAATCGAGTTTTCAACATTATTTTTCCCGCTTGTGAGTTTTCACAATTTTCTGTTCTAGGTAATCGAGATAGCGTTCAATTTTGTGAAATGATCTTTTGAGGGCTGATTCAATGCAGTGAGAGTTCATTTAAGCCTCCTCACATTCCTGATTTAATGGCGTGGGAGTTGAGGCCGAAATACCTTGCTTAGGGCTGTTCTCAACCTCTTTGCATGTTTTTATTTTTTGATGATTGCCAGCATTGAAGCCGAAGCATTCTGTACCTTACTATAAATCCTGTATATACCTTGCTTGTACATGTATATGTCAATGGAACATTATTGACAAAAAATTATGACCAAGTCTGTGATATTATCAAATGTACAACGTACAACAACCAACAATGGGCCAGAACAAACCAAAGCAACATCCAGAAAAACCCTGCATTGACTTTCCAGCATCCACAATACCAACCTCAAAAAAACACTTAGTCTACTCCTCAACCCTCTAATGCTGAAAGTTCCAAGTCACTAGAGAATAAGCATAAAGGATACATGGCTAAGAGTGATACCATCATTTGAAGCCAAATCGCATAACTATGAAATTCAAAAATTCAAGCACTTCAACAAAAGCCAAAACAAGTTTGGCAAAGCACCAACAAGACACAGTTTGAAAAGTTCATTGAAATCCTTAAGAAATTGCACATCAACTTACCTCTAATGGAATCACTTTAACAAATGGCTCCTTACCAAGAAAAGAAGGCTATGTGAGTATGAAATGGCAACATTGATGTAAAGTTGCAACTCCATCATACAACAGAAATTGCCACAAAAGTTGCAAGATGTGGGGAGTTTCAAAAGTACATGTTCCGTTGGTGAATAATATAGTGATAGAGCATTATGCCACTTAAGTACAAATGTTAATCTAATGCCTATTTTCCAAACCCTTGGGATAGAAGAAGCACAACCCACCACTCTCACCCTATAGATTTATTTTGGAGTTTGCCACTTGGTCAATTCTAGTTTCATTTTTACTACTTTCATAATATTTACAATATTTTGGACTAGTATTTTTAGTATGTAACCCTACAAGGTCTTGTCTTAACTACTCCCAAACATTTTTCCTACAATATTTAGTTTCGCATACAGTTTAGCTAATTACTGTATTAGCCTTACTGGAAAAATATAAATATAGAGAAAGCGAGAGAAAACCAACCTATACAAAAATGTCCAGAGAGCTGCAATGTAATCCGTTGAAGCACATCCACATCATCTGTAGCAACAGTAACCTAGAGCAAAATCATACTTGTTAATTTTAAAAAGTCATCCATAGGAACCATATGTAGCTTATTTGAATTTATTTAGATCTAAACTAGTTACTTAAGCTTATTAGACAACTAGTTAGAATCATACTCATAATAATTACTTTCCTTTAACAATTTTAACTAACCTCATTTTCAAGGGCACCCCGTATCCTCTGATGTAGATGGAGAAGCAAGCATGTATTCTATATCATCATGTATATTCTCTTCATTTTCCATCAAGCATCGAAATCGTGCACTTTTCAAAATCTTCTCCATGACAGGTTCCCATTTGTCCATTCTTTCTTTTAGCACTTGATTTTCTTGATTCTTTTTCTCAATCTCTTCTTCTTTTCTTTTAATAGCAGCATCCTTTGCATTGAGATCTGCTAAAAGCTTGTTCTTACCTTTGTAAGGGCCTCTAATATCTCTAGGCTTCACTCCACCACCATAGCCAGGAACATAGCCCCTGGTTCGAGTCACTCCATGCACACGTTCAGCCACCTCAACATGAGTAAGGGAGGGTTCAGCAGCTTGGACTTCAATAATTTGAGACTTCAAGACAAAGAATGTTAGTTAGACAACAAAATATATATAGAACTAATAAAATGAATAAGAGTCGGGCAAGAGGTGTACATGGATGTCTGCAGCTTCGGCTATAGCTATTTCTTCACCCTTTTATGGCTTTCAAAATAAACGGTGCCATAATTTGGATGTTTTCCATCTTTTCCCCCCTAGATAATATAACATTTATCTATAAGGATTAAAAACAAGGCAAAAGTAGTGTGTTGGAAAACGCCATATCTTGCGTTTCATAGGCAAATACATATAATATATACCATATCATAGGTGATCACTCGATAAGGCTTGCTGCCACTACGATGAAGACATTTATTGTCCATCATCAAGCGGTTGTTTGTATTTCGTTGGCTCATTTCCTGTGTAGATATATTGTATTATATGATAAATAAGAGAAGAATAATTAGCAAGGTAATCAAATATATAAATATTTCTAAATTTTCCCTTATTCATTAGTGATTTACCACAAACTTTGGACTATGATAGTAACATTTCACCAGCCACCCCCAATCGGATTGCTCTCAATCGTAGTTGGTTTAAGCTTCACTTGTTCATGAATATCCAAGCCTTTAATAGTTCCGTGATTATCTCCCCTCCAATTGTTCCACAGGTCTTTCATGTGACGAAGAGTAGAATTTTTGTAACTCTCCATGTCATCATTGGAGAACTTCTCCTATAACACAAAAGTATTGATTTATTGAGGAACTAAAAATTAACAAGTCAAAGGAAACTATTATACGGAAAAAGATAAAAGGTTTGCAGTAGCACAAGTAAAAGTAAATGCCAATATCAAAATGAATACTTCAAATTCATTACCGTCATTGCAGCCCAGAGGTGGTCCTTATGTCTTTGTTCAACTGCATCCCAAGATTGGATTCGAATAGGCATTATGTTGCGATCACGAACTAATTTACCTATGTGCCTACTCCACTCATGGCTATTATCTCCAGCAACACGACCATTAAAAAAAGTCACGGGTAGCTTGTTTTTACTGCTAAGTCTTGCCACTTTTTGACACCTATTTCTACCTCGAGGCTTCCAAATCTTTTGAGTAGAATTATCTATTACATAAAACTGTTAAAAAAAATTGACCAAGAATTAAGTAAAATAAGAATAATCAAAAGCTTATTATGTCATACCTCCACTTGTAAGATTCACATGAGAAGAATGGAAGACATTTTCAGCAATGGCATGATTGTTTCCACCTTGGGCAACAGTTGTTTCACCTTACGGAGCAGTATCCTCATTGAGTAAGGGAGGAGGGGGGTCCCTTTGCCCTACAAAGACATTAGTAGTGCTGGACATGCGTTTAGCGCTAGCTCTTGGAGTTAATGATAATGGGGGAATGTCATTTGTCTTATCAGTGGCTTGAATGTTACCACCGCTTGTAGCGGATAGTAGAAACGTCTTCAACCCTAATCCGCGGCCGCGCCCCTTGCCAATAGCATTTAATTGACCCGGTGATATATACTTAGGTCGATCAATCTTTAATTTAACTAGGGACACCATTTCTTTGAAACCTACAACCACACTATTAACATAAACAATTACATTATATAAAACAACATTTAGTAGAAGATATTATCTCCTATCTTCATGAGCATTATAACAAATTACCATATTAGAGTACATAATACACTCCATTAAACACTTGTATTACGAGTTCAAAAAATACATCTCATCTTGAGAAAATCAAGCTGTATGGAATAGCAAGTATACAAAAGTACATAACTAAGCACCATTACAAATCTCAAGGATGGTTAAAGTTTATATGCATAAGTCTTCATTCGATTGTAATGTCTTCACAAGGAACTGCTGCTTGACTTTTTAACACAACATGCCAACCCTTGTTAATGTTATCTTCAACATAAAATGCTTGTGATGCTTGAGTTGCTAGAACAAAAGGTTCAGTAGTTTTCCAAATACGTCTGCAATCAACACTTGTGAACCTATACTTATCTTCCTTGACTCCCTTAACTTTATCAGCTACATCAAACCAATCACATTGAAATAAGACTAAGCGTTTATTGCCCAAATACTACAATTCAATAATCTCGGTCAATTGGCCATAGTAATCGATGGATCCACTACCATCATCACCAACCACAACCACTCCACTACATTGTGACCTTGTTCTTTCCTCATGAGATGTAGTGTGGAATCGATATCCATTTACTACATAACCATAAAAACACGTAACATATTTTGACGGACCACGTGACAATGAGAGTAAGGCTTCTATCTTCTCGCTTTTATCTGTTTCATATAAATCTGCAACCTAATAAATATAATGTTTATTATAACCTATTTTTACAAACCCAATGATCTAAATAAACTTGCATTTCTATATATATTGAATATTGAATACCATGGAAAACTTACTGTTTTGTTAAACCACTCAATAAACATTCTATTCCATTCATTGGATGACACTTGTGGTGGATTGTGTTCTTGGTTTTGATAATACATTCTACAATAAAAAAGATATATCAAATGTCTAATATGTGCCTTTGAAAAAAAATAGATAGAAACGAACGAGTTTTTAGGAATGACTTACTCAAGAAATGGCCAAATTGTTAAGAACATACATATGGGCTTGCTCTAATTCATTTGCATCTAAATCTCTTGTTTGACCACTTCCTAGCCCTCTTCCCTTGTAATAAAAGGAAGACAATTCCGCAGAGACATTCACATCATCATCATAATTTCGATCAAGGCGGTTAAACTTAGTCTCTGTTTTATGCAAATATCTTGAACAAAAATTCATGCATTCTTCTGCTATATACCCTTCCGCAATAGAACCCTCTGGACGAGCCATGTTACGTATATAAGACTTCAAAGTATACAAATTCCTTTCCACTGGATACATCCAATGAGAATGTACAGGTCCACATAACATAGCCTCATGTGCCAAATGAACTGGCAAATATAACATCATATCAAAGAAAGATGGTGGAAAAATCTTCTCTAACTTACAAAGGGTTATTGGAATTTGGGCTTCAAGACACCTCAAGTCTTCCATATTCAAATGTTTCGAACCTAAATCCTTGAAAAATATAGACAACTCAAGAAGTGGTTCATACACATCCTCTGGAAGAAGGCCACGCAATGCAAGTGGAAGAATATGATGCAAGAGAATATGATGGTCATGACTCTTTAATCCAGAAATCTTACTCTCTTTCAAGTTTACACATTGTGAAATGTTAGAAGCAAAACCATCTGGAACCTTCAAATGCTTCAAAAACTTGCAGAATTTACGTTTTCCCTCTCGAGATAGGGTGAAATGAGCGTCAGGTAGCAATATATTATGACCATTTGTGATAGGATGTAACTCTGGCCTAATACCCATTTCTTGCAAATCAAGACGAGATTTATAGTTATCCTTCGTCTTATTTGGTACATTAAGTAGTGTTCCAAGTATGCTATCACATATATTTTTTTCAATGTGCATTACATCTAGGGTATGCCGTATCAAGTGGTGCTTCCAATATGGAAGCCTAAAAAATATACTCTTCTTGTTCCAGTTATCTTGCTTATTCTTATGCGAGATCTTTCCTTTGAAAGCAGGATCTTTGCTTATTATGATGTCTTCAAGATCTTGCACTTGGTGAAGAATCTCTTCACCTGTTACAGGCTTCGAAGGTGTACCCTTTTCTATAGTACCATCAAATAACATTTTCTCTCTTCTCCATCTATGATTACTTTCCAAGTAGCGCCGGTGACCCATGAAGCATTCTTTTCCCCCATTAACTAGTCTCAAAGAGTGAGTATCCTTATTACAAACAGGGCAAGCGAGTTTTCCCTTTGTGCTCCATCCAGACAATATTCCATATGCAGGAAAATCATTGATAGTCCACAGAAGAGATGCATGGAGATTGAAATTTTGACGCTTTGATGCATCATATGTTTCGACACCATTATTCCACAAGTCCTCTAATTCATTAATTAGAGGCTGTAAATATACATCAATAGCATCTCCAGGACCATCGGGACCTAAAATCAGCATAAAAGAAACAATTTTGGATGATATGGATATCAAAGAGAAGCAAACACAAAATGTGATTTTTTTGATATCATAATTTGGAATGGTTGGTGAAAGTTTAAAGTAAATCACAAACCTGGAATGAGCATGGATAGCAACATACTTGGTGCCTTCATGTACAACGAAGGAGGCAAGTTGTATGGAATAAGAGTCACAGGCCATATACCATATGATGGTCTCGCATTATTGAACGGCTGAAAACCATCACCAGCTAGCCCAAGTCTAACATTCCGAGGTTTAGAAGCAAAATTCGGATTGAGCTCATCATGTTTTTTCCATGCCAACCCATCAACTGGATGCCTCAGATCTCCATCATTATTTTTATCATGATGCCATCTCATTAGAGAGGCCGTCTTAATGGACATAAAAAGCATCTGAAGTCGAGGTTTTAGTGGAAAATATCGCAATATCTTAATAGGTATTTTTTTCCCATTTGCTTTTACCTTATCTTCCCCACTATGCTTGCTTTGTTGCCATATTGAAGCTTTGCAAATTTTACATTTCTGCAGATGGCTATCTTCTTTCCAAAATAGCATACAATCGTTCACACATGCATCAATCTTCTCATATGAAAAGCCAAGATCTTTAATTGTCTTTTTTGTCTCGTAATAAGAGTCGGGCAAGGTCGAATCATTGGGCAATAACTCTTCTTTCAACAATTTAAGTAACATTGTGAAAGAACGATTAATCCATTTTCCAGTACTCTTCACATGAAGCAATTGAATTAAGGCAGACAATTTAGATCCCTTAGAACCCTCGTAAAGAGGTTGTTGGAAGTCATTTAACAACCTTTGTTTTTTTGATGCTTCAAAGTTGGGTTCTTCTTCATGGTTTAGGGATCCCATATTTTCCAAATTAGGCTCAACATTCCGATAATGAGGATACCTATCTTCTAAAAGTTCCGCTATCTCGTTATCACTATCATCATAGTCATCTTCATTCTCATTATTTTGAGGATCCATATTTATTTCAGAATGTTCCTCGTGTCCTTCTTCACCATGATGAAACCATAAAGTATAACCTCTCATAATCCCAAAGGTCATCAAGTGTGTTTTCACAGTATCACGAGTTCTAGAATCAGTGTTAACACAATTGATACATGGACATCTAATTAAATTCGTATTAATTTTTTGAAATGCATAGTTCAAGAATTCTTCAACCCCAGTCAAATATGCTGGATCATGAAAGCGATCATCAACAAGGCGAATCCATTCCTTATTGGGTGCCATTTTCTAAAGGAAAAAAAAGGCATAAATATAACAATTAGAAAATAATTGCCAATTACATAAAACATGCACACTATCATTTTGAATAATACCCGACAAGGATTATAAAATATAATACCAAACATCATTAATAAAGTATCTAACATGAACTTAGATACATTTTAAAGGATATTGTAAATTCAATTTATATAAAACGGATAAAGCGACAAATTCGGATATAGCCGAGTCACAAATCCAATTTTCACAAATCAACCATAACCAATACAATTAACCATTCATACAACACATATATATACAATTAAACAACTAAATTATCTTATCATAAGCTAATTCATTTAAAATTGATCAAAACAATATTTTATACCAATTATATCATATTTTATTTCTTGTTAAAAAAAATGTCAATGTTGATCATCATCATATTTTATTCAATTGATTATAGAATTCTTAAATGAATTAACATAGAAAATATTCTAAGGACATAACAAAGAGATTATATAACAATATAAAGTAATGAAGAAAAACTTCAGCACCACCATCTATCAAAACCCTTCCTAATATTTTACTTTCAAGATAGCATCTATCATATACTCAATTGATTAAAACAATAAACGAAACATCCAATTTAACATAATTAGGGTTTTTTTAGCTTGGACTGTAAATCCAGACAAATCTTGCTAAAATATTTAAATTGACATGTCGAAAATGAAATTAAACATAATCTAATGCAAATTATATAATCAATTGAATAAAATAACTCGATTACACAATCCAATTTAAATTCGCAAGAATTTTGACCTAAGAATCCAATTCCGATTAATTTCGCATAAAAATTTCAAATTGATAGTTCTAACATGAAATTAGATACATTTTAAAGGATATTGTAAATTCAATTTATCTAAAATAGCTAAATCGGATAAAATCGACAAATCCGGATATAGCCGGGTCACAAATCCAATTTTCACAAATCAACCATAACCAATACAATTAACTACTCTAAATCATTCATAAAACACATATATATACAATTAAACAACTAAATTACCTTATCATAAGCTAATTCATCTAAAATTAATCAAAACATAAGTTAGGGTTTGAGTATTTATACCAAACGTATTGCAGCGAAATTGGAGGGAGTGAGGGGTGCTGGACCTTCGCTGGTGGTCAAGGACCACTCGCCGGTGATGAGCGGTGGTGGAGGAGGACGGACGGTGGCGCGCCGCGGCTGTCGTTGTGCGTTGTTGGTGGCTGCTGCTGCTACTCCGTTGCTGCTGTATTGGACGACGAGGAGGAGGTGCGGCTATCTGCTCGACCGGCGGTTGATGTCGTGGTGGTGCAGTCCGGGAAGAATACGCGCAAACGGAGACGGTCGTGGCCTTGATGGTGTGGTCGTCGAGCTCGAGCAGGGTCGGGGAGGGAAGACAACCTGTGCTCAAATTTGATATAATTTGGCACAGGCGTGCGTTTATGTGATGTTGTAATTTTTTTTTGTTTAAAGGACCGAAACGAGCAGTATAAGGCGCACGAGATTTTTTTTTTGGAGTTGGGGCAATTAAGTGTTTTATATTTTTATTTTTTTGGATTTTAGAGATTTGAAAAAAAAATATTATAAAACATATATATAACTTAAATTTTTTTAACGACCAATAAATTAATGATTAACGACCAAAAATTATATTAGTCGCAATAGATATACCATCAACGATGACTTTTGACAATGGTCGTTAATAATATATCAATAACGATAAAAAAAATTTGGTCGCTAAATTGGTCGTTAATGGTCCAGTTTGTTGTAGTGTTTGGATTATTCTTAAAACTCAAGTGGTTCTAGGCAGACTCACGACCCTTAGATAGCACTGCAGGATCTAAAGGATCCATATAAATAGGAAATTGTAAGAATGATCATTGCTTTCCCTATGACAGAAAACGAACAGATGTAGAGTTTAAAGTTTATGCAATTTTTGAACACAACAAAAAGATGAATAACAGGGATTGAATATGGATGTCCACATTGCCATAAGGGAAATGTTCTGCCGTATTATTCTTGCATCAAGAGACAAGCAATTTTGTGCAGAGAGAGCACAATATCATTCTCTATTCTGCCATCAGTCGTGACTAATTTGAAGGCATAATCGCTGACAAAAGAACTGTCACAAAATATTGCACCACAGTTGATGGATGAATATGGTAATAGAAGAAAAAGGGTTAACTCATTGCCACGTTTATCCCAGAAGAACTGATGACAAAACATGTTCAGCATTATTCTGTTGGATACAAATAGAAGAAAAGGGGAAACAACAATCCACCAAACATCTCTAGCTTCCATCAAATGATGAGTACCACACTCAAACTTTATTTGCTGGTATCAGAATATAAATAAGACTATACATTAGATTGCTCAGTGGCTTTTCTATTTCCATTAGGTAATCTAACGAATCAGATGGGAGGGAGTATAGGAAACTTGCACCTTCTCCTTTATAATCAAATAAAAGAATCTAAAACTTTGAATCCACTCATATCATTATGGTTTACCAATATATATCTGCAAAGTTTTATAAAAAGCAAAACTTATAACCATGCAGTACCATAAATATCCATCCATCTATAGATTGCGATTTCATCTCCAACAGCAAATATCAAATATACTCAAGACAGAAGTCAGAACCATACAATGTATTGTAGAATCAAATTATCTAAAATCGCCAAATCGGGAGAATCCAAAAAATTCGGGCATAACCCGGCAAAAAATTCAATTTTCTAGAATTCCAACATAAACCATACAATTAACCTATCCAAATCAATCTTACAACACATATATATATAACCAAACAATCAATTTAGCTTATTATAAGCTAATTCATACTCAATTAATCAAATCAATGTTAGAGCTTTCAGACATTTATACCAAACGAAATTCAACAATTCTGAAAAAGGGAAGGCCGGAGAAGATGCGCCGGAGGGCAAGGGTTGCTCGCCGGCATTCAGTGACGCTCGCTGTGGCCGGACGATGGCGGCGCAGCTTGCGTTGCTGCTCGTCGCTGCTGCAACGCGCGATTGCTGTTGGCTTTTTTGGATGCTGTGCATCGCTGCTATGCGTGGCTGCCTGTGCTTTTGGCATCAACGGTGGTGGCCGTCGCTCGTCGCTAGAGGAGCAAGGACAAGGAGGAGGCTGGGGGTTGCTGGGGCTGCAGTTGGGTTCTAGTGCAGAGGGCAGGGGAGTCGGGAAAGAGAAGGGAAGAGAAAAGAAAGAGAAGAAGAGAAAAAGGAAAAGGAAGAGGAGGGGTTGGGGACTCGGGGCACCCGGCATTAGTTTTTTTTTTAACAAATATAATTATAAAATAAAATACTAAATATCTAAAATTGTTATTGAAAGATTTTATCTAAAAGTTATTCAACGAAAATCATTTTGTAAGAATCCAAAAACGGGAGAAAATTAATTTTGGAAATAAATTCATAAATAAGCTCCAAAAATCTTTTTAATTTAAAAGTTCCCAAAAATATTAACGATTTTTGAAAATAAATGAATTTAAAGTCGGAAATATTTTTTTACGGATAAAATCATTAAAATAACTTTTGGATTATCTTTCACCCAAAAAAACTAAACTAAAATTATTGACTGGTAAAAAAGAAAAATGAGAAGAAACTTTTAAATATTTTAAGTAATTAAATAAATATAATATATGATAAACATCTAATATTTTTACTTGCAAAATTTCTAAACATTTAAAGTAATCAAATATAATCATATTAAAACTTATAAATATATATATTATTTATTGACCTTTTTATAAAGAAAACACATATAATATTCTTATTTTATTAATCTTTACTAGTAATATTATGATTGTATCTAAGATATACAATGTAATAAATGATAATTATATATTTTATAGTATTATTATACTCACCTTTATTTTATAAATTATTTACCTTTTTATAAATAAAACACATATAATATTCTTATTTCATTTATCTTTACTAGTAATCTTATGATTGTATCTAATATATACAATATAATAAATGATAATTATATATTTTATAGTATTATTATACTCACCTTTATTTTATAAATTATTTAGCTTTTTATAAATAAAACACGTATAATATTCTTATTTCATTTATCTTTACTAGTAATCTTATGATTGTATCTAAGATATACAATATAATAAATGATAATTATATATTTTATAGTATTATTATACTCACCTTTATTTTATAAATTATTTACCTTTGTAAAAATAAAACACATATAATATTCTTATTTCATTTATCTTTACTAGTGATCTTATGATTGTATTGTATCTAATATATACAATGTAATAAATGATAATTATACATTGTATATTCTTGTTATGCTCACCTTTATTTTATAAAATTATCTTTTTTTAAGTAATCAAATATTTTAAGTAATCAATTAAATATAATATATGATAAACATGCATCTAATATTTTTACTTGTAAAATTTATAAATGTTTAAAGCAATCAAATATAATACTATTAAAACTTATAAATATCTTTACTATTTACCTTTATAAAAATAAAACACATATAATATTCTTATTTCATTTATCTTTACTAGTGATCTTATGATTGTATTGTATATAATAAATACAATGTAATAAATGATAATTATACATTATATATTCTTGTTATGCTCACCTTTATTTTATAAAATTATCTTTTTTTAAGTAATCAAATATTTTAAGTAATCAATTAAATATAATATATGATAAACATCTAATATTTTTACATGTAAAATTTATAAATGTTTAAAGCGATCAAATATAATACTATTAAAACTTATAAATATCTTTATTATTTACCTTTGTAAAAATAAAACACATATAATACTCTTATTTCATTTATATTTACTAATAATCTTATGATTGTATCTAATATTTACAATGTAATAAATGATAATTATACATTGTTTATTCTTTTTATGCTCACCTTTATTTTATAAAATTATCTTTTTTTAAGTAATCAATTAAATATAATATACGATAAACATGCATTTAATATTTTTACTTGTAAAATTTATAAATGTTTAAAGCAATCAAATATAATTCTATTAAAACTTATAAATATCTTTATTATTTACTTTTGTAAAAATAAAACACATATAATACTCTTATTTCATTTATCTTTACTAATAATCTTATGATTGTATCTAATATTTACAATGTAATAAATGATAATTATACATTGTTTATTCTTGTTATGCTCACCTTTATTTTATAAAATTATCTTTTTTTAAGTAATCAATTATTTTAACTAATTAATTAAATATAATATATTATAAACATCTAATATTTTTACTTTTAAAATTTATAAATATTTTAAGCAATCGAATATAATATTGTCAAAACTTATAAATATTTTTATTATTTACCTTTGTAAAAATAAAACATATATAATATTCTTATTTCATTTATCTTTACTAGTAATCTTGTTATTGTATCTAATATATACAGTGTAATAAATGATAATTAATTATACATTGTATAGTCTTGTTTTGATCATCTTTATTTTATAAAATTATCTTTTTTTAAGTAATTAAATATTTTAAGTTATCAAATAAATTATAATCAATGATTAATATCTTTGTTTGATTCAAAGCGCAACATTTTTTATTATTAAAATTTATAAATATCTTTACTATTTATTTGTGAAAATAAAGCGCATTTAATATTTTTAATTCTTTTATTTGCAATATTAATCTTATGATTGTCTGTCTCTAATATTTATGATTTATGAAATGATAATTACTTAGACTCGAATATGAGTAAACCCATCAAAACTCGACCCGACCTGACCCATTAAGTTAACCCGTAACTAATTAAATCCAACCCGTCAAATTGTATGAAATGACCACACCCATCAACTTAACTTAAAACAACTCGAACATAACTAACCCGTCATATTATATTATTACATGAAAATATAAAATGACCTAAACCGGCCGAAGCCACCTACTGGTCTTTAATCTAGCTGCGTTCCTGGTAAATTTAGCCTTTGATTTTATTCCGCTGCGTTGTGTTTCGCTTGGCTAAATTCCTACACAACATTCTATTACCATTTTATTTCCGACAAAATTAGTTTTTAATTTTCTCTACAACATCATGTATTGGTAACTTGTAGGGGTATTATAACAGTTATGATGGAAATCGCTTATAAAAAAACCATCAAATACTCTAGTTTTGGGTCCCTGATACACAGACTCTATTTATACACAATACCATCGTGAGTGAGAGTTTGATGTTATTGAAAGACGCTAAATGTTGAGAGAAAAAGTAGAATACTCCATCCATTTTCTAGTTAGGGGAAAATCGAAGTAGAGAAGTTCATCTGTCTTTTGGTGAAGGAGAAAACTATGCATCAATTGTCAGATGTATTTATCACAATCCTTAAGTTTTTTTCACATTGCAATCTCTAAGCATGTAAGATTGTATTTAAGAAACTTACATATAGTATCAAAGCCTTGGAATAAGTCTCTACCTTGTTTGTCATATTTCTTTGGTTATGGAGAACTTTTTTCTTGTTTTCAATTTAATCAATTCTAGTCACAAATTGGTTAAGAAATATTTAGGTATTATTCTCTTAACATTATAAGATGAAAATTAGCTTTAAATTATAGTGATTGAACTTATTTACAATCGGTTATTTTTTGGATAATGTTTATGCTTAAGGTTGAATAAGACTACCTTTTAGTATTGTATCAATAAAATAATATATATAGTATTTCATTTGATTAAAAAGTAGTTTGACACATTTCTCTTTTTTTTTAATCTAAAGTGCACTGCTACCTGGAGCGTCTCTTTACTTTACTCACATGTCTTTTGATTTATAGTAGAATCTTTCTTTAACTTTGACTGTACTTTATGACTTGATGCATATAAATATACTACCACACTTGTAATATCTTACTTTAACTTGACACACTTGTATCAATAATGTTGGGATCCATTTTTTCTTCATGAAATCAAGTTATATTAGTTTTATTATGGAGTCTTTATATTCTCTCTACGACTTGAATTTAATATTGTGAATTTGGATGATTGTGAAATGATATGATAATATTAAGTGAAACATTAATTTACATGGTTGTGTGAGTGATAATAATTGTTGCCTTAATATTTTACAACCTTACATATTATTATCATATTTAATTATTTGCAATAATATCTAAGTGATTCATAAATAATTCTATTTAACTAAAGATGTTGTGGCTATTCTTTAATTAAACAAAATTATATATGAATCACTTAGACATTATGGAAAATAATTAAACATGATAATAACACATAAGGTCACAAAATATTAAGGCGTCAATTATTATCATTCACATAACCATGTAAATTAATGTTTTGCTTAATATTTTCATATAATTTCATAATCATCCAATTTCACTTAATATTCTTATAAGATTGTAACTAATTGTACTTAATATAATAAATTTTATCCCACAAGAACTTTTATTATATTAATATAACCAATTAGGATAAGGTATCAAATCATTCATAACTTACCGATAGGAATTTTGAATTAAGTAAATGATTTGATAGTTTTATCATGGAGTCTTATCCAAGGTGGAATAATATCAACTTTTTTTTATGACATATTTGTTAGAATTATGAATTATGTAAATGACTTGATGTATTTAATCCTTTTGAATATGCTAGAATTAAAAATTTAGCCCACAATAAATTTTATGTCATTATATTCAATTTTTGCATGATTTAAATTGGTAAATTATGAATTTTACTTAATCCTCAACTTTGATGTGTGCATGTGATGTTTATTTATGCAATTTCTCAACCTGTTAAGTTTTCTAATATTTGATGTGGCATTCCCGAGATCAAGGGTGATAACTATAAGATATGGAAGGAGAGAATTCTTCTTCACTTAGGATGGATGAACATTGATTATGCTATAAGGAAATATGAGTCACCTGCAATTACTGATGACAACTCTCCAGATGAAATCACACTTTGGGAGCGATCTAATTGCCTTAGTGTGATGTTCATTAAGACTAAGATTTTCACTGGCATTCATGGTTCTGTTGATCAACATAATGATGTGAAAGACTTTCTAAAAGGGATTGATGCTCAATATGTCTCTTTAGAGAAGGCTCCAAGTACCCTAAATATGAAGTTCTCATCTCTAAGGCTTACTAGTGTGAAAGGTGTGCGCGAGAACATTATGCAAATCAGGGAAACTGCGGCTCAATTAAAGAAACTCGAGGTTGAAATGTCGCAGCCTATCATTGTGCACTACATTCTTAATACTCTTCTACATTCATATGGACCCTTCAAGATATATCACAACACACATAAAGACAAATGGTCAATCAATGAACTCATGACTATGTGTGTTTAAGAGGAAGGCAGACTGTTGATGGAACAAGGTGAAAGTGCAACAATGGTAATGTAAGGAAATGGAAAATCTCAAGCTTTTAATAATGGAAAAGGCAATTAGAAAGGGAATGGTAAAGTACCTCCACAATCTGGTATCAATAAAGAGTCCAAGTGCTTCCTTTGTAAAAAGAAAGGGCACATGAAGAAGGAATGTGCCAAATTTCAAAAATGGCTTGAGGACAAAGGGTTTGCAAAACCTTAGGAAACTAGTGGGAAGTGAGCAATGCAACTTATTTGGAAACAAGATGGGCTCTCATGTGGAACCTATAAGAACATGGTGCTTAACTTTATGTACTAGCTTTATTTTAGAATTAGCAAAGACCTTTTATGTACCTAGTTTCTATAGAAACTTAATTTCAATTTCAATACTTTTACCTTATGGTTATTCCTTTAAGTTCTCAAACAAATCTTTCGGTTTATATTATAAATTTGAGTGTGTTAGAAATGGTATTTTGGTTGATGGTCTTTATTGCATTCATTCATAGAGCAATGCCACTTATAACACAATACATGTTCAAAATGGCACTAAAAGATATGTTCTTAATGAGGACTCCTCTACACTATGGGATAGAAGATTAGGTCATATCTCCATGGAGAGAATTAAAAGGACAGTAAATAATGGAGTACTTGGTACTCTACACTTTAATGAGTTTGGACCTTGTGTGGAATGCAACAAGGGAAAGCATACCAACAAATCAAAGAAAGGTGCAAATAGAAGTTCATCTATATTAGAAATTATACACACTGATATTTGTAGTTTAGACATGGACTGACATGGATAGAGATACTTATCTCTTTCATAGATGATTATTCACTGTACATGTGTCTCTACATGCTTAATAATAAGAATGAAGCATTAGATTCCTTTAAAGTATTCAAGGTTGAAGTAGAGAAGCAATATAATAAGCAAATTAATATTGTAAGATTAGATAGAGGTGGATAGTAATATGGTAGATACACAGAGAGTGGACAATCACCTAGGCCATTCGCAAAGTTTCTTTAAAAACATGGCATTTTGCCCAATATACTATGTTTGGTTCACTAGACCAAAATGATGTATTTAGAAGAAGAAACAAAACATTGTTGGATATAGTTTGGATATAAATCCTTATGGACCGAAGCACTTAAAATGATAATAATATTTCCAACCAAGGCTGTTTCTAAAATGCCATTTGAATTATGGAAAGGTTAGAAACTGAGTTTGTGACATATGCACGTCTGGGGATGCCTGTCAGAAGTGAGAATTTATAATCCACAAGAGAAGAAGCTGGACCCTATGACCATTAGTGAATATTTTATTGGATATACTGAAAGATCTAAAGGTTATAGATTCATTTATCTATATGTAACACCCCCAAAATTCACTACTGAAAAATTTTGTTCTATTTAAGATTTAGCGAAAGCAAGTAAATTAAAACTTATGAATTTCGGGATATTATCGCCGTGGTCAGTACTAGCCCGACCCTCGGCCGATCCCGTACTAACCACAAGGCTAAAGGAGAAATTACAACCATCATAAGTCAAACTCAACAACGCTTCATTAAAGCATTAAAACATCCACAAAATAGAAAATCAAAGTACGTGAAAAGAGTTTACAATCAAGAATACATAATTAAAATTCCTTAAAAGGAATAAAGGCTACAGTATGTTAAAAAGAAAGAAATTCTGAGTAATCCAATACAGAATAGAAGAACATGGGAAGTAAGTCTGACTACGCCACTCTCAATCCCCAATCCAAGTCTATGCTCAACTTTTAGTCCCGCTCGATGCCTCGTAAGCATCGAAGGCATTGAAAATTATATCACCAACCTGTACGAACTCAGAGGGGCCTTCTACTCGTGGGAATGAGCACCACCCATGAAAATAGTGGTCAGTACGCTACGTACTGAGCACCACCCATGCAACTAAGACCAAGCATACAAAAACATGTAACACAAGTATGATCACATAAATAACATATAGTCATTACAGATGAATAAAGGCCAACAGATGAATAAAGGCCAAGTTCTAGTCTAGATAAACTGATTATTTATTCTTTGATCAATACTCATCTTACACCATACTCTTTATCAATCCATACGAGTACAGGAACCCCACTATTATAGCCATTGGATTGGAAACGTACAGGGCAGAACACATCTGACCACTATTATATGCTGGTGGATCAGTCTCCAAGGTAAGATGCTCCTAGCCACTATTATTCACCTGTGGACTGGTCTGGCCCTGACTCTCATGGTGTTCCACTGTAAGTACTTAGTATCTTTTATGTGTCTTATCAACTTAGGGTTTGGTTTATTGAGCTCGGGATCCCCCACTATTATAGCCGGTGGATCAAAATGTACAGGGTAAAACACACCTAACCACTATTATATGCTGGTGGATCGGTCTCCAGGTCACCTCGACACCTGGCCACTATTATGCTGGTGGATCGGTCTGGGCCCGACTCAATAATCTTCCATTTTAAATGATTAATGTCTTACTGTGTCTTATTCAACAAGTTTCACTCTAGACATGTATGACCAACTCCATCTACGATTATTCTCCCAAGATGGCATGTCCCATATCTTGAGACTTCTACACCTTTTAACATGCCCCCAACATCCTTTCTTTATTCCAGTTGCTCACACAGGAGGCCCAACTCCTAAGTGAGTGGGTGAAGGCCCACTACCCTATGCCTCTAAGTTCACTCACTACCCTATCCTAGGGTTTTCTCCAAAAACCCTAATGTGGGTCTATGTGGCCCATCCTTCTCCACCTCCCACAACTGAGGTCGTTTATCACCCCACACATCACATCCCTTAGATTCAATCCTCATCATTTCACTTTACTCCCCTAAATATACATGTGACCACGAAACCCTAGTTGGCCACACGAAACCCTAGCATCCTTCTTTCCACCTGTCACCCCTCCATTTCTCACCTTCCACCCTTGCTCTCCCATGATATCCTTACTCACCCTACACATAACATTCCTCCACCCTCATCCCATACACCACTCATCCTCACTTATTTTTACTTTCACCACCATCTCAAATTAGAGTTTTCCTCTCAAACCCTAGCCAAGTCTCCTATGCACCCTTATATTAACCCACGTACTATTTTTTACCCAAAGCCTCCACTCACCCAAACAACTCTTCCCTTACCTTACTTACATCCCAATACAACTTTTCACATGTAAAGTTCATCCCCATGCAAACTCTATGCACCCTATGCAAACCCTTGAAGTTTTCATGCAAAACCCTAGAATCCTCATCCAAACCCTAGATTCTCCCAAGCAAAGTTCACCCCTTTTTATTTTATTCATAGACCCCTTTTTAATTTCCCTTTCATGGATTATGAGATATTTAGGTCAATCCCATATCCCGTGGCCAACTTACTTCCCTTTGGCCAACTTTTTCCCCTTGGTAAACTTACTTCTCTATTTTCCTTTTTCATCCTTCCACCCTATGTCATTACATTAAATACCCTAGCATGCATGTCCTAAAGCGCGACATTACATCACATCATACAACATATACATATTATACACATGCTATAAGAAAACACATGAGCATACCTCAACTCCAAGCTACGCTACACATAAAACAAGTTTAATGATAACCACAACATAACATAGTTATAACATACAAGGCATACAAGACACATAACACACATAGGGCCTTAGCTACATCCTTATCTAAAACCTCACCAGTCTTGGAGCATGCTCCTACGCCTTCTTAGGGTTTTGACTTGTTTCGCTTATAAGAGGGAAAACTAAGGATTAATTTTCCTCCTGCCAAAAATACCTATTATTTCCTACTTTATTCTCATATTAGGGTTATAATTACTTAAAGAAAATCTACAAGTGAAAATAGGGTTTTTAATTCCCAAGTTAGGCTACTAGAGTATGTAATACCCCATATTTTTAAAAATCCAAATTTATTAAGTTTAATGATTTTATTAGCGTAATTTGATTTAAACTATTGATTATTTTAATTTCGATTCGTTTTCGATTATAACTTTGTCATGTGATTACGACGTTATTTTGAAGTTATATTTCGTTAACGAAATATATTACTTAAATTATAGAATTTCTGTTTAAATAGTTAAAGTTATTTTAATGATTTTTGTCGTAGAAAATATATTCAACTTTAAATTTATTCGTTTTCGAAAATCATTAATACTTTCGGAAAGTTTTAAATTAAAAAGTTTTTTCGGAGATTATTTAAGAATTTCTTTTCGAAATTAATTTTTTCCTATTTTATGCTTTCGATTTACGAAAAACCGATTTCGAAAATTATTTAAATTAGTCTCGGTTTATTTGAATTTGACCTAAATATTTTATTATATGTTTTTAAATAATTTTTTTTGAGGTCTTATAATGTATTTCCATAAATAATATAATTTTTTACGTTCGTGGGTAAATCCTTCCGGAAATGTTCCTGAAACTCTTTATATAGCTCTTGTATTAATTTTAAACATTCGGATCCGTTCAAAATAATTTTCGTTTAATAAATTTTAGATAAAATCTTCCAATAATAATCTTAAACTTTTAGTATTTTATTTTATATGTGTACTTGTATTAAAAAAAATGTGTTATTCTTTAAGGGGGTAGTGGCATAGTCGCTTATGGTAAATGTGTTACCCTTATCTACCTAGATGATAGTGGGCCTTAACCCTAGGGAAATGCTATTGACTTCGGGGACGAAGTCATTCTTTAAGGGGGTAGTGATGTAATCCCCCAAAATTTTAAAAGCTTATAATTTATTAAATTACTTTTATTAGGGATAATTTAACCCTTAAACTTATTTAATTTAATTACGTTGAGGATTTTGCCTTTTAAATTTATTTAACTTAATTATTTTGTGGGTTTTAAGTATACCAAATTATATGTGAGTGTTTAATAAATTAAAATAAATAAATTGCTACCTTTTTAAACTAATATAATAAGATATATTAAGATAAATTACTAAAATTTTAATTATCCACCAAAAATATTATAACTCACCCCATAAGTCATTTTAATTATTTTCTTCCCTAATTATTTTCCTTGAATCCTTTTTCTCCCTTATTTTTCCTTTTCTCTTCTTCTCTCCCCCCTCCTTTCTCCCTTCTCTCCCCCATTCCCCCGACTAGGCCAGCCCACCGGCCCAGGTCAGTTCTCTCCCCTTCCCCCCGTCTCGCATGCAGGCCTGACCTGCTTCTCCTTCGCCCGAACCGCCCGACCGGTTCTGTTTCTTTTCTCCCCTGGACCGACCGGTCCAGCCCCTTTCCCCTTTTCTTCTTCCCCGTGCCCCGCTGCAAATCGCCGCCCTCCCTCTTCTGCGTCGACAACTCCTCTGCGCCGCCTGCACACCTTCTCCCTCTCTTCTACCGCCCGTCTGTCCCTCCTCAACCGACTGACCACCCCCACGCCTCACACAAGTCTGCTACCGCCCCCTTCCTTTTTCCCGACCGAACCACAGATCTGCCATGGCAGACCCGCGTCCGCCTGCCACCGACGGCCGGCATGCCAAATTTCCGCCTGCTCGTACCTCCCTCTGCCCCCTCTCTCGATCCTCCCCCATTTTCGAGCTTATAAATACCTCCACGAGCCCATCATCGGGCTCTTTCGAAAGCCCAGCCCAGAAACCACCCTTGCGCCATCCCCGTTTCAGACAGCCACCCCGTCGCCGCCGCCCGATCCACCCACGAAATTCTCCCTTGCATCACCCTCCACCAACCTAGGCCTCCCTCACCCCTTGGTTTGCTCTGCACGAGCCACCCCGGCCGTGCAAAGAGCTCTTCCCGAGCAGCCTTGCTTCGAGCCCCGCCGCCCTTCTCACCACCGCCCACCGCCGGTGCCGCTGCCGCCACTTCCAGCACCCCCTCTGCCTTCTAAAACCACCAAGGGAGCTTCCTCTACCTCCCCATATCTTCTTTTTTTCCTGCCACCTTCTCCTCTTCCTTTCTCCTCCCTCCACCATTTATCCACCTCCCTTCTCCCCCCATCACCGCCGCCGCCGTGCGCCGTGCGCCGCCACCTGTGCCACCAACACCCCTAGGTGGTTCTCTGAACTCCCCAGCCCCTAAACCCCCTTATACTAATACTAATTATTTTAGTAGTATTATTAGTATTACTCTTAATGTTATAATAATTATTATTACTATTATTATTTAACCTAACATTGAAATATTTATAACTGTTATTATTACTATTATTAATTACCTATAACTTTAGTATTATTATTTTAACATCATTATTGTTATTATTACTAGTATTACTATTATCATTATTATTATTATTATTTTAGTTCCTTGTCACCATTAGTAACATTATTATTTTTAATCCTAATGGTAAGTTGTGATAATGGTAAGGTAGGAAGACTAGTCAATTTGGTTAGGGGGAAGTTAATCCATAGTCTTTCCCTTTTATAGGCGAATCAAGTCAAAACCCGGAGGAGGCGTAGGAACGTGCTCCAAGACCGGTGTCGTATTAGGTAAGGATGTGGCTAAGGTTCTTACGTGTTATGTGACTTGTATGCCTTGGGTGCCTTGGGTGCCTTGTATATATATCATGTCCTGTTGTGTATCACATGATTATCCTTAACGTGTTTTATGCGTAGCGCAGCTTGGAGTTAAGGTACGTGGTATGTGTTTTCTCATGACATGAATGTGATATCCATACGTGGTGATTATGATGTGCTGTAGCATGAATTAACCCTCTAGGACATGCATGTTAGGGTAATTATTATTATGACATGGAGATGAAAAGATAAAAGAAATAAATGGGAAGTGAGTTGCTAAAGGGGGTATGAGGTTGACCAAAAGGAATAAGAGATGAGAACCATGCATGGGAATTCTAGGGTTTGCATGGGAACTTCGAGAGTTTGCATGGGTTGGATAAAGCTTGCATGGGGATGATCATTACATGAGAAAAGTTGTATTAATGTGTAAATAAGCTAAAGGGAGAGTTGTGGAGTGTTTGGAGACTTGGGATGAAAAATAATACGTAGATTGCTGTAAGGGTGTATAAGGGACCCGATTAGGGTTTTGGGAGAAAGTAGTAATCTGTAAAATGTGGAAGTAAAAATGATTAAGGGAGAGTGGAGTACGGGTTGAGAGTGAGAGTTTATGTTATAAGGAATGATTATGGGTGTTTTGAGAGAGAAGAAATATTAGGTGAAAAGGAGAGGTTACTTGTGGGAGAAGAAAGGTGCTAGGGTGGAAGTGGCCAACTAGGGTTTTTCGGTCATATGTGGAATCGAGAGGTAAAGCGATATGATTCGGGATTGGATCTAAATAAGATGAGGTGTGGGACGATAAATGGAGTAATGGTAGTGTAAGTGAGAGAAAATTGGGCCACCTAGGTCCAATTAGGGTTTCCAAGGGAAAACCCGAGAGGAAGATAGCATGTGGAGTGGATGTCACGAGGTGTTGGGCCTTAACCCACACCCTTAAGAGTTTGTCTTCATTATGTGTAAGAGTAAAGGGGAGTAGATAACGAGGTGTGATAATGTAACACCCCGAGTCGACACGGGGGCTACCTTGAAGTGCTTTCGGATTGATCAACTGGCCCCACAGATCTACACGAGTCCTTCTAGTGCGCTTTGTCCTCACTCACGCACTTTCCGAGAAATTTTTGAAAATTTCCGAAACTTCCCAGGAGGTCACCCATCCTAAAATTACTCCACGGCCAGCACGCTTAACTGTGGAGTTCTTAGGATGGAATCACCAAAAGGATGGTATACCATGTTGATATAAGTAGCCAAATCAATCCTTATAATACTCCGCTCAATTTGGGGTATTACAGATAAGGGGCGCAAGTGTCCCAAGATATGGGACGGGCCCTCCTGGGAGGATAAGTGTGGATATAGTTAGCTGTGCATGTCAAGGGTAAAATACTTTCAAATAAGATATGTTAAGACACTAATTACTTAAAGAGGAAGATGTTGAGCCTGACCCAAACCGGTCCACCGGCGAATAATAGTGGTTAGGGCCGGGGTGCCCTACATGACCGGTCCACCGGCTATAATAATGGCCAGGCGCGTTTTGCCCTGCATGATTTCCGGTCCACTTGCTATAATAGTGGGGGATTCTGTGCTCAACAAACCGAACGTAATAACGATAAGACATGAGAAAGACACAAAGTAATTATAGTGAAACGTCATGTGAGTTGGGGCCATACCGGTCCACCGGTGAATAATAGTGGTCAGGAGCGTTTTGCCCTGCATGACCGGTCCACCGGCTATAATAGTGGCCAGGCGCGTTTTGCCCTGCATGACCGGTCCACCGGCTATAATAGTGGGGTTCCCGCACTCACATGAATTGATAAAGACTATGTTGTGAATCGACTCTATATTTACCAGAGATATAAAGAATAAGTCTATCCGGACCGTAGCTAGCCTTTATCATCTTTTTACTACATATTGCTCACGTGATTATGCCATGTGTACCGTGTTGTGTGTTTTGTATGTCGGCCTTAGCGCACCTGCTACCTTACTCAGTATCGGACCCGTACTGATACTACCTTGGTTGAATGGGTCCTTTGATGATCCACTAATGGTGGGGAGCAGACCTCCTGTGCAGGTTTACGATCGGATACTATTTTGGGGTAGAAGGCTTGACTCGAGAGAGTAGGCAATCCGGATATTGATCCTTCGGGATTTGTTTTGTTTAGCTGTATTTTGTATTACGTTTCCCGTTTTGAAGAGTGTAATCTGGGGTTGAAATCCTAAATCGTATTCTAACTTCTGTTTGAATTATATCTTATTAATGATTTATGTTAAATGTCGTCTTGCATTTTATGATACTTCTTACTTAATGTTGATTGGATTTAGCCTTAGCGCTTAGTACTGGAACGGTAGGAGTGAACCGGTCTGGTACTAAGTGTGGCGGTAACGTCCCCGAGTTTACAATTTTATCCTTCGCTTCCGTTAAACCTCTGATTTAAACGAAATTTTTCAGTAGTAAATTTGGGGGTGTTACAAGTTGGTATCAGAGCTTTTGGTTGTTGAGAATCGGGTTTCGGTTAGAGATTCGGTTCTCACGATCCTAAATGTTTTTAACTTAAGATGTATTTACCTTCTTTCAAGTGAATTTTAAATCCGGATTAGCTTGTGAGGATAGTGTGATTGGGTAGTATAAGTGGCCTTGTGGTTTGCTGTTGAAATTCTGTCTTTGAATATGGTTCCTTGTTATTGGACATGCTTGACTTGTGTTAACTTTGAATTTTATGTGTCGTAATTATTATCGTTTTATAAGTAGTTTGCTCTTAAAGGGGTAGTAACCCCACTAGGTTAACCCTAGTCTTGTAGGTTCAGTGGATTAAAAACCTTAATGTATACCTTGTCGGATATAGTGTGATGTGACATAAATGGTAATCTATTTTGGTTGAGTAGTCTCACTTTTTGGAGTTGTAAGAAATTTAGGTTGGTAACCCTGATGGTGATGTTTAAATAGATGTATCATTTTCAATTGGGAGAAACTTATAATTGTGATGATGATAATGATAATGTTGAGGTTTAGATTGAGGTGTTCGTGTTCATAAATAGAGTGTAGGGTGTCTAATTTACCCTAGTGATTTTAATGATGCTGACTTTCATTATGTGTTTATATCTAGTTCCTGTTGATTAGAATTCAATCATAGGTTGCTATAGTAGTAGCATTGTCAAATTTAAGTGTTTAGACTATCATGGTTATAGCATAGAAACCTTCTCCTCTTCCTTTCTCCTCCCTCCACCACTTCATGTGATTGATCGATCATTGTTCACAAGACACCTCCAGTTCCTGTCATTGTTGAGTGACAAATCAACGAAATTCCACAAATTGTTGATGATGTCCCAGTAGACCAAGTTGCTCTAGAAGCTCCTGAAGTTGTTGAGAAACCAATTGATCAACATGCTCCACTCGAGAATGTTGATGCAACATTAAGGAGATCTATAAGGGAAAGAAGGTCAGCCATACCTAGTGACTAAATTCTGTATCTACCGGAGTTTAACTGCAACATTAGAGCCAAAGATGATCCCAAAATGTTTTTACAAGCCATGAGTAGTAAAGAATCAAAACTTTGGCTTGATGCTATGATTGAAGAGATGAACTCTATGGCATCAAATGGAGTTTGGGATACTGTGTAATTGCCCAATGGTGCAAAATTCATTGGTTGTAAATGGGTCTTCAAGACAAAGAAAGACTCATTGGGCAATATTTAGAGATATAAAGCAAAACTTATTGCTAAAGGGTTCATTCAAAGAGCAGGAATCGATTACAAGGGGACTTTTTCTCCTGTATCCAAGAAGGATTTGCTTCGGATCATTCTAGCATTTGTTGCACATTTTGACTTAGAGTTGCAACAAATAGATGTGAAAATAACCTTTCTCAATGGAGATCTAGAGGAGAAAGTTTACATGAAACAACTAGAAGTTTTTTCATTTAGCAATGGTGAGGAATTTTTGTGTAAGCCTAATAAATCCATTTATGGATTGAAACAATCATCCCGTAAATGGTATCTTAAGTCTCCTGATGTTATCTCTTCATTCAGTTTTGAGGAGAACATTATGGGTCAATGTATATATCATAATATCATTGGGAGTAAGATTTGTTTTTTAATTTTGTATGTGGATGACATTCTACTTGCAACCAATGATAAGGGTTTGCTGCATGAGGTGAAACAATTTCTTTCTAAAAGCTTTGATATGAAATATTTAGGTGATTCATCTTATGTCATTGGCATTAAGATTTATAGATTTAGAATTCGAGGTATTTTAGGTATGTCTTAGGAAGCCTGTATCAATAAGCTTTTTGAAAGATATTGGATGAAGAATTATTCACCCAGTGTTGCGCCCATTGTGAAAGGTGATAGGTTTAGTTTGAACCAGTATCCAAAGAATGAATTTGAGAGGGAACAAATGAAGGAAATCGCCTATGCCTCTACTATTGGAAGCTTGCAGTATGATCAAGTTTGTACAAGGCCTGGCATTGCATTTGCTATAGGAATGCTAGGGCAATATCAGAGCAATCCAGGTTTAGACCACTAGAGAGCTGCAAAGAAGGTGATGAGGTACCTAAAAGGGACCAAATATCACATTATTATGTTCAATCAGACTAACAATTTGGAAGTCATTGGCTACTCAGACTTAGATTTTGTCGATTATGTTGATTCACATAAATCAACTTCAGAGTATATTTTTATGCTAGCTAGTGGAGTTCTATCTTGAAAAAGCGTAGAGAAAATTTTGATTTTTACTTCCACTATGGAGGTAGAGTTAGTATTGTGATTTGAGGCTACCTCACATCTTACATAGATGAAGAATTTCATTTCAGTGCTTAGGAACATGGATTCTATTTCTAGGCCATTGAGATTATTATGTGACAATCCACCTGTTATTTTTATCCCTATGAATAATAAGAGTGGATGTCAAACTGATGGCATCGATGTGAAGTTCTTAAATATAAAGGAATGTGTAGCAAAGAAAGAAGTGGTCATCTAAAACATTCGGGATTAATTGATGATAGTCGATCCTTTGACTAAAGGCATGCCACCAAAGAAAGTCAAGGATCATGTACTTAGTATGGGACTAGGTTTTATTATGTGATTATCATTGTATGAACAATGTTGTTTAGTGAAACTCTTAATATGTGTAACATTTTATCATATATTTTGATTTACATTGAGAAATGTCAATATTTGTTGGACCAGAAATGAACATAAGATTCGTTCAATAATTAATGTTACCACATACAGAATAAAGTTAAAGAACATAATGCAATGTAATACATGGATGATAATACTCAATATTAGAGGACCTATCACCATGATTCTTGTATATGTTTCTTAAATAATGGGAATTGATGGACTATGAATATTATATCTAGTAAAATGTGTGGACCAAGTGGGAGAATGTTAACTCACTTTAAAAAAATGCTTAAATTATGGTCCTACATTCAATTACCATTTGATGTTCGACAATTTTTTTTTAGTTTTCTCTAGCACGTTACATAGTGGTAACTAACAGAAGTATTATAACCATTTTGATGGAAAGCGCTTATAAAGAAATTATATCAGAAACTTTAGTTTTAGGTCTCTAATACACAAACTTTATTCATACACAATACCATCGTGAGTGAGAGTTTGGTGTTATTCGATGAGCCTGAATCTTGAGAGAAGAAGTAGAAAACTTTATTCATTTTTTAGTTAAGGGAAAATCAAAGAAGAGAAGGTCATCCGTTTTCTGTTGAAGGGGAAAACTGTGCACCAATGATCGGAGGTATTTCTTAAGATCTTTAATTTTTTTGCATTACAATATTTAAGCATATTTTAGATTATATTTAAGATATTTACACAAATATTATTATTACTTGAGACATAAATTAAATATATATACCAAACATTATTATTACTTATTATTTTATATCATATTTTAGATAGGAAGAACAAAGAGCTATATATTTTAGAAACGACATAAAATAAACAAAATAACGTATAAAACCTTAATGAAAAATAGAAACAAAACAGACGCGATGTGCTATAATTTTGTATGGCATTTATGTGGATGCTATCCTTCGGAAAGTTAGCTGGTAGAATGTTTTTCACTAATTTTGTATCTTTTCTTTTGACTTTCGTCGAGGCAGAGAAGTCTCTCTTCACTCGTTGAGCCTGCCAGCTTTTCTTCCCTGTTTTTTTTTTCCAATCGTCGGACTCCGACCTCTTGATCTGAACCATAGAGCTTGTCGATCGTACACATGGCAGAGGCACTCTCGGCATTGAGATCTCTAATGGCGCGTCACTCTCCTCCTCTCGATGCTTTAGTCGTTCCTTCGGAGGACTATCATCAGGTTCCCTTTTTAATCAAGTAACAACTAGCTAGTGCAAAATTGTCTTAGCCAACACATCAGTTTGATTTTCTTCGCTGATTTTACAGAGCGAGTCTGTATCTGCTCGTGATAAAAGACGTCAATTCGTTTCCGGATTCACGGGCGGTGCTGGTGAGTTGTAGTAATTAGCTGCTCAATTCTAGTATCTATTTGCTGGGCTGTCTAGCTAGTTAGGGCCCCAGCCAGCCAGGGGGAGTCTAAGACTGGTCCTTATGATAGAGTACGCAGGAATATTGGTTTTTGCGTACATCTGAACTCATTGATGCATGCAAGTTATAAGATAATATATATTTATTCAAATAGATTCTCAGCAATTCATAATCATAATACAGCAGTAGGTATTTATAATCATAAGCTAACTACTTAAGCCTAATACAGGCAGTTTGTTAGTCCTACTTTTGTGGAGATAATGCAACTAATTTGAATTGGAGATTAACTTAGTTGACTAAGTACTCCTATATGCCCCCTCAAGATTAATGTATCTTAGACAACACCGATCTTGTCTTTAAGAAAATGATGTCATTTAGATGATAATGGTTTGGTAAGGAGATCAGCAAGTTGATGACTCGTAGGTACATGAAAAACATGAAGATGCTTTGTAGTGACTAAATCATGAAGGAAGTGATAGTCAATTGCAATATGCTTTATAAGAGAATGAAAAACGGATTAGCACATAGGTAGGTAGCACCAATGTTGTCAGAAATGTAGGTGCATGCCTAGCTCAGAAAGAAGCTGCTACAACCATAATATTTCTTTTGTTGTAGTGGCAATGGCATGATACTCAACTTCAGTGGAAGAACGAGCAACTGTAGGCTGCTTCTTGCATGAGCAGGATATGACATTTGGACCAAAGTAAATAAGATAAGCACCAGTAGACTTTCGGTCAGGCACATCACCGCCCCAATCTACATCACAAAACCCAAGGAGGGACTTGTTGGATGACTTTGTAAGATGCAACCCATGAGAAATAGTGAGCTTAAGATATCACATGACCCTCTTTAAGGTCTGCATTGTAGAAACTGTAGGATGCTGCATGAACTGAGCTAACTTGTTGACAGCAAATACAACATCTGGGTGAGTAAGAGTAAGCGCAAGATAATGAAGAGAACCAATGATGCTACAAAAAAGAGATCCATCAGAAGAAGCTACAAAGGTAGAATTAGCAGAAAAGGTAGTGGACATAGGAGTATTTACTGGCTTCGAATCAACCATATTAGCTTTCTATAGGATGCCCCGAATGTAGTGACGTTGAGTGAGAAATAAACCAGAAGCAATGGAGATTATTTCCACACCAAGAAAATGATTGGGAGAGCCCATATCCTTGAAAGAAAAATTTTCCGCAAGAGTGTGTTTGAACGTAGTGAGAAACGAAGGAGAGTTACCAGTGAGTAAGAGATCATCCACGTAAATGAGAAAATAAGCAGTAGTAGAAGCAGATGTATAGACAAACAGGGACGTATCACTTTTAGCATTAGTAAAGCTATAATCGAGGAGAAACGCACAAAGGGTACAAAACCAAGCATGAGGGGCTTGTTTAAGACCATAGAGAGCTTTGTGCAGTTTGTAAACATAAGATGGAAAAGAAGGGTGAAGGAAACCAGCTGGTTGAGCCATATAAACATCATCAGTAATCGTGCCATGAATAAAGGCATTATTAACATCTATTTGGGAGATAGACCAACCATTAGAAAAAGCAATGCAGAGAACAAGCTTAATGGTTTGAGGTTTAATAATAGGACTTAATGTGTCCTTGTAGTCAAGACCAGGTCGCTGGTGAAATCCTTTGGCTATGAGTCTGGCTAACTACTTAAGATAATATATATTTATTTGAATAGATTCTCAGCAATTCATAATCATAATACAGCAGTAGGTATTTATAATCACAAGCTAATTACTTAAACCTAAATACATGCAGTTTGTTAGTCTTACTTTTATGGAGATAATGCAGCTAATTTGAATTGGAGATTAACTTGGTTGACTAAGTACTCCTATACAAGTAACATTTGTTGAAAATCCGTTGATCTATTAGTATTGGTCTGTCTCGGCTTAATCTTGAAACCCGACAGGCCTTTTTTGTTGATTTGCTTCCTCACGTACCTCTAGTTGTGTATAAGGCTTTCAACAAGACAAAGGGGTCCTATTTGATTTGGTTTGATTAGCGCTTAGTTTGGCTCATTTAATTAATTAATTAAGTCAATTGCAAGTTTTATTTTTACATTAAATGACTTAAGCTTGAGGAGGAGTAGGTTTTACTTGTTTATTTAGGAGCTGACAAGTTAAAAGAGGTGGTTTGTGATTCGGCTCGGCCCTGTTCTAATATTTAGGGAATGAGTGGGCTCGACTTAAGTTGCTTAATAAGCAAACCAATTTTAAATACTCGGTTCTCGATTTGGCTATTTACCAACCTTAACTACTTGAGTATATGTTTAAATATTATATTGCCGGTCTTTAATTAAGTTCTTCCAGGCCGGCCCCTCCAATAGTATATCACATTGATCAAGAACACTAGAGCATTAATTTGCATCTTAATGTAAATAGTTGTTTTATTGATCTTATTTTTTTTATATATATTTTTTTTATTTATAAAAAGAAGGCAATAAAAGGGATTCATTTTGATGCCGGCCACTCTTGTATGCATTTCTTAATTAGTAGTAGTATATGATTTTGTCTTTGGTAGGCTTGGCATTAGTGACTAAGGATGGTGCGCGTCTTTGGACTGATTGGAGATACTTGTCGCAAGCTAAAAAAGAGCTAAGCGATGAGTGGACACTGATGAGCATTGGTGAAGATCCAGCGGTAGAAATCTGGATAGCTGATGTGAGTTAGTTTTTGTTTATTGCGTATATGTTTGATTAATTGAAGGTGACCGATGGATTCTGCAGTACCATGTTTTGACATATATGTATATAATATCACTGCGCACAGAACTTGCCGGAAAAAGCTGCTATTGGCGTCGATCCATGGTGTGTATCGATTGATACTGCACAGAGATGGGAGCGTGCTTTTGCTAAGAAACAGCAACAACTAGTCCAGACATCAAAGAACCTTGTTGATGAGGTCTGGAAAGACAGGCCGCCGGCTGAGGTCAACCCTGTTATTATACAACCAATCGAGTTTGCAGGTCGGTCAGTTGCTGACAAGTTGAAGGACTTGCGAGAAAAGCTAATTACAGCACGTGGTATCATCATAACCGCCTTGGATGAGGTAGCTAACGGTGCATTATGTATGTCAGCTTTGATTTGTTGATGTAGGAATCATCTGTTTCCGTGGGTACGTTGCTCCCCCTGTGATATGTGATATCTCCTTCATTGATGAGAGATCGTGTCTATATGTATATGTATATGTGTTTGTGTATACGCGCACACACACGCTCACACGCAGGTTTGTTGGTTGTATAATGTTCGAGGGAGTGACCTTACATATTGGCCGGCTGTTCATGCCTTCGCAATAGTAACCTTAGGGGATGCTTTCTTTTATGTAGACAAGAAGAAGTTGTCTCCTGAGGTGAGTGCTGTCAGCATCTATTGCGTATATATACATATGTATTTATTTCGTCCGATGATGATATTTAAGTGGAGCTAGTAGTACATTTTGCAGGTGAATTCTTACTTGAAGGAGAATGGAATCGAAGCTCGGGACTACGATGCAATTGGCTCAGATGTCTCCTTGCTGGCATCCTCCAATCAGCTTTCGAAGCCCGAGCCTGCAGTTGGTACAACCGTGAATGGGTCAGAGGGCCATCTCCTGTGGATGGACCCTGTGTCAGTCTGCTATGCTCTGTATTCAAAATTAAACTCCGACGGCCAGGTTCTTCTGCAACAGTCGCCTTTGGCCCTTGCGAAAGCTCTCAAAGTACGTATGTAATATCTACCTGCCTCAATTCAATGCGGCTGCTGAATTTCTCGTGTTAATAACTCCCACCGAAACGCACCACAATTAACTTCCTGCAGAATCCAGTTGAGTTGGTTGGATTGAAAAATTGTCATATTCGTGATGGAGCAGCGGTCGTTCAGTTTCTTGTATGGCTTGATAAGCAGGTAATTATACTGTATATGTATGTTCACCTTTCATGTTCTTTTAAAATGATTTGTTATTCCCCCCCCCCCAATTATTTATACATTAAATTATTTGTTATTTATACTCTAATTCTACAAAAGTGTTTGGATTCAAGTCGGAGGGCGACGAAGAGAAGGAGAGGGTATTTGATCAATTAAGATATTTAGGGAATAGTATTAATTGGTCGTTATAGAGTCCCTATCCAAACGTCACAAATTTCATCCATCCAACAAAAAAGGTCGACCGGTTTCTGTTCTTGGCTAAGATCATCAGTACGTCGTTGATAATTTGTTCTTCTTTGTATCAATGGTTTTGGTTTCCTTGGGTCAGCAGGAGCGGTTCGCTTCTTGTTTGAGCTATAGCAGAACTGCGCTAGCTACGGAATATATGCTGAATGCAAAACATGTGAGACGGTATTCGTAGGAAATTATTATGTGAGCTAAGTCGATCATAAATTTCATGTTATTCTGCAGATGCAGGAGCTTTATGGGGCACCTGGGTATTTTTCAGAGGCAGAGACCGTGATGAAAAGGCCTTGGTAAGTGTTGGTTTTGTCGTGGCTATATAAATATGATGGGAAATTAAGCATGCATGTAACAATTATATATCACGTGCAACGAATGGTGTACGTACGTGTAAGTGTGATGTATTAATTAATGGATCTTCTGAAGGGATCTCTCGCTAATAATTAATTATCCGTTGATTCAAAATTTTATGCTTCTCGCACCTTCTTAATTCGATAGCTGCGTCTTGTGAACATGACAGTGGTGAAGCTCATAGGCTCACAGAGGTGACAGTAAGTGATAAGCTGTTGGAGTTTCGTGCAACTAAGGAGGTAACTACAGTTGTTCCTTCCTCGCGCATGACAGATATCGTGCGTTGTTTCCAAACACATATGCTGCCGTCTGTCTCATCTTTAGTAGTATATACCAAGCAATAAAATCGCGGTCGCGGTCGCGATTGCGATTGCGTTCGCGGTATTGCGGTATCGGAGCGTCGCGAATGATATTTTATATGTCGCGGTGTGATTTTTTACTTTTTTTTCACAATAAATATCGGTAAATACCAATAAATATCGGCAAATATCGGTAAATATCGGTAAAATATCGGCAAATATCGGTCGATAACCGATATATCACCGATAAATACGTGAAATTCTAAATTCATCGCGTATCGTCAATTTTGCGTATCGGCTGACCCAAAATCCGATAAATATCGACCGATATTGCGTATCGGGACCGATATTTAATTGTATGGTATATACCCGTCCCTTATGCACACAGGCAGCAGTAGTCATTTACTGCGCACGTACATTCTGTATATATGTAGGCACGTATACATTCTTAGCTCTTACCGCACGGTTTGACCGTTCATCTTGTGGATGCAGCACTTTAGGGGACTAAGCTTTCCCACCATTTCATGTGTCGGTGCAAATGCAGCCACTTTTACCTACAATGCCCACCCTGAAACGTGTGCAGAGATGGATCTCCATAGCATTTACTTGGTTGACTCTGGAGGTCAGGTACGGACGTACGTAAATTTATATATCGACCACCCATCTTAGCTACCTATGACGACGAGTGGTGCATTTCAGTACCAAGATGGAACTACTGATATCACTAGGACACTTCACTTTGGACGCCCTTCTGCTCATGAAAAGGCATGCTATACGGCGGTACGTAGTTCTTAATTAATTGGCCTTATTAAATATACATACGTATATGTAGTTCCTCTTCCATTATTCGTTCCTTAATTTGCCGCTTAATTAGCTGCATGTATATATATAACTTTAAGCTTTTGTGTGTGTGTGTGTGTTTTTATAAAAATAAATAAATAAATAAATAAACAAATCTTGAAATGCATTTTTGTGAAAGTGTCCCGTTATTCTATGATCTGAATTGCACTTGTGCTGAAAAATATCCGTGCTTAGTTAACTAGCTTAGTCTGCTGCATGCAGGTTCTCAAGGGACACATCTCGCTGGGTCTTGCTCGCTTCCCAAATGGGACCAATGGTACGTACCTATATATCTTTCCTTTAATTGTACTCAGTGCACGTGGGTCTGTTTTTCGGCTCGAAAGATGCAGTGCAAGCAATTACTACTATCAGGCCCGGCCCGGCCCGCCCCGGCCCAAATATAGCTATCATTTTCTCTGTATATAAAGACATAAATAAAGAAGTGTCTAAATGAATAGTTAATCACTTAATATATTTTTAAAAATAAATAGTTATTTTAGATATTTACTTTTAATAAATAGCTCAAAACATAAAATAAATTGCACTACATGGTTGGTTGAGGGGTATATTAAACTTATGGTGTGAGGAGGATCCATAATTCTCCCCTCACTCCCATTACCCTCTTCCTTGTTGAGGTTTCCTTGACAAGAGGGCAAAGGCCCCATCAGCCATCAAAAGAGCATCAGCCAAAGGTCAACTAATGAGATTAGTCAACAAAGTTGACTTAGTGGCTATGAAAAAATATCAGAGAGTGGTTATGAAACTTTTTAATATAAGAGATTTGATACTCATTAAAATGACAATTTATACATTGACCGTGATCAACTTATAGAATCAATTTTCATGTTGTAATTTATATATTTTTCCAAAATGTGATCGGGTAGAAAAATGTATAAGTTAGACAATTAATATATGATTGAGTGTTCTAACCAAGAATGACGGAGGGTATAATAGATTCTTTTTGACCGTTTGTAATGGAAATGTAATTTCAATTTTTTCTCCAAATCTTTATACTCAATAAAAGTCTCCAATTCTTTTTTTTTTCATAAGTTTTTATTTTTTCTAAGATTACAATATACTTCTACCTTTCTTCATAATTGTGCAGTTGTTATAGGGAATTATTTTTCTATTGATTGAGGGAGTTATTGTCCACTTAGCTAAGGAAGATATTTTTTCTCAACATCGCCCCTCAAATAATTAAATTATTTTTCTTTGAAATACCATTGAAAATAATAATTTAATTATTCTAAGACTAGAAAGTAAAATGACAATGATTTTAAAAGGTAAAGTAGAAAATTTATTCAAAATTTACTTCTTAATCATGCAACACTACTTATTTATAAATAAAATTCAAATACTAAAATGACACTGATTTCTAAATGGATATTGCATTATTTTATAGATGGCCTTCAATTTATTCCTTCGTATATAGCCCAATAAAATTTAGGGTTGGCCTTGGCCGCTATGTATATAATTAATTGAAGTCTATTTATTTAGACTAGCTTGCTAGATAGCTAGCCATTTTGTTTAAGACAATATATATACCGTACAATCGGTTGATATTATATCTATTTTTATTATTGTTAAATATGTTTTCTACCATTATTTTCTTGAGAATCTTAACATCGATCTAAGTTAGTTAGTTATATAACTGCATATATATTTTACTATGTATCTAAATATCTTTTGTTATTTTTGAATATATTAAACATAAATCTAAGCATATATTATCAGTCCACTACGTATCTTCCATCACAAATATATATATATATATTCCACCATTGTTAAACATATTTTTTACTACACCGCTATAGAAAAAAAAACATAAGAGGTTAGAAAAGTGGTATGCATGATGGTTTGTAACCGTTGCCTAATCCATCATCGCATATAATATATATGATAGTTCTAAAAATCATTGTATAATTTATTAAATATGGTTAAAAAAATTATTGGCATTATAATATATATGGTGTTTTCGATGAAAAAGTTGCTTTATAATATTAATATATACGGTAATTATAAACCACAACCATCATATATACTCGTAACACAAACTTTCCAAACATTTCACTAAGGGAATTTATGCTAGTTATTAGCCAAAATTATTGTATATACCTATTACACAACCCTCCAGCTCACTGAGAGGGAATGCACAACAATTTTGTCTCATAATCGCTATGTATATGCATAAAACACTGCAGTTATCAAACACAACCAACTTGTATTTCCTCTTAGTGAGCTAGGAGGTTGTGTTATAAGTATCCACGGTAGTTTTTTGCTAATAACCATCATGTATTCCTTATTATTTTTTTTTATAGAGCTCAATGCACCATACCGTATTTTTTCCTGCAAAAAAATAAATACTACATGTGATTTTCAAAATGTTTACACTAGGACAAACACTTCCTACATCCAAAACAAAAAACAACCATTAAGGTTCGAATCAAAATAAATGATTTTATACTTTCATTATATACCTTACATAGAAAATTTTATATATAATTCTTTTTCATTTATATATACACTCTAGGTACAACAAAATTTAAGGAGTATAAATGATCCTATAAATAATCATTATAAAAATTTGCAGTAAATCCAACAATTATTTCATAACTTCATTAATCTTGTTTCCATTATATCTACACAGCTCAATAGCTTGATATACCTACAAAAGTTGGAAAGTACCATGATAGTGTTAATGTATATAACTAATCATAATTAGTACGAACTAAACAAAGTGAATACATACTTCTCCTTGTCCCATCCAATATTTGCAAATGATTTATGTTGTTGAATAACGTGAATTGAATAGATTCAAACCAAAATCTAAACTAACAAGATGATGAATAATTGATGATTCAATCACAAAAAAAAAACAATTGAAGGGGAAAATAGAAATATTTATTCGTGCTTTTGTATAATTACAAAATGATTAAACCAATCAATCAATTATACAATTGAAGGGGAAAATAGAAATATTTATTCGTGCTTTTGTATAATTACAAAATGATTAAACCAATCAATCAATTAATTAATTACGTAAATCTACAATTCTATTTTAATAGAGAATTCTATGGCGAAGAAAAAGAAGTTGGGTCACATGATTTGATGACAAGGGTTTTCTCATATATTTTTTATATTAGAAAAAACCCTATGGGGAGGGGAAAGTAATGTGTTTTGAAAATAAGGAAAAAACTTGGTACATGTTTGGAAAACATGTCCCCTTCCGTATTTATTTTCTTACTCTCAGATTTTTGTCCAAGACTCACATCAACACATTTTGTGAATATACACAACCCATGTTAATAAACACAAGGTTCCCATATTTATCACATAATTCACAATTCCGAATAAAAATTCTCTAACAGCTGCATGAATCAACACAATATTATATTGTGCATTAAATATACAGTGAAAACTCACAATTCTCTTCCTTAACGTAGTATTTATGACACATGACATGTAATGATCTCTACAAAAATCCTAGTCTAATAAAGGACTTTATGGCCTATGAATATTGATCAAGTTTGAGAAACACTCGAACTTACCTACAGTCAGTGCCTTTGTTAGCATGTCAACTAGATTATCTAAAGTATCTACTCCAATATAACTTTGTTAGCAATAATAATACTTCGGATAAAGTGATACCTGATGCCAATTTGCTTTGTTCAAAAATGGATAGAACTCTAATACTTTGCTAAATAGATAACATTTTAGCTATCGCCTCAAACAACTTGAGCACCATGAACAAACCTTAGCTTACATACTAAACTACCAAACTTTATGGCTTATTGCAAAGTCTTAGTCATAGCCATATCCTTTTCCACATTAGTGGATAAGGCCATCACCTCTTTCAAGGAAGAACTCTAGCTAATAGCTGAAACACTAAAATAAAAAACATATCTATTGTTGGATCACCTTTTATCAAGGTCTCTACTAAAATTAGTGTCCACGAATCCAACTAGCAAATCAGCTGATATTCCATACTTGATGCAAGCTGATGTCTTATCCTTCAAGTACCTCATAATCTACTTCATTATTTTCCAGTGAGCCTTTTCAGGATTTGCCATATATCGACTCACCACACTAAAAACTTAAGCGATATCAGACCGAGTATAAATCATAACATGCATGATACAACTAACAACATTTGAATATGGAACGATTGTAACACCCCAAAATTCACTATTTTAAAAAAATGGAAGGTATAAATTAGAACCTGTGAATTTCGGAAATACTACCGCCACACTTAGTACTAGACCGGTTCACTCCTACCATTCCGGTATCAAGTGCTAAGGCTAAAAGAAATTTAATGATCAATATAAATCAAAAATAAATAAGGATTCAATTTAGCATTAATTGATTATAAAATAGAATTCAGAGTGTGAAGTAAAACAGTTATAAACCAACATACATAGTCGAAGTTCCTTAAGAGGAAACAAGTTTACAAATGGTAAAAGATAAATTTAGAAAACTCAAAACATAAATTAGAAATTCATATAAGGAAAATTCGGCCACGCCACTCTTGATCTTCGTACCGAGTCCGAACTCAACACTCAGCCCCGCCTGATGCCTCTTGAACATCGAAGGCATCGAAATAAGCATCACTCACCTACATAAAGTCAGAAGGGCCTTCTGCTTGTGAGAATGAGTAGCATCCATAAAACGAGTGGTCAGTATGCTACTACTAAGTAAGGTAATCGTACATTAAGGCCAACATACAAAAGCATATAGTCCAACATTATAATATAATAGCGTACAATCATTCAAGTAAATACATAAAAGCTCATTTATAGTCCGGATTAATTAATTAATTAATCTCTTATCAGAACTCATTTCACACCATACTTTTACCAATCCATGTGAGTATGGAAAACCCACTAATTTAGCCGGTGGATCGGTCACTTATAGGGCAACATGCACCTAACTACTATTTTAGCCGGTGGATCGGTCACTTATAGGGCGGGACACCCTAACCACGATTACTTACCGGTGGATCGGTTTAGCCCCTGCTAGCATAGTATTCCGTTGTAAGTACTTAGTGTCTTTTATGTGTTTTAACAAACTCAGGGTTTGGTTTATTGAGTTCGAGATTCCTCACTATTATAGCTGGTGGAACGATCACTTATAGGGCCAAATGCACCTAACCACTATTATAGTCGGTGGATCAGACACTTATAGGGCGAGACGCCCTAACCACTATTTCTTACAGGTAGATCGGTTTGGGTCCGGCTCAATAATCTTCCACTTTATATGATTAATGTCTTACAATGTCTTATTCAGAAGTTTCTTCCTAGACATGCATGACTAATTCTCTTTGCTCCTATCCTCCAATGGCCCCGTCCCATATCATAAGATTCCTGCACATCCTAAGTTGCTCCAACAACCTTTCCTCCTTACCCTATATCACACTAGTGGCCCAACTCTTAAGTATATGGGTTAAAGCCCACTACCATATACCTCCAAGTCCACTCACTACCTCAATCTAGGGTTTCCTATGTGGCCCATCCTACTCCACTTCACAAGCCCAAATTATCTTAACACCCTACTCATCATAACCATTAGGTTCAACCCTCATCAACTCACTCACCAAGTACACGCGGGACCATAAAACCCTAAGTAGTCACACCAAAGCTTAGCTGGCCACGTCAAACCCTAGCATCCTCCTTTCCACATGTCACCCCTCAATTTTTCGCCCTCCACTCTTACCTTTCCAAGGTGATCATGCTCATCCTTTACATGATCATTTCTATCCTCATCTCGTACTCCACTCACTCTCATTTATTTTTCCTTTTTACCACCTTCTCATATTAGGATTTCCTCCCAAACCCTAGCTTGGTCTCCTATGTACCCTTATTTTGTCTCATGTACTATTTTTCACCCAAAGCTCCTAATTACTCAAACAATTCTTCCATTACCTTCCTCACACCTCAAATCAACTTTCCATACGTAAAAATGCACCCCCCATGCATACTTTATATATCCGATGCAACCCTTCGAACTTTTTCATGCAAAACCCTAAAGCTCTCACGCAAACCCTAGATTCTCCTATGCACGACCATAGATTCTTCCATGCAAAGCCATAGATTCTTCTATACAAAACTCTAGATTCTCCCATGCACGACCATACATTATTCCATGAAAAATCCTAGATTCTTCTACTCTTTTATTTTATTTAAAATCCTCGTTTTTATTCCTCCACTCATAGACCCTGGAACACTTAGGTCAATGCCACCTATGTTAGCCAACTTACATCTCTTTGGTCATCTCACTCTCCCATTTTTCTTTTTCATCTTTCCACCCCACAATACCATATTAAACATCCTCACATGCATGTCTTAAAGGGTCACATCACATTTCACCACATTTCATCACATATACATATCAACACATACAATAAGAAGGCACATGAGCATACCTCAACTCCAAATCACACTGCACATAAAATAGTTATAACGATAAGCATAAGATATATAACATATCATGATACAAGACATACAAAACACATTACAAACATAAGGCCTTAGCTACACCCTTACTTAATACGACACCGGTCTTAGAGCATGCTCCTATGCCTGCTTAGGGTTTTGACTGGTCTCACCTATAAGAGGGAAAAACTAAGTATTAGATTCTCTCCTATCAAAAATACTATTATTTTCTAATTTATTCTAAGATTAGGGTTTTAGATAAAATAATAATTTAATAATAGTAACATTAACTAAATACTAATTTTGCTAAGGATAAAAATAATAATAGTAATATCAGAAAGGATGATAATGTAAAGTTTGAAGATTTTACCCTAATAATAATAATGATACTAAAAATAATAATAATGATGATGATGATGATAATAATAATAATAATAATAATAATAATAATAATAATAATAACGATAATAATAATAATAATAATAATAATAATAATAATAATAATAATAATGGTATAATTTGAAATAATTGTGAAATAAGGGCTTCGACCCTTCATCGAAATAATGATAATAATAATAATAATAATAATAATAATAATAATAATAATAATAATGGTATTAATCAAAAAATAATGTAAAGTACGGTTTCAACCCTACATTGAAATAATAATAATAATAATAATAATAATAACAATAATCGAAATAAAAATAAAATAGGGCTTCGGCCCTCAATAGTAATAATAATAATAATAATTGAAATAATAGTGATATAATAAAATTAAATAAATAAAGCTTGTATAATTAGGGTTTAAGATTTGAGAGGGTTTAGAGTACCACCTTGGGTTGGTGGTGACAGACGACACCAAGGATGGTGCACGGCGGCGGCGGCGGTGGTAGGAAAAAGATAAGAAAAGAGAGAGAGTTGAGTGTTGGGAAAAGGAGAGGGAGAAAGAGGGTGGAAGTTGGGGTGTTGATGGTTGCCTAGATGGAGAGGGGTGGAATGAGGGTGGTGGTGCAGCTAAAGATGGTGGCACACGGCGGCGGTTGTGGTGGCCGAAAGTGGAGGAAATGGAGAAAGGGAGGAGGAGAGGGAGGAGGGGGAAAAAGAAGGGTAGAGGAAGGTCTGCAGAGTAGTTTGGGAAGTGTAGGAGGCGGTGGTGATGGCGGGAGTGGTGGCTAATGGTGGTGCGAAGGGCAGCGGAGATGAAAGGAATAGCTGATCAAGAAGGTGACTTTGCGCGACCGAGGTAGTTCGTGTAAGGCAAATCGATGGATGAGGGAGGTATAGTTAGTTAGATGGTGATGTAGAGAGTGGTTCTAAGGGTGTTTAGAATGGCGGTGTTGGACGACGGCGACGGGACTAGCATCTGAAAGGGCGGTCGCACATGGGAAAAATTTTCTGGGCTGCAGGAAAAAAGTTCAAGTTTAGGGCTAGTAAGGGGGTATTTATAGGCAAGGTAACATGAAAGTTTTATATCAGCGAGGGTTGATTAATGTGAAATTAAGAATTGATCAAACTAATAATAATAAAATTATAGATTAATTTTATATTATGGCATTTAATTCTTACCTACCCTCATATCGAATGACCTTTTTTTTTTCTCTACTGATATTTGAATCATATACGTGTACATTTTTAATAGTAAGGAGAGACAGGAAACATAGAATTCTTGGTAATAACTATTTTTTAAAAATAAAGACCTGGTATCTTTTTCGGACATATATTCATTTAAGATAGTAATGTCCTAATCTGGCGGACAACACTTTATATCATGATATATTGTCTATGATGATTTGTGGTAATCAAATCCGATATAAATTAAAGATAGGAGATATAATTTTGCATCGATCCAAGGAAACAATGATGAAAGTTGGCGATGCTGTGAGAGCCATAATTATATGCAAATCTTTTAGTGATTGAATATGCAAACAGAAATCTCATTTTATTTAAGGAGTATGCATGTATATATATATATATATATATATATATAGAGGGAAAAGGATTTATACGCACAAATTCTAAATTTGAAGATACGGAAGTCTTGATAGCCCACGGCACCACGGCATTTGTCCGAATGCCGTCCTTTGCCCATTCGCAGGCCAAGTTCCTGGTTAACTGGTTTATCGCCCCTGCATGCGTACACATCAGAAAGAAATACTAGCACGTAGTAGAGACCATTATTCAGTGGCATGGATCGATCCACAAGGACACACGGCATGCATGAAAATGCTAGCATTTATATTTTGTTGATTAAAATCCATAAAAACCCGAATATCGAAAATGCTATTATATGTATAAATTTTGTTCATAATTACTAAATATATAATAATATCGAAAAAGAATATCAGAAGGGAGGGAAAAAAAACCCGAATTGAAGCTGTAAAAAACGTTTTAGAATAGGGTAGGTAGGTGAGGGCTCCAGCCGATGATGGCAGGTTGGCACTCATCTGTTTCATAGCCTGCGATTGACCAGGGAAGAGAGGAAATCATGTGAGAAGAGGGGAGGTGTGGTTGGGTCGAAGTGGTCGACAAATCAATGGGGAAGAGGGGGGAAATGGCCGGTCAAATCGGGCGTGGCCGGCAGCGATATTTTTGGAGTCATTACAGGTCGATAGGGGAGGGAAGAAGGAAGAAGAAGGAGAAGGGGGGCGTGTGTGTGGACCAGGCGGCTGGGGAGAAAAAGAAAAGAAAGAAAAGAAGAGAAAACCAACCGGGAGACAGGGGTTAAAAACGGAAGCAAGACGCAACGCAGTGGGCCGCGCCGAAGAAGAAAAAGAAAAGGAGAGGTGGGGTGCAGGCTAGCCCAGGTCGGGGGTAAGGAAGAAAAAAAAAGAAGGAAAAAGAAAGAAAAAGGAAAGAAAAGAAAGAAAGAAAAAGGAAAAAAGAAGAAAGAAAAATAGGTGGGTTGAGATATATAGAATATTTTGGTATCTTGAGATATTTAAAAATAATAATATTTAATTCCCTTTTTAGGCTAATTTAGAATTTTTAAAAGGTTTTTTCTAAATTCCATTTTAATTAGCAAAATACCCAAAATTTTCCTAATTAAAATATTTATTATTTTTTTCTTGATTAGTCCTAATTAATTCCCTTTTATTTTAATAAAAATAATTTATTTAATTAATTTTTATAATAAATCCTTAATTAGCTATAATTCTTAAAATTATGATTTTGGGATATTTCAACAGTAGCCATGAACTCCTCTTCCTCTTTAGATTTGGGACAATCCAAAGGAGACTACATAAAGTGAGTAGCCAATGGAGTTCTCACATTCTTGGCATGCATCATATAAAACCTCTCTAGTATCTTGTTCATATAATATTATTGTGACAAGTACAAAAGCTTCCACTCATATTCTCTTATGGTCTCTTATGATCTTCGTGTTAAGGATCCTCTTTGCGGCTCTAAAATCCTTCATTTTAAACTCACTCTTCAATATTACCTTCACCTTATCAACATTATACATATATTTTGATACAACAAACATGTCATCAACATATAGAAAAATATACACAAGAGAGCCTTCCTCCATCTCCTTTAATTACACATGTCCATCATACTCACTCGTAGAGAAACTATGCTTAAACATAAAATGATTAAATTGTTTATACCACTGTCTAGGAGGCTATTTCAAACCATACAATGACCTCTTCAATAGGCATATATGATCATGGATCCCCTTAACAACAAACCTATCAGGTTGTCACATAAAAATCTCATCATCAAGCTCACCATACAAAAATGTAGTTTTAACATCCAACTACTCCAACTCTAGATCATGCACAGCCACAAGAGTAAGCAAAGTACGAATAGAAGTATGTCTAACTATAGGAAAAAATATCTCATTATATTCCACTCCTAAAATATGATTGAATTCACATGGAACTAAATGAGCCTTATACCTTAGTCTCTTGACCCTTGGGGCTTTCTGTTTGAACGTGTACACCTAGTTGCAATCTATTATATTCTTCTTCTTCGGTGCCTTCACAAGTTCCTATACCTGAATCTTCAGTAAGGACTCCATCTCCTCCACCATAGTAGGACACCACTCAACAGAATCAGAATCCTCAATAGCATATGAGAATGATGTTTGCTCATGCACATCAACAATACTTTCTGCACTAGATAAATCATAACTAGTCAATTCTTCAAAACCATACCTAACTGGAAGCTTAACAATCCTCCATGCTCTGCTTGGAGCAACACCTCTTTGCTCCACTTAGCTACTTAAACCCACCCACTTTTGAAATAGTAGTTTTATCCTAAGGGTCTTTGTCATCCAACTCAACCTCCACCTGGATCGAAGTACTATCCTGATCCACCTCCTTATATACCCCATCACAAGAATTAGTTTTGTGAAGAAACACTGACTTATTGAAGGTAATATACGTGCTAGTCAAGAAATTGGATGTAGCTAAGTCTTATAACTTGTACCCCTTCATCTGGATTTAAAGCCAGGAAAGATACACTTCTTGGCTCCAAGCTCAAGTTTATCATCATTCACATAAGTATAAAAAGGACAACCAAAGCCATGCTAATTAAAGTAATTAGCTAGCTTATGAGACCACAAATTCTTAGGTGTCTTCAACTCAATGGATCAATTTGGTGACTGGTTCACTAAGTATGCTATCATGTGAATCATCTCAGCCCAAAACTCTATGTTTGTCCTTCCTTGTGATAACATAAAACGAGCCTTATCTAATAAGGTCTTGTTCATCCACTTAGTAATCCTATTCTACTGTGGTCTCCCAACACAAATAATTTATCTTACTATCCCATGGTCTTACTAGAAATCAGTAAAACTCCGCTAAAAAAAACTCAAGACCATTATTTGTCCTCGGATACTTAACTTGCTTCTTAGTATGCTTTTCTAGTAAGGTCTTCTAGCATTTGAAAACATCAAACACATTATTATTATGCTTTAAGAAATACACTCATACCTTTCTAGAGAAATCATCAATAAATGTGATCAGGTACCGCGAACCACCTTTGTAAACCACTCTCGCTAGACCCTATAAATCTTAATAGATTGAGATGATAATCACTCATAAAAAGAGATATTATGTCTATCTAATATCCATTTCTCACTCCTAAATGGAATCAAATCCCTCAAATTATTCATGTGTTGATTTATATATGACTGACACATCATCTTTATTGTGAAGGACATAGAGTTGAGCTTGCAAAAACATTTGACCATCAATGATGGCCATGCAAAATCATTTGGACCATTTCCTTTATTCCTCTATATCTGAATGTCGTAGTTTAGGAATGCCTATTATATTAACATTGGGTAAGAACTCATAAGAAAATCCACTAGATAACTCTCAGCTATGCATCCTTCAAGCTTGTTCAGATTCCTCACATATCTTTTTAAGAATTTCATATACCTTTTAAATGGATACATCCAATGCAAATGAACAACTCTACATAGTATAAACTCCCTATCCAAGTAAATTGTTAAATAAATCATGATTACAAAGAATGATGGAGAAAAATACATCTCAAACTAATATCATATACTCACAATCTCACTCTATAATTTGTCCAACCTTGTTGTGTCAATAAGATTACTGCATAGTTTCTTGTTAAAGAAAAAAAATCTAGCGACAATAATTCATATTCTATTTGGTAAGATATAACTTATAGTAATCGACAACTAGCCTTGAATGAGAATATGGTGATTACTAGATTTCATATCCACTAACTTCAACTATTTCATCAAAATTAGTTTCTTGATTTTTAATGTATATCCTCTGAAAATCTTCCTGGCAATATAACATTCACAGAGTTAGATCTTATCTTTTTTCAAAAATATTATAATTTGCAAGAGAAAAAAGAAGTTTTATACTCTACCTTTTGTGGATGTAATTATATTTTTATACTTATGTTGACCAAGTTAAACGAGCATTGATTCCATCAGCTATCTTTTTTGTTACATTTAGAAGCATACCAATTAGCTAATTAGATACATTTTTCTTGATATGCATCACATTAATATAATATCATATGTGCAAGTTTTTCTAATATGGAAGATCAAAGAAGATTGACCTCCTTTTCCACCTGCTTGTAGGGACTGCTTTCTTTTTATTTTTTTACGAAAGGCACATTCAAGTCTTTTATTTTGTCAAATACTTGAAATCCCATGATAGGATTCGAAGCTCTTGCTTTTTCAATTAACCCATTAAAAGCTTTTCTTTAACTGCAATAATGATGATTTGCAGGCAAGAATCTATGATGTTCAAGATAAGCAGTCTTCCTTCTATTTGGTAGCTGAATAAAGTTTGTTTTATATTTACAAATAGGACATGCATAGTATTTGTACACATTATAACCAAAAAGATTACTTGAAAATCATTTATGGTATAAAATAAAATATCTCTCAAGTTAAAAGATTCTTGACTCTATACATTAATTACTTCAACTCTGTGATCTCACATGTACTTTAAATCCTCAATAGGGGAACCAAATAAACATCAATATTATTATCCGAATGATTTGGACTAGAAATAAGTAAGGATAACATCGTCCATTTCTATGTCATGCATAATTATGGGTGAATAATATAGATCACCAGAATAATGAGTCATAAGTTATAGTTGGTGTTTCTATTAAAAGGGTTCATTCCATCTTATCAGAATTCAACATATAGGTTTCTAACTTCACTAACAAAATTAGGGTCTACAGAATTAATCATCTTCCATTGAGGAAAATCTGTCGTATATCTAAGCTTCTCATTAGAAATCCTTCCCTTCATATAACATATAAGGTTATGTGCATTTTCCTCATTATAAAACATGCATTGGAATCATAATATAATTGAAAAAAATACTACAATACCTTATTAGGAACCTTATTCCTCTTATATTGCGACATTTGACATAAATGACAACTATCTAACAACGCATATTTATTACGATACACAATGCAATTGTTGGGACAATCATGAATCTTTTCATAATTCAAACCCATAGAGCAAAGAATATTCTTAGCTTCATAAGTATAGGAAGGAATTACATTGTCCTTCAAAAGCATCTATTCCAAAAGCTTAAGAAGAGAAGTGAATTTGTTATCACTCCATCCATTACTCGCCTTCGAGTTGTACAATCATAGTGTGACAGATAATTTTGTAAATTTATTATAACTATCGTATAAAAACATCTATGAGTCATTAACCAAATTTTCAAATATTTCTGGATGGGTCTCTAAAATGTTCCTCAATAGTATTGGTCAAGTCCTCCATGTAAGCAAAGTCATCTAAAACTTTAATATCATCATAGTCAACCACTCTATGTTCGTTAATTAATGTCTCTCCATGTCATATCTACCCAATATAACTATTATCAATTCCATGGATAATGAGATGATCGTGTATCTCATTTACCCATATTCTTATTGTATTTCCATAGTCAACATATGGGGAATATATCCGCAATGAATCTTTTGAATGTTCAATGGCTATCTTAAGAAAGTTTTGAACATCATATATATATTCTCTAAACAACCTACTTGCATGTATATACTTACGATCCATAGTAAGAAGTAAATAGAATCTAGTCTCTAAATTAAAAATAAAAATAGAAATTATGAAAATATTAGCCAAGTGAAGCAAAAACCACCAACGTACTTAGAATACATATACACCACAATAATATTTACATTAGTAACAATACCACAATTTCTATAATATTATCTATTTTCTTCATATACTCTATTTTTAAAAATATTTTAATAATATAGCTAGTAAATAATTTTACACCTCCACAAGATATACCAACTCTAAAACTATTAACAAACAGTATAAAGATATACACTACAACATCATATACAATATAAATACACATGAAGGTGTTTGAATATGCAAGAAACAAGTAAAATTTAGAAAATAGAGAAATTTATACAAACAAGCTCAACCTTTGAAGGGAAGAAAAACAAAGGAATAATGAAAATATTGTAAGAAGAGAGGGAGAAAGTTGATGAGAGTGAACTTAAAAAAAAAGGAAAAATGTGCATAAAGTGCAGTGAAGAGAAGCGAGAAGACCAACAATGATTATAGTGGTTTTCGCTTCACACGCGTCTAGTTTTTTGACTATCTGGCAAGGTAACATGAAAGTTAGCAACGAATCTAGGTTAAAGTGTGACGAAGTGAAAAAGGGGGAAGGGGATACACGGCAATTCTATAATATAGCCATCGTGGATTCTATTTTTAATATTAAAAAAAAAGGAAAAATGTGAGTATAGATGTTAATTTTGTTCTACAATTATTGTGTATACCATTATCTAAAATTACTATTCTTGGTAAGGGTACACGCATCGATTGTAGAACAAAATCATTGTCTATATTCTCGTTTTTTTTTTATTAAGAATATAATGCACAACAATTATGTCTTAGAATTGTTATGTATAAACTTATCAAAAAATTACTTTTTTCAATAAGAGTATACACAATAGTTTTACGACATGACTACAGTGTATACTTCGTGCTTGCTACCTCCATGTTTTTTTCTTACTATGCATGGGAATACCCATCAACTCAGGTTTAAGTTGTCTTATATCGGCTCTTGTGTATTCCAATTTATGTGTTAGTGCTATTGTTTTTCTAAATACTTTCAAAATTAATTTATGCATATATCACCAAACTTTTACATATATTTTACTATAATTATACATATATTTTACCACTCATCTAAATATCTTTCACCATTATTTCATAATTTTTTTTTAACATTAACCTAAGTCTAGTTTGTATCTTTTATTACAACTATAGATGTTGATCACTATGCATCTAAGGATATTTCACCACTATCTCACATATTTTCTAGAATTTTTCATTATTAATCTAAGTTTTATGCGAACCTCTCACTATAACTATATGTGTGTGGTTTTTTACGATGAATTTAAGTATCTTTTTCTATAAATGTACAAAGTTTTCTCTACTATTTTTGAAAAATATTTTAATATTGATCTAAGTATATATAAAATAAGATTATATCTATTCAAAGGTAAGTGTCGCATTAGTATGTTTATTTGGTTATACATAAGCATTGTTCTACTATTACAAAGCAAATATTGAATAAATTTTCTACTTTACCTTTGAGTCATAATTACTTTCTAGTCTTAAAATAATTCAATTGTCATTTTTAATGGTACTTTAAATTGATATTATTAAGTTATACAAATTATATTCGTAGTTATTATAATATCATAAACTAAAACCATATATATTTGTGAACGGAGTAATAAAAAATTAATAATAGCCCATCTAAAGTATGTGTAAGTTTTGAACTCCTCACCAGCCAATCGCCATTTCGTCCATGATGAGACAATAATGAAAACACATCGTCGGACTTTTCCAATATTTGATAAATTAACACAAAAAGTTGTAAATCAGGGGCTTGATACTTCAACTACAACTAGAGCTACGACCGTAAATAAATTAAGGCGAATAGAATACTTTTGAATTTAAATTCTCATTTGATTCATTTAATAAAGGACCTTGAAATAAGGTTAGGTTTTTATTTGTTTATCTAAACGAATAAGTTGTATAGAACTCATGAGTTAAAGTTATAATTGTAGTGGGTTGAATTATGTTATTTCAAACTTGATTTATTTAATTAATAAATATTAAAATAAGGCTCAGATTCGTTAAATGGGCCAAGTCGAATAATATTTAAGCTAGCTCAGACTATTTATAGTCCTAATCAGTGTTGTAAATAAACATAGTCAACTCACTAGTTTTCTAAAATTGTCTTAACTCGTTTATTTACCGACATAGATTGAGCTTGAACCCGAACAATTTATTCTCGAACTTACTTACAGAGTAAAAATTCGGCAACTAATTGGTGATTTACACGTTTATTTAGTTATCGCTTGTATATGCCAAAAAGGCACCCTATAATTTGGGGGCCATAAGCCCAAACCGACGACGGTGCTCCGGGCCTCGTTATAAATGTAATCAAAGATTCACATAGTATTGACATTTCTCGAGTGCATGTATATATGCATAGATCTTAATTTTGGTTATTTATTGCCGGAATTCTTTATCTTGATCATCAGGACATGCTCTTGACATTCTTGCCCGACTTCCATTGTGGAAACTTGGTCTTGATTACGGACATGCTACCGGACATGGAATAGGTTCTTATCTCAACGTTCCCCAAGGTGAGTGCGTGTGCTCGTACCTGCAAAAAGTAGTTAGTTATACTTGATCCGTTTCTTTAAAAGAAATTATTTTATTAGCAATTTTTATATTATTTTAAAAGATACTAAATATAATTATAATATTATAATTATATATTTTATTAAAAAATAATATAATAATTAATGTATAGAAGAGAAAAGAGAAAAGAGAAAAAATAGAGATACAAATAGAAAGTATGAATTGATTTTTCCAAAATGTAAAGTTTTTAAAAGATTTGTATGCCAACAAAAAAAATATAGAGAGGGGACGAAAAATTTAGCATACAGGAGAATGTACCTGCGATTTTACAAAGGAAACTCTCATTTAAGTACAAGGATTCTTTCTTAAATAAAATTTTTCTATCTAAAATAAGTTATTTGTAGAAACATATGAATTATATCTGATTTTGCTAAATTGTTTTATCTAATATGTATGTTTATAATCATAGTGTACATTATGACCAGCTAGGTGGTTGTTTGAAATTTATTTTATACATCTGAAACACCTTGTTAGTTGTATCTGGTATCACTTTATGTAATTATAATATATATATATATATATATATATATATATAGGGATAGAAGTTATATAGAGACATCAGACATCCACCACTGTCATTATGAGCATCGATGATCCACCACCATGGCCAAAACTACCATACCAGCTGAATCTCCAAATAGCAGCAAATGTTGGGCGATGGCCACGTCATCCAGCAACAGACTATCAAAGACTATGAGTGTTTAATTTTTATTATTATTATTTCAAAAAAAAAACATAGAGGCGAAAGCCAACCACAGTGAAATTTAGTCTAAAAAATATTTATGTCAACCTTATTAAAAGAGGCACAAGTGAAAGTACTAATGAGCAAATACTATTATATATATTGATAAGCATACCAAAGAAAACTAGAAAACGAAATTGAATTAAACTCAACCCCTCACCATAGCAGACGATATGTGAGCAGTCAAATGTTTAGTGTTAGGATTTTTAATTTAGGTTCATTGCATATAACAATTAGTTTCATCACATAAAACTATTAAATTCACCGTATAGAACATTTAAGTTCATCATATAAAATGAATATATATATTTATATACCAAGGTATTTACTTTTTGAGTTTAAATTCATGGCATAAAATATTTAGGCTTATCATATAAAATATTTAGGCATAGGTTCATGACGTAAAATGAACATGTGCATTCACGTATAGAAATATTTACTTTTTTAATTTACATTCATAGCATAAAATATTTAGGTTTATCATATAAAATATTTAGGTTTGTGGCATTAAATTAACACGTTTACTCATATATAAAGGTATTTACCTTTTAAATATAGGTTTATTATATAAAATAGTTAGGTTTATCATATAAAATATTCAAGTTTATTGCATAAGACTTTTAAGTTCATCACATAAAATATGTAGGCTTATGGCATAAAATAAACATGTGTATTTATATTTAATTTAAGTTCATTGCATAAAAATAGTTATATTCATTACATAAAATATTTGTGTTCATCATGTGATGGATCTAATCTATATATATATATATAGAAAAGAATTATGTGATGAATCTAATTGGTTTTTATATATTATTTGTCATGAACATAAATGTTTCCCGGGCTAAACCTAAACGAATTGTGTAACAAATATAATTGTTATATGAAATGAACAAGAATCATAAAATTATAAAATTTACCTTTTGTTCATCATACTTTCTGAATATATTCATAATAAAAAGTTATAAAATTTATAAAAAATGACTGTGTATATGGAAATAAAAATTATAAAATTACAAAAATGACTTAGTATTTATAAGTAATAATTATATATTACAAAAATAATTATTTTTCTGTATATAAAAATTATAAATTTCAAAAATAACGTTGTGTACTTGAATATAATTTATAAAATTATAAAAATAATCCTGTATACATAATTAAAGTTTATAAAAAAAAATAAAAAAAAAACTTTTGAGTGCATCATGTAAGATGCTTTTAGGTTCATGATACGATAATCGGTGATTGTTAATTGTTGTAATCATCATATGCTGACGTTTTGCGCAGGTCCTCATTTAATTAGCTTTAAACCACAAGCTCGAGACGTTCCCTTAAAAGCTTCGATGACCGTAACAGATGGTTTGTATTACGTTGAGATAGGGAGTGTAAATTACACGATTCTATGAACTTTGAATCTTTTGAACAAGCATTTACCATCAATGTTAACGTTGTCTTATTTCTTTTTTACTCGTCTTTGTGACCATTTTCAAAACTTACTTCTTTTTTCTCCTAGAACCTGCTTACTATGAGGATGGAAAGTTTGGTATAAGATTGGAAAATCTTCTGATAGTTAAGGAGGCTGACACAGAATTTAATTTTGCTGAAAAGGGTTATTTGGAATTTGAACACATTACGTGGGTAAGTTCCCCCCCCCCCCTAATTTACAGCATTTTTATTTATTTAATTCTGGGAAAGAATTGCACACGTTTGGCCTGATATTATCTTTTATTTTCAGGGACTATAGAAGGTTTTGAATTGGATTTAATGATATTTTTTTAATATATGGTACAGGCTCCCTATCAAAGAAAGCTGATGGATTTGAGTCTCCTATCATCCGAGGAAATAAATTGGGTGAACACATACCATTCCAAGTGTAGGGAAGTTTTGGCTCCCTTTCTGAACGAAACTGAGATGACATGGTTGAGGCAAGCAACAGAACCTATATATGGTTAAGTAGGTTTGCCTTGATGAGACTCTGACTACTCTTAATAATCTTGCAAAACAAAGCCTTAGCAATCCTACCAAATTTATTAATTATTTCTCATTTTTTATTTTGCAGGATAATAGCAAGCTAGAAGAAATTGGGCGAGCTCCTTCAAAGGCCTAGTTAGGGAACAATTCTTATATAAATCTAGTTCATGGTAAACTTTATTCGTATAAATGTGAAACACATCATGAGATTTTACATATTCTATGTAAGAGGGTTCACCGAAAGACAGTTTCTTACAAAAATTTGCCCCAATTAGGAGTAAGAATTTTATAATAATGGCCCAATCGGTATTTTCTTGACCTAAATAATTTGTAAATAAAATATAACTAGGATATCTTGTAATAAAGTTGCAATATGTTTTAAGCTGAAAAGGAGATAATTCGAAACTAGGTTCAGCTAAGGCCCCAAATACTAAAGGCCTCGGTTTGGTGCTTTTATATAGTTAACATATCTTCTTGAGCACTAGTACTGCATGTATTGTTTATTTGTTTTTCTTCTTTTTCTCAGCTGTGAAGCAAGATGATAATAAAAAAAAGTTATTGTTTATGATTGGCATCAGTACTATATATATATAGTATCCATAGGTTTTAGCTAGAATATCTCACTTGATTATTAGCTTATTGAGTTGACTTCTTAAACTTACAAGATAACCAAATTACTATAGTATGAATATGGAGGGAAGATATTCCCTAATAGCCCCAAGATCAGTGACATGCATGAACATGAAGTTTGGTTCAAAGATGTGCAAAACAAGTTGTATGAACAACCTTCGTGAAGATATTGACCCATTATTAAAGAGATGGAACGTGGTGTACTCGTATGTCACCTATAGCCACACGTTTTCTACCAAATTGATAGTCAATATGAATGTGTTTGGAGTGGTGATGAAGAAATTGGATTAGCAACAATATATGTGGCACTCAAATTATCATAAAAGAGAAAAGGGGAAAAAACTAGTAGTACATGGATATCATGTAATAGCTTTTGATGCCATAATAACTCTATAAAGGTGAAAGCCAAAGCACAATATTTAGCCTCCATGCTTGATTGAGAAACCACTATTTGCTTGTGTGAGGACTAGATGATTAAGTTACCCCAATAATAAATAGCAAACCCATGCTTAGAGCGACAATTATTGGGATCAAATGCCTAACCAACATCATAATATACACAAAGACGATCATAAACATTGAGTATAAGAAGAAGACCAAGTTGCATGGTATCGTAGGATGAATTTGACAACATTCCAGCCGAAGTCTTTTGGCTTGTGTGTAAATTGATAGACTCTATTAATAATGTTAGAGATCCTTGGTTGGGTTATAATGACATATTAGAGCACCAACCACACTTTGGTAAATATGAGGATCCTCAAAAGGGTCACCGGTGAGTGATAACCAATAATGTGGCTAGTTAGTGAAGCAAAGGGATGACAGCCTAACATATTGGTTCGAGTAAGGATGTATGGAATGTATTTATATTGAGACATGTGCATATGAGAAGTGCCACGGGATACCTGAATGCTAAGGAAGTAATGTAGGGAGCCAAGATCCTTGAGGGAGAAGTCTTAATGAAGAGCATTAATACACTGCTGAATAAATAACTTATCACTACTAGTAATGATTAGATCATTGGCATATAGTAAAATGTAGCATACCATGGAGGAAGATTTCTTTATGAAAAAAAGAGGAGTCAGACCCCCATGATATAAATCCATAAAAGTGAAGGAATACCTTGGGTTAGTTGAACCACGTGCGCAACGCTTGCTTGAGGTCATATAAAGCTTTGTGAATATGGAATACATGGTGAGGTCTGGAGGGATCAACAAAGCCCTTAGGTTGATCCATGTACATAACTTTACCCAATATGCCATTTAGGAAGGTATTGTTGATGCTGACTTGTCAAAGACACCTGTTATGTGAAAGGGTAAGTGAGTGAACATCATGAATTGTTTTTAGTTTCACTATGAGGCTGAAAGTATCAAAGAAATCAACATACCTTTTTTTTATGAAAGCCCTTAGCCAAGAGGTGGGCTTTGAAGTGATTAAGTGAACCATCATATTTCTAGTTAACCTCATATTCCCATTTATATCCTACTATATTAGTGTGAGGGAGTTTTAGGACAAAAGTCCATGTATGGTTATACATTAGAGCACCATATTTGACCTCTATTTATTGCCACCAATTTTGATGTTTTGAGGCTTGGTGAATGGTATAGGGCTCAATGTAGGGGGTAGGTGAAGAGGATACGTGGTGAGGACTCGTAAGGACCTCCATTGTGGCGAGGAGGGATTTGGGTTTTAAAGAGTTTTTCTTTGAGTGAGTAACCATAGGGAGTGGATATGGTAGAGGGGAAATATAAAAAGGATATTTTTAGATGGAAGCAACATCATCAATACGACAGTTCAAAAGAGGGGATAATGGAGAAAAGGGTGATGGAGAGGGAGGTGTGCAATTTGAACAAACATCTAGAGAGGAAGAGATGGAATGAGGAGAGTTTAGTATGACAAGAATATTGGGTAAGTTGGAAAATAATAGATAATGATTAGATGAGGAAACTAGAAAGGTGAATGAGACACTTTGGGAAGGCAGGGAGGTGGAAGAAGTGGGAGAGGGAGGGTGAAGGTGTTGAGAATGAAGAGGAAAGAAAAAAAAGCATGCTCATTGAACATAGCATGATGGATGACATAGGTTCTAGAAGTGGGAAGATGATGACACAAATAACCTTTACGTTTGAAGTTGTAGCCAAGACAAGATAATGACAGAGAGAAAAATTCTAGCTTGTGATGGTTACAAGGACGTAGAAAAGGAAAAGAGAGGCATCCAAATGACTTTAAAAATTATTAGTCATGTGGACAATGGTATAAACACTCATAGGAGATTTTTGAGAGAGGAGAGAAGCATGATTGTGTGATTTGAGGCATAAATATCAATGTGAAAAAAAAAAAGAAATATACTACCCTAAGTTTTTAATCTACCTTAATTTCAGGCAATTAATATCCTAACCTCTTCTATGACCCTTTAGTTTTTTATTATCAATTCTAACTTTAAACTTTGGCATCGTTTTTCCTTTTTTTCCTTTTCCTTCCTTTTTCTTTTTCTCTTTTATTATCTCTTCCCTTCTTTATTTCTCCTTTCTTTTTCCTTCTTCCTTTTTTTTCCTTATCTTCTGCACAACCCTCTTCCCTAACCAATCGTATTTGGTTCATTTTTGTTAAGCAAACCAAAAACCCCAACTAAGATCAAATCCACACTCAATATTCCTCTACCATTTTTATATCACACCATTGTCACATCCCCACTTCTTATCCCCCTTATTTCTTGCATACCAACCATCACCTAACCTCATTTCCTAGCTCCCTCATTCCCTCCTATCTTTTACAATTAACCATGTATATAACTATCCCATTTCCAATCATTTATTATAAGTCATCAAACCTTCTCTTTCACGTTGCTAGAAAATTTCTCTCACTAAATTTTTGAGCAATTTTCTAGCCACCACCCTATAGGCCATCTCTGTCATCACCGTCATTATCCTTTGCTACTCACTCATCCAAACACCACTCTAAATTCTTTATCTCTACCCTTTTGTTCATTGTTCTTCTATCGCCACCACCACCTCTATTTTTAACTCTACCACTGAACCAAAGACTCTCATCTTGCTATGTTACTTGATCTTAGTCTCGGTCGGTTTTATTGAGCTTTTTTTCCCCTCAACCTATACGAGTTACTCACTCTTAATTGTGTTTTTTAGTTCCACTTGGTTGCATTTGGTCTTACCAAATGGGTTGTTATCCTTTAGTCTTGGTTGCCTTGAAAGCTCTTTTCCCTTGGTCTTGGCGAATTACTCTTCCTTGTCGAGTGTGTGTGTGTGTGTGTGACTTGCTAAGCTCACACTACTCTTTTATCAAGCCCATGTTATGTCTTGCCAATATTGTTTCTTTCCCTCATCTAGCTTTGCTCCCACCTCAACAAGTGTGTGTATGCTCATTGTCGAGCATGCATGTGCCTTGTAGATCACACTATTTATAGCGTTCTCCTCAACTAGCCTTTGGTTTTTGTTTTATCTTTTCCCTCTCTCCTGACACTTCTTCACTTGTTTGTCCTATTCTCTTGAATATATTTTGTTTTCTCATATTTTATGTGATTCTTTAGCAACCTTGGAGGGGAAAACTTAGGATTTGTTATTACTTATAGGTTAATGGCATTAGTGTAAGGATACATGTCTTAGGATAGGGCTTTGATGCTATGCGTAAATTGTATATAATCTCATGCTGGTAGCATTATATTTCATAACTTATGATTTTTGATGTCATATTATGATATTGTTGTATCATGTTATGGAAAAACTTTGCATTTTGTGAAAACATGTGTTTATGTGTTTATTTGGGTGACGCCTTGCCTTTTGAAATTAGGGCTTCATAGGGGTGTTGTGGTCCTTCCCCTTTAGGTAATGATCTAAATATCTTTTGATTATATTTTATGTGCCTTTGATATTTATGATAATCTTTCATGACAATATTGAGATAACTAACTATAACACCCTAAAATTTACTATTGAAAAATTTTGTTTTAATGGAAGCGTAATATCAAAGTAGCTAGGTGTTACCGTTGTAATCGATATAAGTTTAGATTGTCATACCATCCTTATATCAATTATAAGGCAAAATTATTAGAACATAAAAATATGATAAATAGAAATGAGTGAACTTTCATAAACTTAAATACAAGTTTTAAGGTTAACTCCAAGTACAATATGCATAATACATTAAAAGGATCCCTTTGAACTAATAGTTTGAAAAGGTATTTGGGCCAATAAAGATAATCGGATGACATAAATCTATGCCCAACCCGATATATAAGATCAATAAAGTACATATAAGGCATAATATAAAGCAAAATCATTGAAAATGTCCTCATCAACCTATATAAAAACATTGGGGTAGTCTATTTATGGAAATGAGTAGCACCTGTAAAAAGGATGATCAATAATAAAGACAAGTAAGGGTACAATGCATGAACCATATAGAATAATTAACGAACAAAATAATATATAAGGTAAGATAGTACTAATTTAGAACTCCATTAGTAGGTATAACCTCAATCTAATTATTATTTACGTTGAGTTTAGGACTTCACTATTCTCAACTAGTGGAATGGCATCAACTATATACTACCCTAGGGTATAAAGTTCATGGCCACTATTATTGATTCATGGAATAGATAGGTAAAATCGGTCCCGACTCAATCAATCTTTAATTTTAAATGATTAATATCTTATTGATGATTACGATCATTCTAATAATTTATTCCAAATTGAGTTCAGTGACCCTACTATTCTCAACTAGTGGAATGGTATCAATAATATACAAGCCTAGGAAAAAAATTCTTTTAGCTACTATTCTCTACCAGTGGAACGGTATCAATAATATACGACCCTAAGGCATAAAGCTCATGGATACTATTTTCATTCACTGGAACGGACAAATACAACAGGTCTTAACTTATATGATTTTTCACTTTAAATGATTAATATCTTATTTATGGTTATTTATCTCAAAGTCATCATATAGGCATACATATACAAGGAACATACTCCAGCTTAACATAATTACTCAATACACATAAATCACAACTACATCAAGATCGGAACATTCCCTAAGGAAAAATTCCACATCTTCCATAAGAAATCCTAATTTCACCTTATAAGCATAAATCCTCCCACAATGCTCATTTATCCACCAATTTTAACACATCTTCCTTAATTATTATTATTATTATTATTATTATTATTATTATTATTGTTATCAATATATCCAAAAATAATGGCCTAACTATTACATCTTACACATGCAATAACAATCCTATCTCAAGAGTTATTATTCATAATTCCTACGAAACCCTAATTTCACAAGTTAGGTATAACTTTTTTACAAAAGACTTATATAATAACAAACTTTATTATACATTATTAAATTGATAATATTAGTCTAAATCCAACATTTTATACATGTGATATTAGCCTCACTTTAAGGGTTACTATTTTTAATTTAAGTTATTTTATTATTTTATTTGGAATTAGGTCATTCATAATTACACCAAATATTTCATATGATATTATTAAAATAATTTAAACTATTTAGCACATTAAAATACCAAATTTTTTATATTAAACCCATATTGACCAAAATACTCTAAATGATAGCTAAACACCTTTATTTCACAAAAACCTATACGTCTGATACCATTATTTTACAATCTTTAATTTATTAAGTCACCAAAAATATTAAATATAAATATTTCTCACTTACCATACTTATTCAAAACCACATCACAATATTGTATATTGTGCCAACTCATTTAGGGTTTATAAGATTATGCTCTAACACCCCCAAAATTCATAGTTGAAAATTTTCATTTATATAGGAAAACTATACACTAAAATAGAAGGTGCTACTGCCGTGATCTGCATAAGATTGACCTCCGACCAATCTCATACCAACCACAAGGTTAGAATATGTAAAGGTATTAATACAGTTAATAAATAAAACCACAATAGTTCCAACATTTTATAAATAAAACAAAGTGCACAAATGTGAAAGTTGATACAGAAATGGAAAGTGAGTACAACAATGCCCACTATAGGGGAAATAAAACGGTAAATAAAATGGCAAGAAATTCAGATAAAGGTAAGTCCAAACAACACCTTCTCGGAGCCCATGAAAATTACATCATGCCATCACTCAGTCCCGTCCGAGGCATCGTAAGCGTCAAGGTCATCACAAGCATCGTCTCCTACCTGCACAAACTCAGGAGGGGCCATTGCTCGTGGGAATGAACAACACCCATAAAAGGGGTGATCGATATACTACGTACTAAGTAAGATAACCATGCAGCTAAAACCATACAAAAATAAATGGCAGATAATGTATGTAGTGAGTCAGTCCGATTAATCATAATCATTAGAATTTAGGCCATGAATTTTATTTTTTGCACAACTCTTGATTTAGGTCCATGCGAGTACGGGAACCCCACTATTGTAGCCAGTAGATTGAAAACACTCAGGGCAAGACCCTCCTAGCCACTATTATTAGCCAGTGGATCGGTCTGTAGGGAAAAGTACTCTTGGCTACTATTATAACAGTAGATCGGTCTAACCCCTACTCTCATGGTGTTCCGTTATAAGTGTTTAGTATTGTCTCCAAGACCTATTATCATTTAAGTTTTGGTTTGTTGAGATCATGATCCCCCACTATTATAGCCGGTGGAATAGAATACACTCCAAGGAAACACACACCTAGCTACTATTATTAGTCGGTGGATTGGTCTCTAGAGCACAATGCACCTGGCCACTAATTTTTCCCGTGGATCGATCTAGGCCAAGCTCAAGAATCTTTTACATTAAATGGTTAGTGTCTTATTCAATAGGTACCTTCTTACTAGACATGCATGCCCCACTAGACCTTCCACTCTCACCCTTTCACTCCAGTTCCCCTAAATAGCCTCATCCCATATATTGGGACCTCTTCGCACCCTAGGAATCCAAGACTTCTTTCTCACCTATCCTTTACTCACCATGAAAATCCAGACTCCTACGTACGTGGATCAAGGCCCACTTTTTTGTATCTCTACTTTAGCTCATCATCGCCCTCTAGGGTTTCCCTTAGAAACCCTAATTTGGCCTATGGGGCCTTAACATCTCCTTATCATATATGACCCATGTCCCCCTTGTTCCAACCCATCATACCACTCAAACCAAACCCAAACATCATAACCTTACATACCATCCTTCACGTGGGATAATGAAACCCTAGTTAGCCACCCCAAAACCCTAGTACTTCTCCTTTATTTTAGGCCATCCCCTCATACGCACACACTCCACCCTCATTTCCACTTGACTCACCCCCCTTCATCTGACACCCTCCTAGTCTTAACCCTCACTCCAACCACTCACCATCAACTCTCTCTCTACACACACTTCCCCCACTTAAGGTTTTTCCTACAAACCTTATTTAAGTCCCCCATACACACTTCTATCAACCAACGTACTACTTTTCACCCATGGATTCCAATCTTCCAAAATTCTCTTCCTTCACCAAACTTAACCCTTAAACCACCTTTTCCCTCGTAAATGTTATCCCTATGCAAAGACTATCTACTCCATGTAAGCCTTACACTCCCAATGCAAGATTTACTCCAACCCTTCATTTTATCATTATTATTATCCCTTTGTTTCATCACCCATGAGTCATAAGGTACTTAGGCCCCTTTTCCACTTCTCCTAAATCACTCCACCGTCTTTATTTCTTTTAGCTCCCTATAACCTCAACATATCACCTAAGGCCTCCTAGCATGCATGTCATTTTAGCAACTTTACAAGAGCATATTATAAGGTACAAGTCATATCACTCATATCATAACACATACACAATTTACATTAGCTCCAGGCATAGCAAGCTGCACTACAAGTATTTTAGTCCATACTCACATATAACACAGACACATATTCAAAACACCCATGAACACATAAAACATGTAATTTGGTATTAGCCACATCCTTACCTAGAAGGACAACGGGCTTGGAGCATGAATCTTATGCCTCTTTAAGGGATAGGTTTGGTTCACCTATATGAATGGAACACTACTATTAACTTCCCTCTTACTCCCTTTTCTTTTATTATCCCCTAACTAATTATTAGCAAAATACTAATAATAGTAATGATAGTAATAATAATCTTAATAATAATAAGATTAGTAATAATAACAATAATAAGATTAATAATAATAATGATAATTATAATTATAATGATAATGATAATGATAATAATAATAACGATAATGATGATGATGATGATGATGATGATAATAATAATAATCATGATGATGATGATGATGATGATGATGATGATGGTAATAATAATAATAATAGCAATTATGCAAAATAAATTACACTTAAGTAAAAACAAGGGTTAGGGCACAACCAGGGGCGGAGTTGGCAATTAGGGTGGCCGCGGCGGAGGCTCATGGTAGTGGCGGAACAAGGGTATTTTGGGGTTGGAAAATGGGAAGGGAAGTGGTGATTGTAAGGTGGTAGGGTCCCTGAGTCAGAGGGGGTTGTAGTGGTGGTGGTGGCATGCCACGACAACGGTAACAGTGGTGGTCGAATGTGGAGGAGAGGAAAGAAGGAGGAAGAAGGGGGATAAAAAAGGAAAGGGAGGGTATGGGGAGGTAGGGGAAGGATTTATGGGTAGAGAGGTAGGTAGTTGGGGGTGATGGTTGTAGTAGAGGAGGTAGTACAGGGTGGCGCAAGGGGCGACGACAGGGTGCAAAGGGCAGCTTAAGCTACCCACCTTGCATGAGTAGGGAGAGAAGAGCAAGGATATTAGAGGTGGGGAGGGGTCCAGTTTGGTAGATGGTATTGCAGAGAAGAGGGTGGGTGGAGGTTTGGACGACAACGACTAGGTCTGGGTCTAAAGGGGTAGCGGAGGAGGATTTCAGGGGATGCTGGGAAGGGAGAAAAGATGAGAAAAAGGGTGAGTGGGGGATTTTATAGGTGAGGAGTGGAGAATAGCATAAGGGGGAATTAGGAAAAAGGGAGTGGGAGGGCAGGAAATTGCCAACTGGCTGTAGCAGCCAGCGCAGGAATGTAGGGTGCAATCTTGTAGGCGGTAGGGGAAAAATAGAGGGGGATAAGAGGGAGCATGCTAGGGGCTATGTAGGGGAGGGAGAGGTTAGGCTAGCCGGTGTAAGTGTAGGTGCAGGTGCAGGTGCATGGTCGATGAGCAAGTAGGGGAGGAAGAAGAAGAAGAAGAAGAAAAAGAAAGAAAAAGGGTTGGCTGGTCAAGCTTGGGAAGAAGAAAAAAAGGAAGGGGGCGGACCAGCCTGCACGCGAGGGAGAAGCGGAGGGGAGTGGGCTACTGGGCTGGCCCAGCCAAGGGGAAAAAGGAAGGAAAAAAAGGAGGACGTGATTGGATGAACGAGAAGGGAGGGGAAGGGAAGTGGGCTGGGCGGCCCAAAGGGGAAAGAAAAGAGGGGGGAAAGGAAAAGGAAGGGAAAAAAGGAGAAGGAAAAAGGGAATATAAAAATAAAATAATTTTTGAAATTGGGGTATTTAATTAAGTATATGAGTAAATTATTTAAATAAATTAATTTATTTAAAATTTAAGATATTAATTTAAGAGTGTAATTTTAGTAAAATATGGGTTTGGAAAATTATTTAAATAAAAAGAGTATGATAAAATAACAAAATATTTATCTTAATTTATCAAATAATCACATCCACTTTTATAAATTGAAGTAAAAAAAAAATATTAAATTAATAGTTAAGAAAAAAGTTAAATTATCCCAAATGAGGATTAAATATTAAATTTTAAGTTCTAAAAGTTAGGGTTATTACAAATATTTGTTATAACCATACCATATAAACACATGTTTTCTTATTCTTACTCACTTATGATCTTATGATCTACATTATAACATTATAAAATTAACAACATAATAATAAAATATGATAATACACACAATAATATGTAACATATAACACAAAAACCCTAACTATGACTTTTATCCTTACCAAAAGGACACTGGTCTCTAACCATGTATAATAAATATATCCCGCCTCCTCTAGGACCTCCATAAAATCACCTAAGAAACATGGATAAAATAAAATTAAAACTTATGGATATAACCAAGTAAAGGACAAGGTAAGGAGATTGAAAGAAAGAGAAAAAAACAAATCACAAGCTCGAAGTTGCAATGGTAGAATTTTGCGCAACAAGTGAGGGGAAAAGGACAAGTGTCAAAGCCAAGGAGGGTAAAAGCAAAAATAGTTGCCAATTCTATGGGTAGGGGAACGGTAAGGATGGACATTGCTTAAGGGGATTAATAGAGGTGTTGTCCGATATTAAGGAGAAGGTTGTGGTGGTGGATGCCGAAGCAAAGGGTGAGGTTTCAATGGTGATGGCCAATGATTGGGGGGTCTCGGTGATGGTGGCCATTACTAAAGGGGAAGGAATGGAAAGGAGGGTTATTTAAAGGGATAAAGGAATGGTGGAGAGTGGCATTGCTAGGTTGTGTGGCTTTTGTGGTAATGGCGAGGAGGAGGAAGGAAAGAAATGAGGGGTCTCCTTGGTTACTACTACTCGTCGACATAAATGGAGGTTGTTGGGGGCATTAAATACAGTTGTGTCTAGGAGGTATATATATATATATATATATGTGAAGAAAGAAAAATCAGGAATCAAGAGAATCAAGGCACACAATCAGGGATAAAACACATCAAGGTAAGATATAAGAGTTGATGGTGTGATGATGAGGGTAAGAGAGGTAGGCTATGGAAGCTTGGCATAAGGGATTTGGTTGGGAGAGCGATTTATGCAGAAAGAAGAGGGAGGATATGGAAAAAGGAAGCTAAAGACAAGGAAATAAAAGTGAAAAGAAAAAAAAGAAGGAGAAAAAGGAGAAAGGAAAAAAAAATTAGGTTTTAGGTTATGATTAGAATTATGTTAAAGTAATTTAGATTAGGGTATTATGATAAAATTAATTATCAACTATCTAGTGTTAGGTTTGGGTTAAAATTATTAATGGCTTGGAATAAACATAAGGATTAGGTTAAGATTTAAGATTAAGGGAATAGGATAAGGTAGAATTATCAATTTTTCGAGATTAGAATTAGTTTAAGATTTTAATTTCTTGGGATTAATATTAGATAAATTTTGGGGTATTATACTTATGTTATAATAAGATATTAATATTTAAAGTGAAAGATCGCACCACAAATCCTGTAGAACATCTAAAGGCAAGACCAGCCTTGCAGGTTTGCAATGCTCTATCTTGAACTTATGATAGGTTAGACACCTCAACACAAAATCTACAACCTCTTGCTTCATGTGAGGTCACTAGGGCTGTAAATGAGCTGAGTCATTTCGGTATTCGGCTCCGCTCGACTCGTTAAAAGCTCGGTTCGGCTCGGGCTCGGCTCGTTTATTAAACGAGCCGAGCTCAAACAGGGAAAAGCTCAGCTCGGTTCATTTTTTGGCTTTGGATCGTGAGCTCGGCTCGGTTCGGCTCGTTAAAAGCTCGGTTCGGCTCGTTCATTTAATTAAACGAACCGAGCCCAAACAGCATTTTAGGCTCGTTTAGTTAAATGAGCCGAACCCAAACCTGGAGGTATTCGGCTCGGCTCGGCTCATTTACAGCCCTAGAGGTCACCAGTAGATTCTCTTGAGGATCTTGTATGACTTATCCCCTTTCGGGTGGATAGAATATAGAGTATAGTGTCCCTCCTCTAAAATTTGGCATTTCAAGTTAACATAACTCTGAGGTTCACACTAGAGACTCTATAATGAATGCTACCATCCTCATAGATATGAAAACCCTCAACTCAACCATCCATTATCTTCTGTCAAATCCTCTCAAGCTTGACGTCCCCACGTTGTCCCTCTTGGATCCCATCAAATGTATCAATGTAGTCGTCAAAGAACTCATCTAGATCTCCAAATCACCCTGTTGGATTAAATCTATCCCCATCTCATCAAAATCCTTAAGCAACTAATTAGCCAGCACAAAAGAATTCGAGGAGTGTGATGTCTTCCTACTCAAGGCATCTGTAATGATGCTGGTCTTACCCTCATGATAGTTCAATTTGATATCATAGTCCTTTACAAACTCTTATCATCTCGTTTTCTCATATTCAACTTTTTCTTAGTGAATATGATCGGTGAATAATATACATTGAATTCCATATAGATAGGGCCTCCAAATCTTCATTGTAAAGACAACTATAGCCAACTCCAAATCATGTGTCAGGTAGTTATGCTCATGCTGCTTCAATTGATGAGAAGTTTAAGCCACTACCTTACCATGTTGCATCAACACACAACCCATTCCATGTTTTGACGCATTATTACAGACCTCAAATTCGTCTAATTCTGATGGTAGAGTCAAAATTAGTGCATAGTCAAACACCACTTTAAATCCTGAAAAGTACATTTGCATGAATCATCCCACTAAAATATAACAGTCTTCATTAGAAGGTTTGTCAAGGGATGAGATATCTTTAAAAATTCCTGAACAAAATACTTATAGTACCCAGCCATATCTAAGAAACTACAAACCTCAAAAATGCTAGGGGGTGCCTTTTACTTAGTGACTGCCAAAATCTTCTTTGGATCCATGACAACTCCTTTCCCTAACACCATATGACCTAAAAATATAACCTCCCAAAGCCAAAACTCACACTTAGAGAGTTTGGTATACAACATGTTCTCTCTAAGGAGTGACAAAATTGTGTTAAGATATTGCTCATACTTCTCTCCACTCTGAGAGTTTACCAAAATATCATCAATGAAGACTACCACAAACTAATATAGGAATGGCCAAAATATTCTCTTCATCAAGTCCATTGATATGGCAAGTGCAATGGTGATCCTAAAAGGCATCATGAACTTATAGTGTCCATATCATATCATAAAGGTTGTCTTCATAACGTCTACCTCTTTGATGTGTACTTGATGATATCTTAACCTCAAATCAATCTTGGTGAAGATCAAAGCATCCTAAAGCGAATCAAACAAGACAACGATCCTCAGAAGTAGATACCAATTCTTCATCGTTTGGTGGTTTAGACCCCAACAATTGATTTATAAATGAATATTCTCATCTTTTTCTTCATGAATAGAATTTATTCTCCCTATGGAGACAAACTTGGGCAGATGTACCCTTGAGCCACAAACTTTTCTAACACTAACTTCAACTCTCGCAACTCCACTAGTGTTATCCGGTAGGGTACCTTTGAAAATGGATAAACTCCTAATACTAGTTCGATGGTGAAATATATCTCACGTATCGGTGACATACCCATTATCTCCTCTAAAAACACGTCAAGAAAATCTCGAGCAACTAGAATATCTTCCAATGCCAATATATCCTTGTTCAACTTCTAAAATTCACACACGCGCATATATATATATATAAATATAGGGTAGCCTCTTTACACCAACAAAATAAAATGTATGGGAAAATACAACCTTCATTGTATGTCTAGACTTGCATCTCCTACAAGAGACCTTAACACCTTGAGGTCATATAACATAAACTGCTCTTAAGCACAATCTATTATGGCATAATACTTCCCCAACATATCAATCCTGAGGATTAAATCAAATTTTTGTGGGTCCATATCGACTAAATCCATAAGTCTACACACCTACCTCTAAGGCCCCGCTTGAGTAGCGTCTAGTGCAATCCAGTCTATCCCTAGAAGATAACACTACACATATAGATACAAGACAACTCTAGCAATAAAAGCACTAGATTCGAATGACAATGATGCACCCAAATCAAATAATGCATGCATTTATAACGAGCATTTATAACGAGAGGATGGAAAACGTAATTGTGAACACATCCAGTTATTGATCACCCTTTACCTGGTTGATGACATTTAGGGCCTCGTCTGACAATATCTTCCAAAATCTTACATTTTTCTCCTCCTTGGGAGAGTGGGAGAGTGGGTGAGGTTGGTGTGTTTTTCCTTTAGCCTCCCTAAGTTGGAAAATTTGTTGGGACTGGTGTCCTTTATTATTTTTTGGCTAGTAGATCAGACATATCACATCACCAATTATTTATAATTTACATTATTTAACTTTTATTTTATACTAATCTATAAAAATCATTTACAATTTTGTATAATCATGTTTAATTAAATATAAATTTACAAATAACTTTTTAATATAACTTTCATAAGTAAATAAAATATAAAAAAACAAACATAAAATATTTAATGATAATATAATAATTTTATATTAAAGAATATAGAAAGGATGATTTAAAAAATTATTTGATAAAATATAATATATTTATAAATATTTTTGTATTAATGTTACTAATAATAACTATTTAAAAAAATCTTATATAGCCTCTAACAATAAAGTTAATGGGAAAATTTATTTGCAGTCCATTTGAGTGGAACTAATAGGATAAAAATCAAAATGATCTTAAAGTATTTAGTTTTAAGTACAAAATATTATGTACATATAATTATACTAATATGTACATCTAATTATATATACATATACAGATAATATTCTCTCTATATATATGTATATTAGGATACCAAAAAAATAAACTAAATACTAAATAAATTATATAACTTTAATTATTTTGATTCAAATGGACTACTAACTATTCTTCCCTAAAGTCAATACCAAAAGCATACTGAAAACTTGAAAAGTGATAAAAGGACGAGCATTGGGTACTATAGGAGACACAAGTTGAACAATCATGGCGCTCCAGTGTTGCACGGGGACGGGGAAATGGGACTGGAATGAAACGTGAAAATGTTATTTTTTAAAAATTTAGGAAATGGGGACGGCAGGAAACAGAATATATATATATATATATATATATATTAAAATAGATTAAATTTACTAAAATTAAGAGAGAAAAATAAAAAATTTCTAAAATTATTACTTATATTAGTTAATTTTAATTATTGATAATTATTTTTTAATAAAAATATTAATTAAATAATTTTAATATAAATTTTAATCCTGAAACGTTTCCTGAGAAGGAAACGTTTCCGGGACAGGTCACCATGCATCAGTGTGGCGCAGGTTATTCAGTAGCAGTTATGTTACGTCGTAAAGAAGTAGTAACATGACGACCATCGGTTCTATCTACTACTCTGTCTTGTCTGCAACTCATCTGAATTTCAATAATAAATGCCTAAAGTCAATTAAAATTAGGTATATGAATTGAAGGTAATACGTGATCACATAAATAAAACCTAATTACATACATGAAATTAATATAATTATTAAATATCAACCTATATTATGATAGCAAAAGAGATATGTATACTCAACCATATAACTAAAATACAATCTCTTAAATTAATCCTCTACTTTATTAATTAAATATATCAACAATATTTTTATTACTTACTAGTAGGAGTTTAGTATAATATAACAACTAAATTATACTTAATTATGGTATCTCCCGATATATTTTTCCAATAATCTAACCAAATTTATCCAAATATATATCATAAAAATTAGCAAAGTAAATAAATATAATACAGGTATAAATATATTTAATCTATTATAAATAGATTTAAAAAAAATAAACAAATCTAATCTATTATCCTATCAATATAATTAAAAGTATTCACCGATAACCCCATCACATAACAATATTTAACATATTTAATGAAAATATAAATAAATCTAATAAATATCAAATCATATATAAATAATACAATAACGTAATTAATAAAGTATTAATAAATCTAAAAGCATAATAAACAAATTTAATCAACTTAACCGTAATTAAAATATATAATTAAAAAAATATCATTAATAAACCATAATTAATATATACAAATTACATATCCTAACAATATCCGAAAACTCTACAATGGAGAGATAATTTACCGAACCTATATTTAATTAAATTATGAGAGCATAATTAATATAATTAATAAACCATAATTAATATATATAATTACACATCCAAAAAATAGCCAAAACCCTAGAATAGAGAGATAATTTAATGAACCTATATTTAATTAAAATATTAGTGCATAATCAATAAAATTAATAAACCATAATTAATATATATAATTATACATCCTAAAAATAACCAAAACTATAGAATAGAGAGATAATTTACTAAACCTATATTTAATTAGAATATTAGAGTATAATCAATATTATTAATAAACCATAATTAATATATATAATTTTACATCCTAAAAATAACTAAAACCTTAAAATAGAGAGATAATTTATCAAAACCTATATTTAATTAAAATATTAGAGTATAATTAACAGAGTATAATAAATCTAAAAATATATTTAATAAATTTAATCAATTAAACATAATTAAAAAATATAATTAATATAAATATAATTAACAAACTATTATTAATAAACATAATTATAATTATAATTAACATAAAATCCTAAATCGGCGAGAAGGAACGAAACGATTTGGCCCGAGCATCCATCGGCATATTCGGCCGAAGCCAATGCATATCCATCGGCATGTTCGGACGAAGCACGGCAGCGACATCGGCACAATTTGGCGAAGCAAGACATATATCGACACATTTTGCCGAAGCGGATGCAAATCTATCGGCATATTTCGTCGATTTTGCCCCCAAATCATCAGCATCCTTAACCGAAGGCTACACATTTCCATCGACATATTTGGCCGAAACATCACCACCATCGAAATCAATTTTTTTTCTTTAGATCTACAATCTAATTATATAATAAAAATAAAAATTTATACTTACACATTTATAATTAAATTACTTTATTTTATCTATAAAAAATTTATATACTAGATTTACTATACTGCTAAAAAATTTAAAATTAAAACTCACATATTTATAATTAAAACTTAAATACTTACATTTAAAATTAAAACTCATCTTGAAGCTGTTGTTTGCTTGCGAAAAAAATTACTTGTGGAAAAAAATCTTGCCTGTAGAAGGAAGGAGGAAAGAAGTAGAGATGGAAAAAATGAGATGAAAAGCGAGAAACAGGCTCAGTAAATCTTACCGATTAAAAATAATCAAGGACGTACTCGTCCACTTATATAAAATTATTTTCCACACAATAAATAAGCGTACCGAAAAGTGATAAAAGGACGAGCATTGGGTACTGCAGGAGACAAAGGCCCTGCCTGCTGACATACGACAGCTGTCTACTGCAAGGCCGAATGCAGCTCCATTTTTTTTAACAAGATGTATTTTAATTTTTTTTAAATAAGTTTAAATTTAAATTAGTTTTTGGGCCGTTAGATCCCTATCTTTAAATTTGAGCACCTTAAATTATAGATTCTTAAATTTAAGGTTGAGAGTTTTTTCTTCATTCTAAGCATCAAAATTGATGCACATGAGGCCCCGTTCCACAAAATACATTATACAAGGAGTTTGCCTCTTATGACTTGTGAGTAATTTTTTATTACCAACAGTAATTAAATTTTTATATTATAAATATTTGGATTAATGCAGTTATTTTTTTAATATTAATTTTTTAAAGTTGTATGTAAATTATTAAAATAATTTTATTTATAAAATAAAGAGTGTATATAATATAACTATAAGCCACCACCAAAATTAGGAACGTAATAAATTTAAAAAATTATTTTAAAGTTTAATTAAGTTAAATTATTTAAAGTTAAATAATTTATTTAATATTTAATTTACTATTAATAGTATTTAATTTATATGTATATATAAAAAATATTATCTATATATTTATATATAATTAAATTAATATATTAATATAATATTATATATATATATATATATAATATTTTATACTTAAAATTATATTAATTTTTATTCTATTAATTTCACTAACTCAATTAAGACTAATTTTCCATAAATTTTCCCGCCTTCTTTTCGGAGTCCGTTTCTTGCTTTCGGACGCTGTCACCAATACCATAAGGGGTTGTCCCCTAGAGCCATGTGCCCCAGACCCCATTCAATGTCTCTGTCCTTTTCTCCCAAATGCCGATGCAAACAGGTAGGGAGGCTGCCGTACGTTGATTTTGCCACGTCTTCTCTGGCCTACGTGGGGCGGAGGACCTTAATTAGGCTAAGTACTAGCTAGAGGCTAGAGCTCCTTTGTAACCCCTGTTTTTGGATTGCTTTACAAGCACGTGATCGATGGCCCTCTCAGGGAAAATAGACCACAAAGATGCTTAGAACATTTCTGCATCTTATTTCTATAATTATCGAAAAAAAATAAAAAAAGTCATCGATCTTCCTTGTTCATTAATAAGAAGAGAATGACTTTGTTCCAAACCAATGCCTACCAGAAAAAAAAAAAAAAAAAAAGAAGAAGAAGAAGAAGAAGAAAAAAACAGTATATCATGCAATTTTGGCCTTTAATTTGAAGAACTACATATATATATATATGACGATGGCACAAATATTGGATACATAAATATAATATATTAAATAGGCAATCCTAGCTAGATTTCTCAGGAATACAAAATGAGGTCCACTCATGCTCCTGCGAGTTCGTTTGTAATCCAAGCATTTAAATATAATTTAATTAACTAACAACGTTCATCTCTCGAACTATTGCCTCCACGTCTTGGGATGGATGATTCTGTTTAACTCTAACCACATAATTTATATTACATGCGGCCTCAAACACTCGACAAAGCGAGTCATAGGAGCTACCGTTCTTGCTCAAAGCTGTCTGAGCGCTCCTCTGCAACTCCTTAACCCTTGACCTTATCCCAATCCCTTCTTCCTCAACCATAACCTTCCTCACCATCTTACTAATCTCTTCCCTTCCGATCACATCCTTGGCGGCCACCGCCTCCGCCCTTACCGCCACCTTTGCGTCCTCGGCAAGCAGCGTGGCGTTCATCCTCTGCTCCGCGTAAAGCGGCCAAGCAATCATTGGAACCCCGTTTATCATGCTCTCTAAGCTCGAGTTCCATCCACAATGGGTTAGAAACCCGCCCACCGATGAGTGGCTCAAAATATCCGTCTGTGGGGCCCACACCGACACTACCCTGCCTATTTTTCGGGTCCTGGTTAGGAAGCCTTCGGGTAGAGACCAACCCGAAGACGTGTCACTGTCGCCGTTCGAAGAAACAAAAAGCGACGCGCAGGCGTCGTTTTCTATGGGCCGGCGGATCACCCAAATAAACCTCTGCTCGCTTAACTCGAGCCCCCGTGCCAGCTCCATGGTCTGTTGGCTTGATAGCGTTCCCCCGCTGCCAAACGAGACGTAAACGACCGACTCGCTCGGCTGCTGGTCTAACCAAACGAACAACTCATTCCGTGGGGTCTGATGAATGCTGGATTCAGCCGGCCTGACAATCGGACCGATTGCAAAGACCGGAGTCCGGCAATGCTTTCTTAGCTTCTCGTTGCTTCTTAGCGCATCGAGGGTAGCCCGCTCCAGGCCGTGCCATGTATTCACCAGAACCCCATCGGCGTTGGTGCTCATCTCACGCCCCATACCGACGTAGAACTCATAATCCTCCGTCCCCCAAGCGTAGATCGGGTTAGCCAGATCCTCGTACCGTACTTCCTTACATCCAGGGATTTTTAGCACCTCGCCAGGCCGAACCTCTTCCCTGAGTACCGCGGTGGCATAGACGGCTTGGGCAAAGTACCATGCATGAGAAGTAAATAAGACGTACTTCAACATACTAAACTCGTTAGCAATCTTAAGGGCTTCGGTTCCGAACATGTCGACGACGAGCACCGACGGTGGGCGTTCCATGGCGGCCAAGACCGACCGGAGCGAAGGCATGGACTCCCGCATCATCGTCGCCTGCTGTTTGAATAGCGTCGATTTGGGCTCGCGTCGGGCGGGGACATCGACAGAGGGTAGGGTAATGATGCTGATAAGGTTGGGTGGTAGATTGCGGGTTGTTGTTTCAAGGAGCTTGGAGGCCGAAAGTGAGGAACCCGAGGGAGCTAAAATCAGGGTGATTGTGAAGTTTCTTTTGATGAATTGCTTGGCTAGTTCAACGATTGGGATTAAATGCCCCATTCCTGGGCTCGCTAGGAAAGCGGCGTGAGGCTTTGAGAAATTGGCACCGTTCGTTGACATTTCTTTTGTGTTTGTATTTCTGCGACAGAAATTTTATGGGCAAAGAAAGAAAAAGGACTTGCTTGTTAAAGCTGGCAGCCGACTAGCTACAAGGAGATTGGCAGGCACAGAGACTTAGCAAACGTGAGAAACTAAAAATTTAGGACTATTGAATCTGTGAACACATATGAGTTCACTTTCAAGACCATGGAAGTGTATAGCCGGTGCTCTGCTATCTGTAAATACATATACTCGTGTCGTACTTATATAATTAGCAGCGGGTACTTTATAGAACCTGCTGAGGTAGAGCCAACAGAACCTACTTACCCAATTTTCAAACCCAAATTCAAACCCATTTTTTTTAAAAAAAATATACATATTAATATATTAATTTTATTTTTTTATTAAGTAATACAAACTAATAATAATACAAAATAAAAAATATACTATAAAAAAGTATATATTTTTATTATAATAATGATAATTATAATAAAAATAATACTAATAATAAATTTATTGTATCTTTATGTCATAATTTTCTTTTATACTGTATTATTATTAATTTATATTACTTAAATATTAATAAAAAATAAAATTAGTATATTAATATATATATATATATATATTTTAAATTTTAAATTTGAGTTTAAATTTGAAATTTGGGTGTGCAGCATTACCCCTACAGAACTACAACGACGAGCATGAAGGTGTGGACTTTCGGTTAACTTCTCCACCGGTCAGCAATTCACAACGCCACGTATCTTGCCGGGGCAAAAATGACGAGCGCTGATAGCTTTATCTTACGGGGTTGCATGTGCTGCTGCCTGCGCACGTCATTTCATTTCGCATGCTAAATATAGAACTACAATAACTCCAACTGGCAGGGCAAGCACAGGTGTTAAGCAGCTACTTAGAAAAATCTACACCAATCAATAGTGATTATTATTATTATTATTATTATTATTATTATTATTATAGAACTACAATAACTCCAACTGGCAGGGCAAGCACAGGTGTTAAGCAGCTAATTAGAAAAATCGACACCAATCAATAGTGATTATTATTATTATTATTATTATTATTATTATTATTATTATTATTATTATTATTATCATCATCATACGTTCATGCTACATAATTTCACCACCTTTGGCTTTGAGAAACCAAAAATCACTCCCACAATGGTAGCTTTGATAAGTTGTTGTACCCGAACACACACTAACACAAAAAAGTCAGTCAATACGGAGGAACTTGTATCGTGAAAAAGAGGAGCAAGAACGAACAATAGTGGGAGTACTCGATCACTGTCATTGGCTTTTGGAGTATTCTACACGTGGCCATGAGGGAGCGGGTTCATTGACCCTCTAAATATCAATGGCAGTTGGTCGCCTCCACGTAGCGAATTACTTGGACCGTACTGTATATTATTTTATTATTTAAAGAGTAATGTATGTTACTACACTAAATCATATAAAAATAATAACACGTCAAGTCAATTAAAATAGATTATTAGGTGAAAATTGAGTTGGTTACCAAATATGGCTATATACAATACCCTAAGTGTTGTCGATCGATACCAATTCGAAAAAATAAGATCAAATTATAATCAATTAGAACACAAAAGAATTGAGAAGAGAAAAACACTCAAGAATACAGATTGAAGAAACAGATGATCTTATTGATGTGAAGTAATTGTGATTACAAAGAATCAAAGAAATTCTCATTTAAATCACTCAATTCATCAAGGAATTACAATAGAACTCAATAGGAGAAGAAGACGGCGTATGCTCTTAGATTAGGGTTCTAATTGCATGGTATTTATACTATACGAAACTGTCATTAGTGAAAACCGAGGTGGAGTGAAAAAACCAAAAAACACGGATCGTGTTAATAAACACGGTACCTTCGTGTTTATTTTCTGTCTCTCGGCTTCTCACGGAAACAGAACACATTTTCCTGATGAAAAAACACGGATCGTGTTTCACAAACACGGGTCCCCCGTATTTCTTTCCAGCTTTGACAATCTTTAGTATTTCAGCCACAACTTCTTCATCTGACCTCCGATCGAGCTGATTCTTGATGCGTTGGAAATCTAACAGAAAGATCTGCAACTTTCATGTTTAGTACATTTCCAAATTCTAATTTCTTCAAGGTAAAATATTCACATCTTTCCAGAACAGCTCACAGTTCTACTCCAAATTCCTCCGAAACACTTCGCACACCAATCCAAGCTATTCTACACACCAAATACGAGTCACAAGCTCACACTAAGTTATATTAGAGATTGTAGAATTTTAAAAGGATTGATATAATTATCTATATTAATAATATATATCTTTTTTATGATACACATCATTATAAAATTCTATACTTAAACATGTTTGACTTATACTACTACAGAATAGTCATTTAATAATGATACATAAATATCAGTCTATTGAAAATCGTTGATAAATGTGTGAAAATTTGTGTCTCTATGAATGCAAAGTGGGCTTTAAGAATAATTCTTTACCAAAACTTTTATTAAAATATTAAAAAAAATTATCTTACATTTAATACGCAAGTTTATTCAATGGTTATATGAAAAATTGTTATCTAAATATGTCGCTAGATTTTTTTTTTGAGTTTTGATAACCATCAATGAAACATGTTTTAATAATGATTATGTTGTAAACCTTTATTAAAACTCTAAAAAAAGCACAAAGTCTCCCGTTGTTTCCCTTATCTCATCTCAATTCATTTCATTTTAGATTTTCATAATCTCTCTTGCTCTCACTCTCACTCTCGCTCTAGATTAATGTTTCTCAACTTGACGCAGAACAACTACACTCTCGGTGCTAGTCGAAGACCTTCCTCCTCCTTTCAGTGGCTCTCAACTTGACGCAAAACAACGATGCTCTTATAACCACTCTGCCACAATCGACCACTCATCTTCCTCCCCCTTCTCTCTCTTGCTTGGTCGCCACTATTTTATTTAGCTACTTACTTGATCTTCCATTCTTCTTTTATTATAAATATATACATGTAAGGTATTTAGCTTGGTCTCAGGTTTGTTCTTGCTTGTATAGTGTAGGTTTGATTACCTCTATTGCTATGTTGTTATGCTTTTTGGCTATAGGTTGGGTTTTTCCTTACTATGGCTTGATGCCTTCGAAATATCAAAAAAAAATTGTAAATATGTACACGCATGTCTGTATAACTTATTGTTGAAAAATATTGGGTAAAAGTTAATTTATCGCTAATAAAATGTTGTTTGTATGGTATGGGTTCGCCTCTATTCATAAATGATATCAGCATAAGATAGCAACAAACAGAAATATAAGCTGAATAGAGAATTACATAAATTAAATGAACTAAGTTACCCCTTTCTTCTTATGTCCATCCGTACTTACCCACAAACAAGAGAAGAAAATATATAAATGTAGAAGAAACTAGTTCATGTGAGAAAATATCATTACATATAGCTCAAAGTTTCAAGAAAAATTAATTACCTCATGATTTTCATTCATATATATATATCGGCATATAAGCTGGTTAATAAATTAAATATGAAAGGAAACATTTCATTTGCCATAATTGGAAAATTAGAAAGAAAAAAATAGTTGAAAAAAAATAAAAAAGGAAAACAGAGAAGTGAAATGCTTAGAGTGGGTGAATCAATATATAGAAAGAAATTGAAACCCAAAGAAAAAGGATACAAAAAAAGATAACTAAAGATGCACAACATCATTTATTTATAAAAAGTAATTATCTTCCTAATAATAATAATGATGATGATGATGATGATGATGATAGAACTTTTTTATGTAATTACTTAATTTTTCTAATGGTGTGGAAATCATTAAGGATAGCTCACTTAATAACAAAGTATATATATAAGAACTAAGAAATGTGCCAAAAAATTACTACTAAGAAGAAGGTTGGTACTTAATATTGGCCAACCTTATCAGAGGGATTCATGTAGAATGTTAAGCAACTAAAAAACATTTACATACTTCTAACTTGTACTTTATATGGGTATGTTGTTAGCTTGACATGATTGGTTAATATATAATATAATATATTTATGATTAATTAGGCTATAGAATTTATATATTTTATAATTTTGAAGAGCTAGAAAACAACCTTGATGATAAGATTTAGCTGTTGTTCACTTTTATAGGCAATGAGATGCCGCATTTACTTATTACATACATACTGTAACACCCCAAAATTCACTAATTTTTTTTTGAAAAGCGGAAGCAATTAAGATAGAAACACTTAAAACCTATAAATTCTGGGAATGTTACCACCACACTTAGTACCAGACCGGTTCTTTCCGACCGTTCCAATACCAAGTGCTAAGGCTAAAGAAAAGATTAACAATCAATTACAAAATTAATACAAACTAAACTTCAAATAATTATGAAACGGTTTTAAACAAAATCAGAGTACGCATCAAGAAATGTAATTCATTTCCAAAAGAGAATTAAACTTACAACCGATAAAAGATTAACAAAAAGAATTAGAGTCATATAAAGACTATAATATGGCCACAAATCTCTTGAACCTCGAGCCAAACATGCTCAACACTCAGCCCCAACTGATATCTCACCCACCTGCACAAATCAGAAGGGCATACTACTCGTGGGAATGAGCAGCACCCATGAAAAGGGTGATCAGTACGTTACGTACTAAGTAAGGTAACCGAGCACTAAGGCCAACACATAACCACATAAAATCATGCATAATAATAAAAGATCATAAAGACCATCATCATATCGACCAATCATTCAGGTACATACATAAAGGCCCAATCATAGTCCAGATTAATTACTTAATTAATTTTTTATCGGAATTCGTTACACACCATGCTTTATATCAAATCCATGCGAGTACGGAAGCCCCCACTATTATAGTCGGTGGATCGGAGGCACATAGGGTATCATACCCTAACCACTATTATAGCCAGTGGATCGGATACACATAGGACTACGCGTCCTAACCACTATTCCTAACCGGTGGATCGGTTGGCTCCGGCACGCATGGTGTTCCACTGTAAGTAATAAGTATCTTATAGGCATTTTAGCAAAACTTTGGTTTGCGGTTGTTGAGCTCGAGAACCCCCACTATTATAACCGGTGGATTAGTTTACGCATAGAGCATCCTGCTCTAACCACTATTATAACTGGTGGATCAGTCACACACAAGGTAAAAACCTTAACCACTATTCCGAACTGGTGGATCGGTTGGTCCCGTCTCAACGATCTTCCACTTTAAATAATTAGTGTCTTAAGTATCTTATTCAAAAGTTTCCACCATGGGTATGCACGAACCATAAAATTCCACCATCATAATTACACTTTAATTACCACATGCACATGATAACACAAAAACAAAAACCCTAATTTAAACCATGCAAACCCTAATGTCGTCATCCAACCATCAATGCCAACATGTAAACCCTAATACCACCAAACAACTATAATTACCACCATACAAACCTTAGTAACATCATATAAACCCTAATACCACCATATAACCATAAATACCACAATACAAACCTTAGTAACATCATACCAACCCTAATACCACCATGAAACCATTAGTACCACCATTCAACCCACGATTCTGCCATATAAAACCCTAAATTCAATCCATAGCAAAACCCAAGATTTGTCCACATAATAAAATTGATTAGATTCTCCCCTTTCATAACCACAATTTAGATTCCCCCATACAAGACCATAAGTTAGATTCTCCCACATAAAATCATAATTTAGAATTTCCCGAGCAAAACCATATTTTGGATTAATTGGATTTCCCCAAACAAATCATAAATTAGATTCTCCCAATCAAATCATAAATTAGATTTTCCCATTTAATATCATAAATTACATTCTCCCTAATAAACCACAAATTCAATTCTCCCATATAACATCATAAATTATATTATCTCCCACGAAACCCTACATTTCCCATATAACATCCTCACATGCATGTATTTTAGGGTCACATGCAAACACATATTATTCCATACACATAGTACACATGCCATATAGCAACACAAAAGCATGCTTGGACTCCATGCCATACCAAATATGAAATAATTACAATAATAACATAAGATGCATAACATATAAGGAACACAATGCACATTAGCACACAAAAGGCCTTAGCACCCCTTACCTAAAACGACACCGGTCTTGGAGCACGCTCCTATGCCTCCTTAGAGCTTTGACCAAATAATAACCTTAACAAAATTCTAACTTTGCTAAAGACATAAAAATAATAGAGATATTATAAACCTTGATAATATAGGGTTAAAGACTTTACCCTAATAATAATAATGATACTAATATAATAATATCAAAGATAATAAAACTAATATCAATGAGAATATAAATAATAATAAAAAAAATAATAATAATAATAACAATAGTAATAACAATAATAGCATTATTAACAATAATAATGGTAAAATATTTGCATTAATAATAATGGAATAAGAATAATAGAAATTTGAAATATAAAATAATAATAATAATAATTATACTTATAACATATTAATATTAATAATAGTAATAAAAGAAATAATAAGGGGAATAATAATAAAATTGATTTAAAATACAATAAGGCTTCAGCCCTCAACATAAACAATAATAAAACAATAATACTACTAATAAATTGAAATGCCCCGAAAAATTTATAATTTTATAAAATACATTTAAAGGATATTTATTATAAGAATTATTTAAATAAATTATTTTTAAATTGAATTAATTAGGGCAAATCAAGAAGAAATTTATAAGTATTTTTATTAGAAGAGAATTTGGGTATTTTAGCTAATTAAGCATTTTATTTTGAAAATTTATTAAATAAATTATTTTATTTAAAATAATAAGGAGAAAATAGTTTCAAATTAATATTAAATTTACAAATAATTTAATTAGAGAAAATCAGGATGTTTTTCTAATTAAAAAGGAATTTATGGAAAATCTTTTAAAAATCCTAATTTAGCCTAAAAAAAGGATTTAAATATTATTTTATTTAAATATTATCATTTTTAAATATCCCAAATATTCTAATTAATTTAATTGAGCCAACCCACTATTTTTATTTATCCCTTTTTCCTTTTTCCTTTTCTTTTTCTTTTTCTTCTTCTTTTCTTTTTCTTTTCCTTCTTCTCCCCGAACTGGGCCAGCCCGACGGCCCAGTCTTCCTTTCTTCCTTCGGCCTAGCCCGTGCCGCGCGTCCTCCTTCCGCCGTCCCTCGCAGCATCGCGTTTTAATCTCTCGCCTTCCCCAAACGCGTCATCCCATTTAATGACACCCTCCCTCGCGCCGACCGGCCTGGTCTGCCCCTTTTTCTTTCTTTTCTTTCCTCGCGAACCGCCCGGCCCAGCCCTTTCTTCTTCTTCCTCCTTCGCGCCTGCCAGCCTTCCCCGACGTCGCACCTGCAACGTTGCCGCCGCCATCCAACAGAGATTTTCGGCGCCGATCCCGCTCATTCGACTGGAATTTTCATTCCTTCCTCTTCCCATTTGTTTCGGAAACCGTTTGACCCGACCAAATCTCCCTCTTCTCGCGCCATCCTCTCTCTCTCTCCTGCGCACACCCATGGCCGTTTTGACTCCTACCGGCCGACCTCGCCGCCGTTGACCCTAACCCTACCTGCCTCACCACGTAGCCGACCCAAAGAACCCTACCCTATCTTATTTTCCCTATAAATACCCTCACAATCTACCCTGTTTCGAGTTTGGATTTCCTAACCCAGAAATCCTTCCTTGTCGCCGCCACTTCTTTAGACGCCTCGTCCTCCGTCTACGGCCAACTTCGCCGCCCGTTCTGGCCACCCGTGTCATCCTTACACCTCCCTCTAGCTAACCAAATCTACCTCACCCTTCGATTCTTCCTGCACAAGCCGCCCCATCTGTGCGAAGTTCCCTTCCCGATCAACCCTGTTTTCTACCCCGCCACCCTTCGCGCCGCCCTTAGCCACCTCCTCCTCCGCTAAGGCCGCTTCATTCACCTCCCAAAATGTGCTTCAGACCCTGCCCTACCTTCCCATACCTTTAGTTTCCTTTTTCTCGTTCTCCTCCCCTCTCTTTCTTCATCTCCTCCATTCGGCCACCACTGCCGCCGCCGTGCGCCGCCACCTTTGGCTGTGCCGCCACCTTCATTCTGTCCCTCTCCCTCTGGGCATTCTTAAACAGCCCAACTTCCAACTCCATTCTTCCTATCTTATTCCCACCATGCAACTTTCCCTTCTTTCCTCTCTTTTTCCGGCCACCGCCGCCGGTGCCGCCTATCCCCACCAACATTTGGTTGAACCCTAGACCCTCTCAACTATTTTCCCTATTTTTATAACCCTTAAATTATTTTATTTCAATTATTTACATATAAATACTATTATTATTATTCTTAATATTTATATTTTAATATGCATCATTATTATTATTATTAGTATTAATATTTTATTATTATTTATGTTGATGGCTGAAGCCTAATATATTTTAATTCGATTTTATTATTATTCTTCTTATTATTTCTATATTTACTATTATTAATATTAAAATGTTATAAGTATAATAATAATTATTATTATTTTCTATTTCGAATTTCCATTATTCTTATTTATTATTATTAATAAAAATATTTTAACATTAGTGTTGTTAATAATGTTACTATTATTATTATTATTGTTATTATTATTATTATTATTATTATTATTATTATTATCATAATCATTATTATTATTATTATTATTATTATTATTATTATTTCTGAATTGGGTTATTTAATTTACAAATAATCTTTTTAGTATTATTTTGGTAAAGGGTCCGAAGCCCTTATTTCACTTTATTTTTGAGTAATGCCTTTTTATTATTATTTCTACTATTTTATTATTCTTATTAATATTAATATTGATATTAGTTTGGTATTTTTGTTATTATTATTTTATAAAAAAACTATTCTTATATTAAATTAGTGTTTAATATTATTTTGATAGGAGAGAGTCTAATTTTAGCTTTTCCCTCATAATAGGTAAAATCAGTCAAAACCCTAAGGAGGCGTAGGAGCGTGCTCCAAGACCGGTGTCGTTTTAGGTAAGGAGTGCTAAGGCCTTTTATGTCCTTATGTGTATTATGTGTTTCGCATGTTATGTATCTAATGTTTATTATAATTAAATATTTTATATGTGGTATGACTTGGAGTTGAAGTATGTTGTGCATGGTATGTGTATTAATTATGTATGCTGATATGTGTTGTGTATGTGAGGAAGCCGATGTGGTTTGTGTGAGAGGAAGGATGAAAAAGGAGGATGGGGAAAGAATTTGATTAAGGGAAGTGAGTTAACCTAATTTTATGGTTTTATAAGGAATAATCTAATGTATGATTTTATGTGTGGAAGAGCAAAATTTATGGTTTGTTTGGGAGAATCTAATTTAGGATGTTATTTGGGAGACGGTAATTTATGATGTTATATGGGAGAATCGAATTTATGGTTGTTTGGGAGAATCTAATTTTTTTATGTTATTTGGGAAAATGTAATTTATGATATTATATAGGAGAATCTAATTTATGATTTGCTTGGGGGAATTCAATTTATGGTTTTCCTTGGGAGATTCTAAATTATGATTTTATGTGGAAGAATCTTTATGGTTTGAATTTAGGTTTTGGCATGGAAGAATCTTTATGGTTTGAATTTAGTGTTGGTATGGACAAATCTTTGGGTCTTATATGGTTTGAATTTAAGGTTTTGTATGATGGAATCTAGGGTTTACCTGGTGGTATTAATGGATGTATGTTGGTATTAGGGTTTGTATGATGATATTAAGGTTTGTATGGTGGTAATTATAGTTGTATGGTGGTATTAGGATTCATATGGTGATATTGATGGTTGTATGGTGGTATTAGGGTTTGCATGGTTGAATGTAGGGCTTCACGTGGAATTTTAGGATTTACATGAAAAAGCTTCAAAGGTTTGCATGGAAAGATTAGTGTTTGCATGGAAGTGAAATTACGTGTGAAAAGTTAATTTGGGATGTAAGGAAGGTAATGTAAGTGTTGTTTGGGTGTTTGAGCATTTGGGATGGAAAATAGCACGTGGAGCAAATTAAGGGTACGGAGGACACTAATTAGGGTTTGGAGTGGTTAATTATGGATATTGAGGCTGCTTAGAGTTTTGGGTTATCACATGTATTTGGTAATTAAAGTGTAATTATGGAATTTTATGATTTGTGATGTGTGGTGATTTATGCATGTTTGGTGAAAGCCTTTGAATAAAATACTTAAGACATTAATCATTTAAAGTGGAAGATTGTTGAGCCGAGTCCAGACCGATCCACCGGTCAGAAATAGTGGTTAGGACATGATGTTCTATGTGTAACCGATCCACCGGTAATAATAGTGGTGAGGACTTTGTCCCGAAAGTGTCCGGCCCACCGGCAATAATAGTGGGGTGACTCGAGCTCAATAAACACAAACCAGAGTTTGCTAAAGATACTTAAAAGGTACTAATTACTTACAGTGGAACACCATGTGAGCACGAACCAGCCGATCCACCGGTAAGGAATAGTGGTGTGGACTTTGTCCCGCAAGTGACCGATCCACCGGCGAATAATAGTGGTGTGGACTTTGTCCCGCAAGTGATCGGCCCACCGGCAATAATAGTGGGGTGTTCCTGTACTTACATGGATTTGATAAAACACATGTTGTGTATCGACTTATGATAAAAGATTAATTAAATAAATTAATCCAGTCTACAATCGGGCCTTGTACTTTTACCTGGTTGATCATATGCATTTATGAGTGTGTTCTTCTATTTTTTTGCATGGCTTATGTGTTTACGTGTTGGCCTTAGTGATCAAGTCACTTTACTTAGTACTGGACCCGTACTGATACTACCTTGGTTGATGGGTCCTGTGATGATCCACCGATGGTGGGGAGCAGACCTCTTGTGCAGGTTTAAGATCAGAGACTGTTTTGGGGTGGCAGGCCTGACTTGAGTGAGTAGGCAATCCGGAATTTGACCCATCGGGTTTTATCTTGTTTAAATGTATTTCTATTTGGAAGTTACAAGTGTTATTTGAAACTTCAAGGGTATTGTAATTAACTCTTAATTTCACGTACTCTGATTTTGTTGTATGATCTTTCGAATCCTTTTATGAATTGTTAATTTGAATTTAACGTAAATCTTTTCTTTAGCCTTAGCACTTGGTACTGGAACGGTCGGAGAGAACCGGTCTGGTACTAAGTGTGGCGGTAACATTCCCAGAATTCACAGGTTTTAAGTGTTTCTATCTTAATTGCTTCCGTTTAAAAAAAATTAGTGAATTTTGGGGTGTTACATAAATAATAATAAACATATTAAGAACATAAATATTAAGAATAATAATAATGGTATTTATATGTAAATAATTGAAATAAATTAAATCAAGGCTTATAATAATATGGAAAATGGTTGAGAGGGTCTAGGGTTCAACCTTAGGCTAGTGGGGATAGGTGGCATCGGCGATGGTGTACGGCGGCGGCAGCAGTGGCCGGAAAAAGAGAAGAAAAGAGAGAAAGATGGATGTTGGGAAAAAGATAGGGAGAATTGAGGTGATATAAGAGGTGTTTATGGTTTCCCAGGAGTAGAGGGACAAAATGATGGTGGTGGTGTAGCCAAAGGTGGCGGCGCACGATGGCGGAAGGTGGTTTAAGGCTTCGGGGTCAAAATTCAGGCGAGACAAGCAGCTAACTTGGCACGACTTTGGAGGCCTATGCAAGAAGAATTGAGAGGTGAAAATGGTTTAGTTAATTAGAGGAACTTTCAGGAAAGAAAAGGAATGTTTCGGTGGCGCTGAGGTTGGCTAACGGCGGTGAAATCTGCGTCTAAAGTCTCGGTGATGAACAGATCTCATCGAGGGTTTTCTGGGAATAAAATCTCCAAAAATCCTACAACTAGGCTATTTATAGGTTTTAGATGGTATAATAGGGTTTTGGGGGTCGGAAGGAAGTTATGGGGTGCGAGAATTTGGGCAGCCGGCGGCAGTAATTGATCGGCCATCTTTTGGGTTGCTTCGAAATTTCGCGAGGCTTGGGAGAAGAAACGGGCGAGATTTAACGTCCAATAATTATGCCAATTTACTCCTGGAGTTAAGAGGAAGACAATGAGGCAAGAAAAGGCCGGTATTAATCACCGTAGCCAAAGAGGCCATTGATGGGGTCGAATGTTTCATCGCAGCGACGGGGAAAGACGGAGGGAGAAGGAAGAAGAAAGAAGGTGGGTCGGTCGGCCGAGGAAGGAAAAGAAAAGGGGAGAACCGGGTGGTTCACGCGCCGGTTAGGCCCTCACTTAACGAGATGCAGCGTCTCGACATGAAATCGACCAAAACACCGCGTCTGCACTACTACAAATACGGAAAATAATAACGGGACATTAATAACGGTAGTTCGAAAACCGTTGTCAAACGCGTGAAAATTAATCGGCGGGAAGTTTTGATAACGATTCTAGTTAAAAACCGTTATTAAAATGGCAACGTTAAAATTTGGACGGATTTTTTAATAACGGTTTTATATAAACTGTTATTAAAAGAGGATTTAATAACGGTTCATATTAGAACCGTTGTCAAAAGTCAGAAGCTTTTAATGACGGTTCTTCCAAGAACCGTTATTAAAAGATGTTTTAATAACGGTTCTCTCAGGAACCGTTATTAAAAGATGTTTTAATAACGGTTCTCTCAGGAACCGTTATTAAAACCCCAAAATCAAACTTTTATTTCTCGCTCGGTTCTGTTTCGTGCCAAAATTTTCAGACTCTCTGCACTTTCGTTCTCTTGCTCTCCTTCCTTCTCCTTGCAAACCCTCGCACCGCCAACTCGCACCACCAGGCTCCTCTCAAGTAAAGGAGCCCTTGCCTCTCTCAACATTCTGACCGTCGTGTTTGTAGCTAGCTCACTTTATGTATGTGTTTGTTCTTCCTCTCATAACTTTTTATCTACTTGTATAAATGCATGTCTGTCGCCAGGGTTTCGTTCGAAAATGTGTTGTTGAATGTGTTGGCTGAAAATTTTGCTGTTTGTTGTTGAATTTGTTGCGTTATTGTTATACATTAACAAATGCATGTGTTGGCCGAGAGCTTTACATATTATTGTTGTATTTTTTTGTATGGAGAATATAGATTCAACATTATTTAGAGCTACAACTATAATAAACAAAAGAGAAGACATTATTGAGGTTATTTAGAGATAGATTCAACTGTAAACTTTGGAGGGTCATAACTTTTTCGTGCGACCTCGGATTTAGGTGATCTAGGAGGCTATTTTGGGTATTTTTTCGAGATCTATGACGTGGCAAAGAGGTAAAGCCGGTTTGGACAATATAGGAGCCCAAAAAAGGCCGTTTTGGCCTCTAAATTTAGGTTTTTTGTGATACAACCTTTTTAGGGCCTTTTTTACAAATTGAACCTTTAATTTAGGGTATGATGGTGTTATATAACCTCTTGATTATAGTGGTAACATATGTTGCCTACCTTTTTATTATTTTGTATGTAGGGTAATACATGTTTTCATTTATTTTAGTTTTTACTTTTATCAGAATTATTTTTTCTCTATTGTTTATCTCTTTATTGTAATTATGGATGAGATAAGAGCTTCAGGTACCTCCAAAATTGAAGATCTTCGAGACAAAGGAACTTAGATGATGATGATGAAATTGAAGTTTTTAAGGGTTCAAGTGAAGAAGACGAGCAATGGATCTTATAGTCTAGAATAGATTGGTCAACATAGATCCAAGCCATGTATGTTTGCTTTTCCATATTTTTCTATTAATGAATCATGACATACCTAATGGCTAACTTATATTAATTGAAACATGGGTGTTGTAGTTTTTCACCGATGACTATGCACGAGGCCAGCAATATAATGTTGATCAAATTGATGAAGTTAGAGGCTAAGCACGTGCACTCATTCATTCGGTAGCGATCTATATATTCTACATGCATTTTTAGGTTTGTATTTCGTCTACCAGCCTAGATATGTGAACTCTTTACTTTGGGGTGTAGAGCTACCAAGTTGTGGTATGCCCACTAATTTTATTGCAAGTATAGTTGGTGTATTGAGACATGCATACCAATTATAGATTGATTGAAATTATGGTGTGATTGCAGATTTGGTATGAATTGATGTTGTTTTACATTGCAGATTTGGTAATTGTTTTAACATACAGATTTGGTAACTGTGTATGTGGGCAGGAACAAAACTGCAAAAAAAAAGTGGAGTTTTAATAACGGTTCTTATAAAAACCGTTATTAAATATGAAGTTTACGCACATATTCGCGGGTTTTTGTGTATTTTTCATGACGGTTATGAACCGTTATTAAAGATTTAATAACAGGCGATTCAATAACGGTTGAAAACCGTTATTAAAACTATAAAATAACCGTTATTAAAACCCCTTTCCGTGGTAGTGCTGGGCGCACGCAGGAAGAAGGCCAGCGACGCTGGGCCGCGGGAGAAGAAAGGAAGAAAAAGGAAAGAGGATTGGGCCGCGTCAGGCCCATTCGGCGAAAGAAGGAGGAAGAAAGAAAAGAAAGAAAAGGAGAAAAGAAAAAGAAAGAAAAAGGAAAGGAAAAAGGAAGAAAGAAAAAGAAAAAGGGAAAAAGGAAAAGAACAATAGCTAGGTTAAGGCCAAATAAATTAACCTAAATATTTAGGATATTTAAAAATAATAATATTTAAATAAAATAATATTTAAATCCCTTTTTGGCTAAATTAGGACTTTTAAAAGGTTTTCCATAAATTCCATTTTAATTAGCAAAACACCCTAATTTTCTTCCATTAAATTATTTATAAAATTAATATTAATTTTTAACTATTTTCTCCTTTTTATTTTAAATAAAATAATTTATTTAAATAAATTCCCAAATTAAAATCTTTAATTAGTCAAAATACCCAAATTCCTCCTAATTAAAATACTTATAAATTTATTCTTGATTTGCCCTAATTAATTTTCTTCTATTTTAAATAAAATAATATACATAATTAAATTTTATAATAAAACCTCATTTATATATAATATTTAAGATTAGAAATTTTTCGGGGCATTTCACATACCTCCACCAAATTTATGCATAACGCCTTATGTGGATCTTCGAAGTCATGTGATATGGTTATACAACAAGTTAGGTCACTTATTTGTGAGTGAGTCCTACTTTGATCTATTCCATTTTAGATCTTATCACTTGCTATTGACCCTGCCTTAGATGGAACCATGGTCAAGGGCTATAGCTAGTTATTTGCAATGGTTTGTCTACTATACCGTTGCACCACTCTCAAGAATTATTGAGGTTGAGATGTTTTTTAGGGTTTATGATCGGATAGTTAGAAAGCTAATGGTGATAGATGACGAGTGGAGGTTTCATCATAGCTTACCACTAAGTACCCACCATAGTTAGCCTAAAGTATCCATCACTAAAATCTTCATTGATGATGTGAGATAGATTATTTGTTTGTGTAGGGAATTGATACAAGTTACACTCGTTGGATATAACATTGTGAAATAAAGTCTAGATATAATAATAATGAAGGTAGGAGGGAAAGTAGTGGATAATTTAAGAATTATGAGGAGGATTCATTATAGGGTATGACTAGGATGGTTGAGGAAAGTGTTCGGGATTGTCTAAAAATATTTGAGAAGTTATTGAGTGACTTGGAGAAACTTCTATATGGTGATTGTAAGATGCTTACTAAATTATCTGCTACTTTAAGGTTTTATAACTTAAAATTATATAACAAATGGATTGATAAGAGTTTCATAGAATTATTGACACTTGTGAAAGCTATGCTTTATAATGATAAAATTTTACTTGGTTGTACCTATGAAGTGAATATCCTTTCATCTATGGCCATGAATTATGAGAAGATACGTGCATGCCTTAATTATTGTATATTATTTCACAATGAGAATGAGTCTTTAGATACTTGTTCTAATCCTAAATACAAAGCATCGCGATATAAGAAGAATAAGGTACCAACTAAAGTGCTATGCTATTTTCCTATAATACCAAGATTTAGGAGATGTTTAATGATACCTAAGATGCCAATAACTTGAGATGGCATACTAATGAGAAGATAGATGACAAGCGTCTAAGACATCTATTTAATTCTCCACAATAGATGATGATTAATGGCGTGTTCTCTAAAGTTGGTGAAGAATCAAGAAACATGCATCTTGTACTTTTTACGGATATAATGAATCTGTACAATCAAGGTACCTATACTACACGATTGGTGATTTTTTTATATACAATCTATTGCATTGATTTACATTAAACTCAAGTATATGATGTTGTCTTTACTCATTTCGGTTGAATTATTTGATGCATATCGAGAGGAGACTTTCACTTTGATAGCAATATAATTCTCTACTATAAATGATTTTCTGGCATATGGCAATTTTGTCAGGTATAATGTGAAAGACCATTATGTATGACCGTTATGTGAGGGGAATACTTTATTTGTTTAGCTAACGCATGGCCAGGAGTCTATTTTTCTTAGGCATCATATATTTTTACAAAATAATCATTATTATTTTAGGCAAAGGAAAGATTTTAATGGCTTTCCGAAAGAAGGGCGGGCACTAATTCGGTTGACGGGTCAAAAAGTTTATTTGAAGGTGCAGTTTAGGAAAAATAATAAAGATAAACCTCCATCAGTTGGGTAAAAGAAGATGTATATACTCTTCAACCTTCCTTATTGAAAATATATGTACGTGAAGCATGCCCTTGATGAGATGCATATAGAGAAAAATATATGTAATATCCTTGTCTACACATTACTTAATGTTTAACAAAAGACTAAAGATGACATCAATGTTCGAATGGATATGGAAGAAGTGCGCATTAAACATAAATTGGAACCACGAGACAATAGAAGAAGAACATATTTATCACCGGCTTGTCATATTCCATATAGAAAAGAGAAAATTACATTTTATGAATTTGATAATGTCAAGGTTCCAGAAGGATATTCTTTAAATGTCAAAAGGTTGGTGTCGATGAAAGAGCTAAAACAACTAACATAAAGTCCCATGATTGCTATATTTTGATGCAACATTTATTGTCAATAGTTATACATGAAAATTTATTGAAGTGTGATCGAACTACAATCACTAGGCTTTTTTGGTTCTTCAATAGCCATACTCCAAAGTCATACACCTTAATAGTTTGGATTCCTTGTAAAGTCATACACATTATGGTATATCGATCTAACCGTTCATTTGGTTTATGGGGTAAAAATGTCAGGACTTGCTCATGAGCACTAGATGTACCCTTTAAGTGATTTATGAAGTTGATAAAAAAGGTTACAAGAAGAATAGATATCTATAACACCCCCATTTTTAACACTTGAAAATTTCTTTATAAAGAGTTAATTGCGAAAGCTAAACCATTATAAACACAAGGTATGTCCACCACACTTAGTATAAGTCTAGTTTCTCTACCTTTCTTACACTAAGTATTAAGGTTAAAAAATTTATCCATATAGATTAAGAAAAACAATTGATAAGAAGGAAATAAATACTTCATTATAATATTAAAATGTTCCGATAACAAAATATCGGATAAAAGAGTTACAACTAATAAGAGAAACAAATACAGAAATGGACATAAGTGTTCAAGGATATCTAAATCAAGAGATGCCTGAGTAAACACCAGATAGTTTTAACTCTCAACCCCTACAAAAATTCATCAAGTTGTACCCTTAAAGTACTCCTACAAGGTAAATAATGCCCATTAAATAGGTAGGAGATCATAAAATAAAATCCATCAGTACAACGGTACTAAGTAAACTACTACACAACACTAAGCATGCAAATATTAAATGGAACACATAGAAGGTAAGATAAAGTATCATGACATAACACAAAAAATAATACATACCATACCTAAGTGTCACATTCATACCATAATTTTTTATCATACCATATGCCACATGCTCATCATATCAAACTTAACTATAATTTTCCTCAACCATGCATCCAAGGTTGATCACAAAGAGCTAATGGACGAAGGAGATTCTATAACATCCTAAGTTGATACGACCATGTGGGGGCTACCATGAAGTGTTTTTAGATTGATTAGCTGACCCCATAAATCAACACAAGTCCTTTTAGTGCACTTTGTCCTCACTCAAGCACTTCCCAAAAAAAATTTATAAAATTTTTGAAACTTCACAAGAGGGTCACCCATCCGAAAAATTACTCCATAGGCACCACACTTAACTATGGAGTTCTTAGGATGAAATCACCAAAAAGATGGTATACTATGTTGATATAACTAGTCATATCAATCCTTATAATGCTTCCCTCAATTTGAGGGTATTACATTCACTTACACTCAAAGAACGCAACATCCTCACTGTGATTCTACCACTAACTATCTCAATATAGTTTATCCCAATAATCGTCCTGCTAGGTGGCTAGGCAGATCATCCAAGTTTAGAGTAGGTGCGTGGTTTCACTTTGATACTATTTGTATCACTCCAAGTCGATACAACTATGCGGATGCTACCATAGAGCACTTTTGGATTGATTATCTGGCCCCATAGATCAATATGAGTCCTTTTAGTGTGTGTTTTCCTCACTCACATACTTCCCAAGAAATTTTTAGAAAATTTCTGAAACCCCCATTCTAAAAATTATTCCATATCCAACACGCTTAACTGTGGAGTTTTTAGGATGGAATTATTAAAATGATGATATACCATATTGATAGGAGTAGTCATATCAATCCTTATAGCGCTCCCCTCACCAATTTGGGGGTATTATAGATTTATTTTTTGAAAAATTGACAAATGTGCATTTCTTAGGCTTATCCTCGGAACCCAACGGATAGAGGTGATTCAATTTTTGAAGGAAGTGATGATATGAGCATTTTCCAAACCGATCCTAAGGAGACAATGAGTATTTCTTAGGTTAATACGCCAAAGCCAACGGGTAAGGGTGATTCAAAATTTGAAAGGAGTGATAATATGGGTATTTTTTAAACTAGACTTTTCTACCTATCAATTGGCCCAAACTAGATTCTTAAATCTCCTCCGTCGATCGTTGACCTAGTAGCCTAGTTAGCTCCATAGGTTACCTCATTCAAACTCTAGTAACTAACCATGAATGTGTTTTTTTATGCATGCAAACATTTTGAGATGGAGAGAGCACTTAGTAAACAAGAAGAGTTTTTAGGAGCATATAATTATTAAGAAAACCTAAATATTTCATGATAATTTTTTTTATAAGTAATGAGTTGCTAAGAGAAGATAAGAATTAATAAAGAAAGTACTCCATATTTTACTTCAAATTCCTAAAACAAGGTAACCAATGCATACTTTATATGTTTGGTACAACTAATTGAAAAATTAGGGGAAAGTTTAAAAGGTAGTTAAAAGCTTATAAGTTACTTGAATTAACTTTTCGAAAATTTACTTTATAAAGTAGTAAAAAAGTACTTACCACACTTTTTTATTTTTATTAAAGCAATTATAGGCTAATAGATACTTTTATGGTTATAAGCTATTTTTAGCCTTGTCAAACGCAAACTAAATCGAGAGTATCAAGATTGATCTGCATAATCAGCAATAGTTAGTTATCTGCAATGTTATTATTTCTTGATACGATGAATTGGTCATAGGAAACGATACAGAAACGGAGTGATAGAGACTCTTTAGTTATCGTATAAAATAACTAGATGATCTGCAATCCACATAATATGGTACATTAATGGCTCGCAAAAATTATGAGATACTTTTATGGCAAATAAAGATTATGGGATTACTATGACCATGTGCGGACGATTCATTATATTATCTCATATAGGAAAAGATATGCACTCTTTTGATTACAATACAACGTACATACTTATGAAACTGATGGCGTAGCTGCCATCTACATGATATCACCTCACTAGAAAGTAGAAATTAAGTAACGCGGCCCTCCCGGGGCGGGGGGGGGGGGGAGGCGAACTAAATAAGTGTATATAAAACAAAAAAGAAAATTAAGCTTCACTGAAGGCTAAAGCAGAGGAAGATGCGATGATTTGCTGAACTGAAGTCGTTAAGCAGCAAGATGATGGCCATTAACGTGTGAAAGGAGCATGCTCATCTCACACCCTTTAGCAACCTCAGAAAAAGCCCTAAGCGAGGATCCGCCAGCACTCAAAGCAACTTCTCCACTCTTTTGCAGCTCTTTAACCCTTGACCTAATCACCCTTCCTTCTTTCTCCACCATTATTTTCCTCATCATCCCCCCTATCTCTTCCCTGCTCACCAGCTCATTGGACGGCTTTACGCGGGGCCTCACCGCCACCCTTAAATCCAGGGTCAGCATCGTAGCATTCATATCTTGCTCCGCGTACAGTGGCCAAGTAATCATGGGGACTCCGTTGGTGATTGCCTCTAACGTGGAATTCCATCCACAGTGTGATAAGAACCCTCCTACTGAACTATGAGCCAGGATCTCGTCCTGCGGGGCCCACACCGGGACGACCCGTCCTACGTCACGGGTTCGGTCTAAGAATCCGCTCGGCAAACATTGTGTGAAGATATCGGTTTTATTAGAACCGTTAGTGGGATGTGGATGCGATGACTCAAAGTAGGTCGTCGCACTTGCATCGTGATCAATTGGAGGGCGTATGACCCAAATGAATCTTTGTTGACTCAATTCTAGACCCCATGCTACTTCTACTGTTTGATGGGTCGACAGTGTCCCTCCGCTTCCGAAGGATACATATAAAACCGACTCGCCCGGTTGCGTGTCTAGCCACCGGATTAATTCACTTTTCTCCTTCGCCGACCCAACCGACTTTTTAGTTCGAACCAGTGGCCCAATCGGATAGACCGGTGCTTTAATAACATGTTTCAGAAGTTTCTCATCGCTGTACGAACCAAGCGTCTTACCCTCGAGATCTTCCCACGTGTTGATTAAAATCCCATCGGCAGTTTTGATCTCACGTGCCGTGCGCTCAAACTCCAGGCAGTCTTCCCGGCTTTTGAAGACCGAAAGCTCCATGATATCATCGAGCGGGATCGGGTTGCACCCTGGAATCCTGAGCGTTTCATCCTCCCCGGCGTTGATTTTCCCATCCAGATAAGGAAAATAGACCGTGAAAGCCAAGAACAAAGCATTAGAAGAAAAATACACGTACTTGACCATATTAAACTCCTCGGCAACCTTGATGGCTTCCGTCCCGAACAGGTCAACGATCATGGCGGTGGGGCGGCTTTTCATGTCCGAAATTGTGGAACGCAGAGCGGGGATGGCTCCGCGCATCATAAGAGCAAGGCGGCCCAATATGTCGGTCTCCGGGGGGAACGAGGTGTTGACGCGGGGGAGTTTCTTTACGTTGAAGAGGTTTGAGGTGGAGGCAGCGAGGAGGATATCGGTCTCGGCGGGAATTCCGTCGGTTGTGACAACGAAGATGGTCACGGTGAAGTTGTGGAGGGATACAAGGCGTTTGGCGAGTTCGATGATTGGGATTAAATGGCCTAACCCGGGGCTGGATAGGAGAGCTACGTGAGGTTTTGAGAGAATCACCATGGTGTACTTGGGGGAATAATTAACTAGCAGAGATGGGATAGGAACGAGGATGATAATGTTAGTGTTAGTACTACTACTATATATATGAAATGGCTGCAGCGAGGGGATGGCGATGGCGATGGTGATGGCGATGGCGAATTACTATTTTGTAAGCCGATCGATCGTCTCTTTTTTGTAAATATATAGGCAGGAACTGCATGTGCGTAAAAAGTTATGCCCCTGCCTACAGTTAGGGGCGTTATTCATGGCCTCGTGGTCAAAGACTTGAGGGCACCATACTAGATACCACCATATCTGAATTCTAACTTTTTTTGATGTCATCGGGTCATAAGGTATCATACATTCAACTATCATAAAAGTTTTGGCTATAATACAACATCGGCATTAATGACATGATGATTCTCAGTGATTATGATACCAAAACTTGATTCCGTTCTCGTGCATTATTTGCCGCCCGGATATTGTTATTAGAGTTCCTTTTTTATTTATTTATAAATAATAATAATAATAATAATAATAATAATAATAATAATAATAATAATAATAATAATAACAATGCTTACTGTGTGTTTGTTAACTTTATTACTGTTCACATTGTTACTCTACAGGCCATATTATTTCTTTATAACTATTAATAATAATTAATAAGAAAAATCCTCATTATTATAAATAAATAATCAATACAAATATTATTAGACGTATCATAAATATTTAATTGTTATGATAAACAAATGGCCACTAAAAAATAAGTTATTATTATTATTATTATAAATAAATAATCAATATGAATAATATTAATGATAATTATAATCCACAAATTAATAATATTAATACTATTTATAATTGTAAGTTCATAATTGATCACAATATTATTAATTATAATTCAAAATAAAAAAATAAATTAAAAAATAATTAATTATAACTATCAATTAATAATATTTGTATTATTTGCAATGATAGATCAACAATTCATAAAATGATAAAGATCATAATTATAAATAGATAATCAATATAAAAATTATAATTATAATTATAAATAGAAAATTCATGACAATAATATTTATTATAATTATTAATCAATAATATTATTATTAATCATAATTATTACAAATAATGTTAATTACAATTACAAATAAATAACTAATATGAATAATATTAGGTAAAATCATTATTTATAATTACTAAAATTATTCTTAGTCTTAGTTATAAGCAATATAATTAATATTTAAAATAAATAAAATATAAGCAAATAATAACAATATTATTTATAGTAGTTATACATTAATGGTTAATTAAATGATATTAATCCTAATTATAAATAACTAATTAGTATGAAAAATATTAGTTATAATTATAAACAAAAAAATAATAGAATAAGATTTATTATAACTATAAATTAATAATTAATCAAGTTACTAGTATCCATAATTATAAATATTTAATCAGTATGAAAAATAATGATTATACTTATAAATTAAAAAATTATATAGAAAATAATGACTGAACACAACCCCAAAAAGCAGTTTTAATAACGGTTATTTTATAATTTTAATAACGGTTTTCAACTGTTATTAAAACGCCCGTTATTAAATCTTTAATAACGGTTCATAACAGTTATCAAAAATATAAAAAAACCTGCCAATTTGAGCATAAAATGCATGTTTAAGAACGGTTTAAAAAAAACCGTTGTTAAAAAAGAGGGTTTTAATAACGGTTATAAAAAAACCGTTATTAAAACCTAGGTTTTAATAACAGTTCTTATTAAAACCGTTATTAAAAAAAGAGTTTTGTTCCTGCCCACATACACAGTTATATGTTCAAATAATTACCAAATCTGCATTGTAAAACAACATCATTTGATAACAAATCTGCAATCACACCATAATTTCAATCAGTCCCTTGTTAATACACCGGACATATATACTCAAGAATCAAAATTAGTAGGCATACCACAACTTGCATTGGTAGCTCTACACCCCAAAGCAAAATGTTCATAAATCTAGCTTAGAAGACTTAAAGACATAGACAAAATACAAACCTGAACATGCATGTAGAATGTATAGCTAGATCTCTACCTAATACCGAATGAATGAGTGCACATGCTTGGCCCATTGCTCTCTCACTTCATCAATTTCTTCAACATTGTATTGTTGGCCTTATGCATAATCATCGGTGAAAAACTACAAATCCCAAGTTTTGATTAATATACAGTTAGCACTTATGTCAAGTACCAATGCAAACATATATGTCATGATTCATTAATAGAAAAATATCAAAAAGAAAACATACATGGCTTGGATCTATGTTGACCGATCTATTTTGGACTATTAGATCCATTGCTCTACATACATAGTATCCACAATCTTTGTCGTTTTGCTGTTGTGGACACTGTCAAATGAATTCAGTTAGCTCTTTAACTATTAGATATTAATTTTAATTAAAATAAAATATGAAATAGTTGCCTTCCTACTTACTATGACAGGCTCGTATTGAACATTCTTTGGGTCTGGGACACCATTCCCACCTCTCCTTTGATACGCTGTCCGTAGTGCCCTAATAAATAGAGTTGGATACACAATATTGTAAATACGCATATATACCTCAAATAATGAAAGCTAGGCGAATATATGTATAAATAAGCTAATGAAGTAAGAAGTGAAAAAGTATACTAACATGTCGATAAATTCCTTCCCAACACGACGAGCCACTTCAAAAGGCACGTCATATGTTCGAAGGGAATCAAACACATAGACTTTATTAAGATCAGGTCGGACGGCGTACAAAACCCAATGTTCAGTTGCGAGGTGAGGAATGAGATAGAGCTTGTTGTGTCCCTCAATCAAAATGCGATCCGCTAAATAGTTTATGTGCCTACCCTCTCTTATTGTACTAATGTCATCTATGTAGTATGGGCACACAAACACAATAGAGGACAACATTCCCTCCATCACAGCTCGAGTAGCTACCAACCTATGGACGACAAAAACAATGCATATTTATTAATAACTAATAACTCATATAAGAGGTCATAAAAATTCCAATTGTATAAGTTAAGAGTACTAAAATCTCATAATGAAATAATACTTACGTGACATAGACGGCGACACTTATGGTTGACATCCATTCTTGATTATAAATGTCGCTTATGTCAGCCGTTGATACCATATAAGTAGCATCGTCCCTCCCAACATACTCAGGACGACAATCAATGAAAATATAATTGTCCCTGAGGTAGTTTTGGGCATAAAAATATAATAAAGCTAATGCTGGTGGAGGTTGGCTTTGCTGATCTGAAGAAGGAATCTTTTGTGGGGCAACTGATTTTTCAGATTTAGCTCTCTTTCCTTTAGCAACGCCCTGTTTTGTGTTGCTCTATCTGCTAGTACCTCTCTTGGTTTTACTAGTAGAAGCAGTCTTCTTTTTTGATTCCTTAATTGATAATATTAAACAAAATATATATTGAGCATATAAATATATATATGAAAAAGGTATGAATAGTGTAACTACTAAACAAGGTCTAATGAAGATGTCAAATGTCAATACCTCTTCAGTAGTGAGATGTATTTGATCCGCAGGCCAAGCCACGAAGCTTCCATGAACTTCTAGTACTGTGGTTGCCTCATCGCCCTCTTTATAACAAGGCAAGTGTGCACTGCCAATGATTGGAGTGTCAATACTCACCGGCCTTGTATTTAGGGCTAAATTGTACCCGTGGATTGTCTGCGTTTCGGTACTGTGACTGATGCGGACCCTTCCTTTCGCCAAAATTGTTGAAAGGTCATGCGCTAATAAGTCACATTTATGCAAACCCTAAACAAAAACATTACACATTATTAATAATTTATTACACCGAATACATTTAATAACAATTCATAGTTTGTAATGCTTACCTCAGAAAGAGTAGAAAGAAATGCATCAGCTTCATAACTATCTCTGACACTATTTACATTAGGTATGTGAAGCTGATCATGGTCTACTAAATCGGATGGCTTATACCCTTGAGATTTAATAAATGACAACTCTTGCTCCATTGTTCCAATCCGTTCAAATGCCACGTTCAATTTTTGGGTGAGGATGGCGACTTGCTCATTAGTGCTACGAGAACCACGAGATCGACCACATATGCTCGTTCTCGAAACACCCAATCCAAGGCCCCTGTGTCTTCCAGGGTGTTCTATAATTCCTGTAGCCTGGGACACAATGCTATATTGGTCCACCTCCTCACCTTCTGACGTTTCAAGTTCGTCCTGTAAATTTAACTTATAGGGATAAGCATAATATAATAGTTTTCTAAAAGAAAACTAAGTAGGGTTCTAGATATCTACAAACTTACAATTGTTTTGGCTGCAACATCAACATATTCATTAACATATCCATCTCTTGTTACTCTAGCCTTCTTCCATAATGTACCAATATTGATGGACGAGGTACATGGGTCCAAGTCTTGGGCTAGGAGCTACAAATCAAAAAAATATTCTTAATTAAGAATATTATTATAAAATTCAACATTTACATGTAAATAGATAATCACAAAATGCATACTAACTCCTCTTCAAGGCCCGCATAGCCTTTGCGAGCCATATTATGCCGGTATTTATTTTGCTTGGCAATCTCTTTATTTTGGGTACCTTTTTCCTATGTGACAAGGCAAAACATAATGATATGGTAATTTCAATATTAAGCATAATACTGGGATTGATATAAAAAGTTTAATTGTTATCTAACAAGTACCTTAAAATCCCCCGTAAGACGATAAGCAATGAATTGGTTCCAACTTTCTTGATCGATGAAACCGTATCGTTTGGGTGGGTTATGTCGTAGAGAACCATCCCTCTTTCTATAAATTTTTCTACGAGCTACATATGACCTAAAGGTTCTTAGACGCTCCCCACAATGTCTAAGAAGCCATTTCTTCCTACTCTCTGGGACATTGAACACTCTCTGCAAAATAAGACATGTAGATGTATACCGATGTTAATGTAATAAAATTAATAACATTTGACATACAAAAATGATTACATAAAATAGCATATTTACCGTGATTTCCTGCCAAATATGCTCCTTATGACCCTGTGGAACCTGCTTCCAATTATTATAGGAGATAGGAACACGGTTATGGGTCACAAGTGAAATGTAGGTCAAGAACATATCCGCATAAGGGCCGATGGGAAGATTGTAAGTATTCCATCCCAACTCGACTACTTCTCCTCTATTCCTCATGTCTATGATAATTCTCATAATCGTAGGTCCTCTCTTCCCTTCTTCATCACTGCTATCCCTATCAATGTTTTTGTTGGCCATATCTCTACAATAAATAAATAAATTATGTTAGAATGTTATGTATTGAGCATAATAATGTACCATTATATTATCGATACGAATCATGCTTAGAAAGAATTAATCTCAAATGTATCATGCTATTCTATATATATATATACGAATCATGCTAACACGTTTCCAAAAAGATATTAATACTAACCCTAACCCTAATTAACAATAATTATCCATAATAAACGATAAACCCTAACCCTAACCCTAGCTAATTAACCATAATTTATTATAATAAAACCTAACTCTACACCACAAAAAAAAACCCTAATCCCTAAACCTAGCTAAATGTAATTAAAGCATAATATATAAATCATATTATTAATTATTATTATTATTATTATTATTATTATTATTATTATTATTATTATTATTATTATTATTATTATTATTATTATTATTATTATTATCATACACAATTATTTCTCTCTATTTAATTATTCACTTTTATATATTCCTTATTCTCTATATCTATTTAATCCTCATCTTATTGCTAGTCTCCTATACTTATTAATGAAAATGTGTGTGTGTGTATATATATATATATATAGTTTTTATGAGTGAAAATGTATATAATTCTACACTCACATTCATATTATATATATATGTAAAGGTCTTGGCCAACACATGCATTTGTTAATATATAACAATAACGCAACAAATTCAACAACAAACAACAAAATTTTCAACCAACACATTCAACAACACATTTTCGAACGACAAACCACAATCTTTGAATAACAAACAAACAAAACCCTGCAGCAACATGCATGCATTTATATATATATACATATATAAGTAGATAGTTACGAGAAGAAGAACAAACACATACAGAGGATGTTGAGAGAGGCAAGGGCTTCAAACACGACGGAGGATGAAGGTGCAAGTGCTAGCTAGCTTCGGAACAATGACAGCACGCACATGCAGAGCCGACAATGGCAGAGGCGTGGTGGAGAGTTGGCAGTGCAAGGGCTTCCTTTACTTGAGAGGAGCCGGTGTGGTGGTGCGAGGGTTTGCAAGGAGAAGGAGAGCAAGATAGCGAAGGTGGAGAGAGTCTGAAAACTTTGGCACGAAACAGAACTGAGCGAAATAAAAGTTTGATTTTGGGGTTTTAATAACGGTTCCTGAGAGAACCGTTATTAAAAAGAGGATTTAATAACGGTTCCTGAGAGAACCGTTATTAAAACATCTTTTAATGACGGTTCTTCCCGGAACCGTTATTAAAACATCTTTTAATAATGGTTCTTCCCGGAACCGTTATTAAAACCTTATGCCTTTTGACAACGGTTCTAATATGAACCGTTATTAAAACCTCTTTTAATAACGGTTTATATAAAACCGTTATTAAAGCATCCATCCAAATTTTAACGTTGTCCTTTTAATAACGGTTTTTAACTAGAACAGATATCAAAACTCTCCCGCCCATTAATTTTCACGCGTTTAACAACGGTTTTCGAACCACCGTTATTATTGTCCCATTATTATTTTCCGTTTTCGTAGTAGTGGAATCAACAAATTAATAATTATAAATATTTTATTTATAATATTAATAAATAATTGATCAATACATAATATTTCTTTCAATCATAATAAAATAGTTATTAGAATAATATTAATCATAATTATTCCAAATAATTTTAGTTAAATGTTAAAGAAATGAACAATAAATTTAGTATTATAATTAAAATCAATGGAATATTACTAATGCTAATTGAAATTAAATATGCAATATAAATGATATGAATTATAATTAAGAATTATTTTTTAATAACAATATTTCAAGGATAAATTAAAAATGATTTTAGTCATAAATATAAATGACAAACCAATAGAAAAAATAATTATATTAAAAATATTAAAATTATAAGGATAATAATTTTATATCTATAAATTCATAATGAATCAATATATTATTAGTCATAATTATAAATAATGATTCAATAAACATGATATTAATTTTAATAATAAATAAATGTTTTATAAGAATAATATTAATCATAATTATAAACACATAATTATTATATATTTTATAAAAATAATTAATAAATGATACTAAGATTAATCTTCATTTTATTTAGAATTTATTTATTAAAATAAAATTTCTATAATACAAAATATATAAAATAAAATAAAACTCTGCTATATGATTATATTGTATTATTACAACATATGTCCAAAATTGTCAAACTACATCAATTTATTTTTAGATCAATCAACTTAACAAAAAAAATTATTAATTCTACAAAATTCATACATAAATAAGTTTTTTCTACCAAATACCATTATGACTTCGGCCACCATATTACTTTAGATCATAACATATTTCAAATTACAATATATTTTATCAAATAGACACTTAACATATTAAGCAAAGTACATAATTTCAATTTTTATTAACCAACTAATGTTTATTAAGAAAATCTATTTTAAAAAAGATTCTAACCCCAACTTTTAGATATATGGTCGAAACATTATAAATGGAGGTAAGACCCATAGCAAAGTGTCCCACAAGTTCACAAATCACAACCCATCATTAATGCTTCAAGATTGATATCCATCATGTGCGCATATGTTCACCCTTCCCTATTCTGTCAAAAAAATGCAATTATATGACATTACATTTAATAATATTGAACATCTATATTTGGTATGAATTTCTAAATTGACACAATTCTTGGAAACTAATTGAAAGATTATCGATAAATCTACTCATTATAGTTAGCAAAACTAAAGATTTACTAATAATATAGTTAGAGGCATGTTGTAGTCGCCAACAGCTTTACGATCACAAATTTTGGAAGTTTAGACAAAATCAAGTAAGTTTATTTCTAATCAAGTTTTAAAAAACAATCGCAGTGGCTCACAAACAATTATAACTCACCCAAATATACTCCAATACTATTCCAAACAAACTCTAATATTCTTGACAATGTAAAAATGAATTTTTGGTGTAAATTAAGATATATAAATATACAGATAGATAGATAGATAGATAGATATTGATAAAAAAAAGTATAAAATTATTTATATATAGAAAGAGAATTGAAAGTAATATTACCTGAAATATAATATGATCAATAAATGTTTATTAGATAATGATCCTATAAATTAATAACATAAAACTATCAATACTAATAAATGACTAATTAAATAAATTTGTTTATATGTTATACCAATTAGACTTATCCAGAAATTTCCACCTATCCAAACTCATTGCCCCCACATTATTATACATCGAATCTATTATTAGCCTCAGATATTCAATTAGTTCCATGGCTAAGTTAATATATAGATAAGTTTTTGTTGAATGGCTGATCAAAATTTTATCAATTGATTTATTTAGCCCAAAGTTATTTCATTACAAAAAAATAAATAACTAGTCAAATATATTGAATGTACTAATTAGTCAAATATCCAAATAAGTTAATCATAATGCAGCTAATCTCTATTCTTGGTATACCAACAGACATCCTAATTCTAAATTTGCAAAATAGATGACTATATTTTCTATACTAATAACTAACTTAAATTATTACCCATCTTTTTCTTAATTTAAAAGCCTTACTTAATTTATATAATAATATATCTAGAGGATAAAGCATATTAGGTCCCAATTAGTATGCTTATATCAAATCATACATCTATATATGTGGTTAGGATTGTTTATGTTATCTGATATCTACTTATTCAATCCAAAATTCAAAATGATCCGATCCAAAAAAAATAAATAATCGATCTGATTTTTTTTTTCAAATCAAATATCTGATTCGGTTAACGAAAAATCAAACAAACTAGATATCCAATCTAATAAATTATAAATAATATCTAATCCAAATAAAAATATTTATATATATTTTTATAATTTTTTATTGTATATATAATTATATATAAATAAATTTAGATGTGTGTGTGTGTGTGTGTGTAATTTTACTTACTTGATTTAGTATTTGGGCTAAAATTTAATTTAGTTGAAATTATATTTTTGATATAATTCCTTTTTAGATTTGATAGAATCCGATTAAATCTTGTAATGTAGTCGCTTTAATTTTAATTTTAACATTGGATATTTGCTTAGTATATTGGATAATATCAAATATATTTGTGATTTGGTTGTTTGTTTATATTTAAAATTTTATTTGGATAATATTGATTATATTTGATATCTGATCTAAAAATTTGGATATTCAAAATTTCAAATCAAATATCAAATATCATTTTTAGACATTTAAAATTTTGAATATCTGACAATCGGATATCTAAAATATTAGATATTTAAACCGTAAACATCCCTATACATGGTAGAAAATTAAATTAGTACTAAAAAATTAAGATTAGCAAATTATTTGTGATTTTAAAATTATAATCAGTTTATTAGAAGTCTTACGTAATAAATTAATATGATATCAAATAATATACACATAAAGTAGATAGCTACTAACTACCATGCTATATTTATATGTTCATCCTAATTGATTTTTTTTTTAAGTAGCAAACTTTTGATAGCTAAATCATGTGAACATGGTCGATCATTAAACGATGAAATACTAGGGGAGAGGACTATATTAACTTAGCCTAATTGATAGAAAGTATAAATACTAAGTACTATGTTGGTGTAAATTGATGTACCCACCTTGATGGCATCAAATTGGAATTGCATTTAATCAATGTTTTACTAACATCATGTGAACATTGCTTGATAATGATTCTTGTTATATGGAAATTAGTAACTTACTAAATAGAAAACAAATGGTAAGCATTTGACTATATTACCATTACCCATTTAAAACCTATCGCCATCCCTCTTTCATCTCTCCTCTCTTTTTCTTAATTTTCATTCTTCTCTATCTGTGTTGCTCTCTTTTCACCATAACCATAACTTACAAAATGCATCCTAAATATGAATAAGAAGAGTATGAATAAGAGTTAGGAGACAAATGTAGAAGTTATGAATATTCTCAGGTACATTATTGCATTTTGATTGTCTTCGTTTGCGTCGATAGATTTGAGTTTGTGAGTGTTTGTCCTGACCTAGCACGAATCTAACATTGCATCCCCTCCCAGCATAAACAGCTAAAGCTGCAATGCCCTCCGAGCATGAGCTTATAACATTGCAAGTCATCCCAAGCGTGAAGTTCTAACGTTGAACACCCCCACTAGCATGAATCACCGACGTTGGAGCCTCGCCAAAGCATGAGTAGCTAACACCGAGACCTCCACCTAGCATGAGGTGCACGCCGATACCTCACCCCTACCTTCAACCCTCTCCTGGCATTATGATGGTTATATTATCATCAATTTATTACCTATTACCATATTTGCAGGGTCAATTTACGAGTTATAATTATCAAAGTTTTTTTTATATTTATAATAGAACAGATATTTTATAATCATGATGATCTTGTTACTTTAATTTATTACATATTACCATATTTACAGGGTTAATTTAAGGATTATAATTATCAAAGATTTTTTTTATAACATAACAGATATTTTCTAATCATGATGATCTTGCTACATGGATGCGTGATATTGGTAAAAGTCATATGATGATATTAATCATAAAAGGGTTCAAGGAAAGGAAATGGTAGAGGAGCTAGTAGGGTATTGGTTACACTACCACGGAAAGGGGTTTTAATAACGGTTATTTTATACTTTTAATAACGGTTTTCAACCGTTATTGAATCGGCCGTTATTAAATCTTTAATAACGGTTCATAACCGTCATGAAAAATACACAAAAACCCGCGTATATGTGCGTAAATTTCATATTTAATAACGGTTTTTAAGTAAAAACCGTTATTAAAAAGGAGCTTTTCATAACGGTTCTTAAACAAAACCGTTATTAAAACCTGAGTTTTTAATAACGGTTCTATGAGAAACCATTGTTAAAACCTGAATTTTTAATAACGGTTCTATGACAAAACCGTTGTTAAAGCCTTTGTTTTTAATAACGGTTCTATGGGAAACCGTTATTAAAACCTATGCTTTAATAACGGTTTTCATAGAACCGTTATCAAAACTATATGTTTTTTTTTTAAATTTCTCTTTTGTTTCTGCCCACATACACAGTTGTATGTTCAAACAATTACCAAATCTGCAATGTAAAACAACATCAATTCATACCAAATCTGCAATCACACCATAATTTCAATCAATCTATAAGTGTACCAATGTCTCAATACACCAACTATACTTAGGAATAAAAATTAGTGGGCATACCACAACTTGGTAGCTCTACACCCCAAAGTAAAGAGTTCACAAATCTAGGCTGGAAGACCGAAAGATGTAGACGAAATACAAACCTGAAAATGCATGTAGAATAAATAGATCGCTACCTAATACCGTTATTAAAACCGTTACGAGAACTACGAGATCGACCACGTACGCTCGTTTTCGTAACACCTAATCCAAGACCCCTGTGTCTTCCAGGGTGTTCTACAATTCCTATAGCCTGTGATACAATGTTATATTGGTCTACCCCCTCCTCACCATCTGACGCTTGAAGTTCGTCCTATAATGTATATAATATATGTAAAATTAGCTTACATGAATAAGCATAATATAATAGTTTTCTAAAAGAAAAGTAAGCAGGGTTTCAAATATCTACAAACTTACAATTTTTGTCGCCGCAACATCTACATCTTCATTAATATATCCATCTTTTGTTACTCTAGCCTTCTTCCATAATGTACCAATATTATACAAACGCCAAATTTCATTCACCGTCGGTCTCAAAAAGGCGGAACTAATGGAGAGTTCGAGTCGGAATCCGCGGATTCGTATCTGAATACGAGGAAGTGCCCGATGGCGATGGAATTGTGTGCGACGAAATCTTCCCATCTGTTTTGAAACCAGACTCTGCATTCTTCCTTAACTTGTTGTACTGGCCATTTTACTCCGTTCGGGACGTTGAGGTATGCATGAGTGGGGAGACCCTTGCCATGGTTCTTCACGAATTTTTCTGGAAGTGCCTGTGATCACAAATGCAAGGCAGAGATTCCACGCACCGTTCAGTTTCCAAAAGTTTACTATAGGCTCCTTTCGGTATGTTTTTGGAAAGTTTCAAGTAAAAGGAAAAAAATAAATTGGGCTAAAAATGACATTATTTTTTTACTTTAAATTATGATTTCTTCCAAAATTTTCTAACAAAAATCAAAATAACATTTTTATTGCTTAAAAAGATGGTATGGAATAAATTTTAAGCAATAAAAATGTTATTTTGATTTTTGTTAGAAAATTTTGGAAGAAATCATAATTTAAAGTAAAAAAATAATGTCATTTTTAGCCCAATTTATTTTTTTCCTTTTACTTGAAACTTTCCAAAAACATACCGAAAGGAGCCTATAGTAAACTTTTGGAAACTGAACGGTGCGTGGAATCTCTGCCTTGCATTTGTGATCACAGCCACTTCCAGAAAAATTCGTGAAGAACCATGGCAAGGGTCTCCCCACTCATGCATACCTCAACGTCCCGAACGGAGCAAAATGGCCAGTACAACTAGTTAAGGAAGAAGGCAGAGTCTGGTTTCAAAACGGATGGGAAGATTTCGTCGCACACAATTCCATCGCCATCGGGCACTTCCTCGTATTCAGATACGAATCCGCGGATTCCGACTCGAACTCTCCATTAGTTCCGCCTTTTCGAGACCGACGGTGAATGAAATGTGGCGTTAATTTGTATAATAGTAATCTTCGGTCGGTCACAATATACGGCTGTAACCCTAACAATAATTAACCCTAATAAATTATAATAACAAATAACACTAAACCTCATAAAATAATGATCCTAAACCTATAGCTAACCCTAACCCTAACCCTAACCCTAACACTAACCCTCCCCCTAACCCCAATCCTAACCCTAACCACAATTATTTTAGATTATATATACACATCTTATATATAAAAATATTATAAATATATATACATATAATAGAACACATATAAACACACATTTTACGGAATATAAATACACGTCTTACAAAATATATATTAAAAAAAGCATATAAATACACATGATCTGCATAATAATGTGAGTGCTAGCTAAAAAAATATATACACCTTAATTTTATACTTAGAACGTACATATCTTATGATAATAATATATATTTTAGGCTTGTAGATTCTCTTCAAATAATAATACATATTTTTATAAAATAGATTATAAACACATTTATATATATATATATATATATATATAAATTAAGGTCTCGGCCGGCCACAATCAAAAAAGGCCACAGCAAAATTTTTCACCAACACATCAAACAACAGATTTTTGAACAACACATCAAACACAACCTCTTCGGTGCAACAGGCATGGATTTATATATATATACATATCAGTAGAGACAAATTAAGCAATGAAGGAAGAAAAACACATACGTAAAGGGAGCTACGGCGTACAAGTTGAGAACGGCAACGACGAAGGTACAAATGCTGGCTACGTTCGCAAGAATGGCAGACGGGTGGTGGAGAGATGGCGGTGCGACGGTTTCCCTTAATTCAGAGGAGCGGGAGCGGTGGTGCAAGGGTTCGCAAGAGAAAGAGAGTACGAGAGTACGAGAGGGAAGCGGCAGAGTCTGAAATATTTGGCACGAAAGAGAAGATCGAACGAAATAAAAGGAACTTTTAATAACGGTTCCTGTAAGAACCGTTATTAAAACATGATTTAATAACGGTTATTACAGGAACCGTTATTAAAACCTGGCCAATTTTGACAATGGTTCTTGTTTGAACCGTTATTGAAACTTTTAATAACGGTTATTACTTAAAACCATTATTAAAACTTCCCGCGCATTAATTTTCACGCATTTGATGACGGTTTTCGAACCACCGTTATTAATGTCCCGTTATTATTTCCTGTTTCCGTAGTAGTGTTAGATGCAAAAGAGGGGGTACATATGTACGTACTAGATCTATGAAGGGTGATAATATACGAAACACACATTAAAAATAATTTGATTGTCCTTTCAAGGTTACCGATGGTGAGAATACATATGGAGGATGGGAAGTACTTTTCAATAATGGAACACACAATCATGATTTCACAAATACTCTTGAAGGACATGCTTTTGTAGGGAAATTGAAAGAAGAAGAGATAAATTTTGTTGATGATTTTATTAAAATTCGTTTCAATCCTCAACACATCTAATTACTTCTTCAGAAATTTTTTATGGGAAATATGAGCATTAAAAGACATATATATAATGTTCAAAAGAAGATTAGATTGAATGAAATGGATGGCCAAACAACCTTACAAAAGGCCATGAGTATATTAGTGGAGAATCATTATTTTTAGTGGCTTCAAAGTGAGCCAAATTAAGATATTATGAGTTTTTATTTGTGCATCCTATATTTGTTAATATTTTATGAGCATTTTCTTTTATTCTAGTAATGGTTTCCACGTATAAGATAAATATATGTGGGATGCCTTTAATTGATATTGTTGGATCAACATTAAATTTAAACATTGTGTTTGCTTATATGTCATTTGAAAAGGAATAAAATTATATGTGGATACTTGATAAGCTGAAGATGTTGATGGATTTTACAATGCTTCCAATTGCCATTCTCACAAATCAAGAACTTGGGCTTATTTTAGTGGTGTAACATGTGTTTGTGACCTTAAAGCATTTACTTTTCAAATTTCATATAAATAAAAATGTAGAGGATAAGTGCAATAAATATTGGGTTAAACATTCACAAGTAGTTTTATGCCTCAATGGAAAAACTTAATAAACGCCAAAGATGAGGAAATGAATGAAGAGTGTCTCTTGTCATTAAAGACTAATTATAGAAACTTTATTATCTAAAGAAAATTTTGTTAATTCCACATAAAGAAAAAATCATCTCATCTTGGGTTGATCAAGTCTTATATTTTCGTCAGGGTATAACAAACTGGTATGGAATAGTTTATTCTTACATGAAATTATTACTTATTAAACTGTGTACATACTATAATATTCACATAAGTTAATTTATCCACTATTTATAGGGTTGAAGGTGATAATGGATTGTTGAAGTGATTCTTGGAGACATTTACAAGCTACTTCAACACCATTTTACTAAAAATTCACTCATTATTAAACTTGCAACATCGCAACATTAGAGCTTTGATCGAGGGACAACGGTTCAATGGTTCTCATCATGCTACTAGTGCGCTTTATGCCAATTTGATAGGGTATGTAGCTTTACTCGCATTGGAATTAATTAGTAATGAATGCAAAAGAAGTAATGATATAGTAATTGATGAAGCGTTATGTGGATGTTACATGCATCAAATACACGGTATACCATGTACCCATAAAATCAATACTTATATAATGATTTCATTCCTATTACCCTATCATCTATCCATCCATTTTGGAAGAAGCTTGATATATATTGCCTAATTAGTCCACCAAAACCACTTGATACGATCGAAGTTGCACCTCATTTACTTCATGTTTCTGTGGAAGCATTCCAAGCTAGCCACCTGCAATACTAAGCTAGAGATATATTTAATATTGATATTCCTCATAGAACACTACTCCAAGAGCCACAAGAATGACAACAAAGGGGTTATCCAAGGCATAGATCCACTATAATGGATCAATCTAGTTGGGAGTATACAAACCAAAGGTATTCAAGTTATTCTCAATCAGCCATAGTCAGAGATAGGTCATCTATGGGGCGAGGTTGTGGTCAAGGACAAGGACCATCCTTTATGTCTAATATGTCATCGGGCCAAATACGATTCCCATATATAAGCCAATTAAATTAACATGTAATACTATATATTCATAGCTAGTATAATGTCAAGGAAGATAGGAATTGTGGCTTTAGAGCATTATCATATTGTATGCTTAGATATGAGAACGAGTGGGTTCAAATTCGTATGGAGTTGTACCACAAGGTTTAGGCACGATGTCAACTATATGAGAATATGTTTCGCTATATGACTGTGGATCAACTCCTTTATAATATTACTCAATAGGAAGGGATTGCTCTACAGACACACTGGATAAAAATACCAGATATTGATCATATAATTGCCACTCGATACAATATACTATTTGTATGATTATCTCAAGTTAGCACTTCATTTCTTCCATTAGTGGCACAACATGATATTCAGGGCCCTAAAAGTGAAGTTAGCATACATTTCTTAATGGAACACACACACACACGACATTATGGTATGTATTTAATTATGTCTTATTCCAATATTATCATCGATGTGTAGCAATTTCTTATAATAATTTGTTATGTAGGTACAACTCTTAGAACATTTTCCACTACCACCAGTGAATATGGTGCAGTAAGTATGTCATGATACTAGTGTCTCAGGATGGATGATACCATATCAATCAAGGTTGAGACTATGGTTAAGGTTAAATAATGAAGACGCACATGAGAACGAACCTATACTATCCCAAATTTTTTTACTAAAATTAATCCCATATCATTAATACATTAATCTGATTCTAATATCAAGAAAATATTATTTTAGCCTTACCCAAATTCAATAATCCTAAAATCTTAACCTAATCCAAATTTTTTACCTGGATAAATTATTTTTTGGAAACCAATCTTAATTTTGGTAAATTTATGTCACTAATCCTACTTATTTTAGCTAATCCAAATTTATCTAATCCTAACTTAGCCCTTTTCCATTTTTCTTTTCTTTCTTTCTTTTCCTTTCTTCCTTTTCAGCGCCGATTTCTTCTCCATTATTCTCTTGCGTGTGTTTCCCTTACTCCTTGCCACACACAACTATCACTTCACTTCTTCTCTATTGAATTTGTCTCCTGCCATCCCTCACCCTTGCCATGCATCTCTTCTTCCCCTGCAACCATCATCATAAGCACCCTTTGTTGAATTTTAATGTCCGATCCTAATCTTGTATTATTTATTTTTTTGTAGGTGATATTCCTTTGATCTTGGAGGAGGAAGTTTAGGATTTCGTGTTTAAAACCTGGTGTCCTTGTTAGCAAGGATACTAATTGATGTTTGAAAGTTTTTGTGTTAAATGCTGGCATGGCTATGTGTGTTATCATGTTATTTTTTTATATGATGGAATGTGTGCTATTAATGATATGTTGTGATAATATGGATTTATATGATAGGAAGGAATTAAGAATGGGAAAAATATGTTGGCATAATCTTGTTATGTTAAGTTGTACTTGTGGAAAAATATAACTTATGGAATAGTTATATGGGTTAATCTAGAGACCTCAGTATTTTAATGTGTTAGGTTTATTAATTATGATAATGATATCAAGAGAAGTATTTGAAGTGATTATTGAATGTTTTTGGTTCCTTAAAATGAGATAATAACCTAATTAGGGCATAGTAACCTTAAAATGGTAATATTTTATCCCATGTTTAAAACCCTTGAGTTAGACCATAAATTTTAGATATGTTGTTAATGTTGGTAATTTAAGGATTTTGTTGAATTTAGGTAATCATACGAGTCTTATGGGAAGAGTTATGACTAACCTGTGAAATTTGGGTTTTGGGAGTTCTGTAAATAATAACTTTTAGAATAGGGCTATTATTGTATGTGTGAGATGTGGGCATTAGACCATGAATTTTTGGTATGTTAAAAATGATAATATTTGAGAATGATATACTACATTTGGTGGTTGAATTTATGCTAGGAGTGTAAAATTAGGGTTTGAGTAAAATAAGGATCTTAACTCTAGAGATTAGCCCTATGACCTTCGTGATGTGCTTATCTACCTTAATGTGTTCAGTACTTATAAATTAATCATGAATAATACATTAATCATTTAAAGAGAAATGTCACGTGAGTAGGGCCAAGGTGATGTTTTATATCCGTTCCACCAGATGATAATAGTGGCTTGAAAATATTTTTTCCCATCGGATTAAGAATAGTTGGGCCTCTACTCAGCATGAATGAGAATATAAATTTCATAACCTATGGATAAGACATTAATAACTTAAAGTGGAAGAGTACATGAGTCTGTAACAAGGTGATGTTTTTATATTCGTTCCATCAGATGATAATAGTGGCTCAGAAGTATTTTTTTCCTTGAGAAGGTGATGTTTTCATATATGTTCCCCCATATGATAATAGTGGCTCATGTGTGTTGTCCTTGAGAAGGTGCTTTAGACTATTCCACTTATTTAAGAATAGGTGGGTTCCTAAACTCAATGTATATAAAAGAATGAAAATAGTTGTATATAATAAAGAGGCATGTATCAGTATTTATCTTATAAGATTTTTCATTAGTTTGAATGTGTACTCACCATAAGTTGTGAATGCATATTTTTATCTCTATCCTTGATTTGATAGTGTTGTCACATTGCTCATTACATAGTATACCGGCCACCCTTTTCATGGTTACTGCTCATTTCCACGAAGCAGCATGCCCTAATTCTTTTGTGCAGGTCATTGAAGACCCGTCAGATGACTATGTTACTTTTGATACACTATTTGGAGATGAGTAACCTATTATCTGTACTAGGTGTTTGGGCGAAGAGTGATGTTATCTAGTTTATGCATTTACTTGGATACCTTTTTTAACTCTTTGATCTATGGTATTCCTTGATTTGTATTTTGTTATTGTAATTCAAAGTTATCCTCCAAGCTCTTATTGTATTTATAAAAGTTCTTTCATTGCTAATTTCCTTATTTTAATATAAATGATTTTAGCATTGTGATTGACGTAAGGATGGTTGGGCAAACTAGACTTATGTCAATTACAGTGGTAACACCAAATATTTTGCTTATTACTTCCGTTGTAAAACAAAAATTTTTAGGAGTAAAATTTGGAGTGTTACAGAGCCAATTTTGATATGTTCAGATATACCGTAATGATGATTTGTAGGATTTGATGTTCCCTTATATCATTATATTGTTATCTTATTTGTTTTTGAATTTTAAAATATGTAAATAAAACATGCATCAATGTTTGTAGTAGTTCACATGCATCAATGTTTGAAACGCGAGATATGAGTATCATACATATGTGAAATACCAGTAAAAAAAAACACACAAATAAATCAAGGGCTATGACCATGACCACCCCCAGCCCCAGCCCCACGCCCATGCCCACACTCACACTCTCTTATAGTAACTCCTAACTAGCAAAAAATGGTTTAAATAAAAGCTCGTTGTTGTTCATAATCTTAGCGTGGTTGACCCCTCCAATGCATATGATGGATAGATGTTGATACTTCAGCAGTACATCTTTTTGCTGTAATTTCATCATACTTATTATGCTATGTCAACATATTTTGCTCCGCCATTTGTAACATATAACTATGATTCACACTTACATACCACTATATGTAACGATCATTAGCATCCTATGGGTCCACTGCTGGAGGCCCAAAAATATGTGGGTCAAGTAGGTGCTCATGTCGCACGTTCTATTAGGCAAGCATGTGATCATAATGAACTTTATATCTCCTCAATTTGGGTCCTCTATATGTTTTCCTTGTTGACCTAACAAGGTCGTGGGGTATCACTTGTGTAAACTTGAACCGACAAGTATCTCATTCTAACATACATGGTTATGCAAACTTATACAATGTATGTTACCATGAAACAGTGTCATAGGACAATCACTTATAACATCTGTTACCTTGTACGAATCCCATATCACCTATTACAAAAGGATTATACTAACTGCACTATAATGGCATGAAAATAAAAATTAAAGAATATTTTAAGTTGAATGAGTATACATTTCTCTCATGCATAAAATCAATCACCTTTCTATAGTATCTAAGTATAAATGGTGTCTTGTCAAAGGATCGATCAAACCACCATCTTTAACAACAGGGTGTATGAGAGTCCCAATCACACATAACACGACCAAAATTTGGGAAGTGTTCGAGTATCAAAGTGTATTATGACATATATGTTAGAAATAGAAGTAGATGATCAATAAATATATTATATGGATGATGGTCACAAAATTACCTATAAGAGGGTTACACATCTAGATATTTGGGCAGTATTCAATCTAGATGCTATACCTAGTTGTCGATATAAGAGAGTGAGTACACCCATTCACCATGTGTTGTCTTTCATAACCATGAGATCTTGGACAAATAGAAACAAATATGAACTAACTCAATTAGATGACTTATTCATAAATAATGACACGCCGAGCAACCATAATAAGTATGGAATAGCTTTATTATCCCTTGGTAACCAGTTTGATGTGTATAAGGAAAGAAGCATTGGGAATTCCCTTCCACCCCTTTTCGCATCCTCCTCCTCCATACCAAATAGGCCGCCCAATACATATATCACTTACAAATAAGTTTCATTTGTATCGATTGCATATAATGGATGATTGTTAACATTTAGTTGTAATATATGTTGCACATCTAAAAGGGTAATGGTCATATCATCCCACGACATATGAAATATATTAGTTTCTAGTTGCTATCTCTCTAAAAATGAGGATATTAGATGCTAGTCCATGTGCAAAAAAAAAAGAGAGATAAAAAGCAGGTAATCAAATCCTCCAATCTAATACCACAAATTTGGGTGAAACAATCATCGTCAATAGTTTTCATTCAATTATTAAACTACTCCAATCGAGCATGAACCCTAAAAAATTTTCATTCCTAAACAACGAAGTAGACAAATATAAGCATACATGATGATTAATAAAGGAAAAGTTTCAACAAAATAATGTATTTTGAAGCTTACATGTCCAAACCATATATCCAAAGCAATATGACCTCCAAAGTTTAGGATCAAACTAGGGTTCCTTACACCTCTAGGATATGGTCCAATGATGTACCAATCAACCCTTAGGTATATACCTCATTCATCTGGTATTACATCATTATCCTCGCTATCATTACTACCATCATCATCTTCATTTTCATTAACAGGTGATGGATAATGTACATGGGTCAAGGAGGATGGCGGACCCATGCAGGTTGAGGAGGATGGCTGACCCATACAGGTCTAGGATGATGGTTGTGCAATTCAAACTGAGATGGATGAATCACCACTAAAGGATGATCAACCAACTAAAGATGAATGTCCCCCTTCGGTCTTTGATGACGCAATACTTGCATTGACGGTAAACGATGGATGATCTGTGTAGTCTGCAAATGTTAGAATTGTAGGCATCTCATAATTAGGAGTCACTTATTGTTAAGCTTTATGTTAGACTTGGTTTGGATTTTGTTCATGTGACGTTCTACCACATTTTTTGCTGCGTCATATTCCACTAATAAAGGATTTTGTAGTACTTTTTAGACTCTTCGAAGTGGGTTGTGGTGCTTGTTTAGGTTCATTTCTATGATGCACTGAAGCATTAACTCCACGACCCTCACTTCTATCAGATGCCTTTCTTTACCTGTGGTTTATATGAATTTCAATAAAAAAATTATTTCAATCACAATTGTGATTATATCAATCTATGAATGTACATAAATATACTCATTTATAAATCTATCAATCTACAAAATTTACCCTCTAAATTATTTATACAACAAATATTCTAGATATATGACGTCTAACATGTCCAATCTCTAATTTGTACCCTACTAATTACATCCAACATTTTTAGATCTATAAATATATATAAAAATTTGTACAATATCTAAAATTTATACACATATACACAGATTTATGATTTGCGCAAGGAACTCACACTACGTGACACAACTAGCGCGTGTATCTCACATAGTGCGACCTGGTCAGCTCGCGGAGTTGAGCAAGAAATTAGATAATAGGGCATGATGAACATACATTCTTCATTTCATTCGTTGCTGCCTGATTGTTGCTCTGTTCTTGAGTTTTGCTGAGTATGAGTGTAGCATATGAAAACAGAGGTGTGGGAGTGGAGGGTAGTTGGGAAAAAGGATAGGGTTTGGTCAGGGTATTAGATGAAGGCATGGGAGTAGGAGGGGGAAGGTGGGAAATAATGTAGGGGGTATTATGTTAGCTTTATCAAAACAAATCAAATAGTAATGGAGTCTGATTCCATATAGCTTCTTCACTTTCTTTTAGTTACCGCCACTATGAGTTAGGAAGGAAAGAAAAGTGGTTAGTGACTAAAATCCATTTGATTGAATGCATATAAAAAAAAAGATAAACGTCAATACTTAAAAGTTAAAAAATGAGGGCAGTAAAAATTAGCAAAAAATATTATATATATAGTAATTGTATATGTAAATATATTAGTTATACATATAATAACTATATATTTATAATATATATATATATATATATATAATTTAACAATGAAATTATTTATGTACAAATAAACCATATATTAATTTTTTAATGTGTCTTTATTCTCATAAATGTTTCCATCTTACTATATTCTTCCATTTCCCTCTCTAGTTCTATCACCTTTAATCATCTTCAATGGTACCTTTTCTTTTGTTCTTTTCTCTCAATATTTTCAATATAACATATTTTTGGTAACATTTCTGTCCCCAAAAAGTTTTTGGGACATAAAATGGTTGGTCACCAATGTTTCTATGCGTCCATGGTGTACAGGGAAACACAATCCACAAACTAAAGATTAGCCGAACAATGTACCTCGTGACATAAGTAAGAAAAACAAGTCCATCAATTTAGTTGTTACCTCTAAAAATATTTGAGAGTCTAGTAAGTACACCTATTGAGGTTGAAACAATACATGTGTTCTCTAAGTAATCTTTTGTGGGTATTACTTCCTTTTACTCTCCTATTATTGTGTAATAGGCATAAAGCATTTTATGCTATACAATTTGCATGGGGCCAATGATTTTTTATAATTGTTGTGGCTAGGGTTACAAAAAGTCAAAATTTTTATTTTATTCCTTTTAAACCATAATTTATTTACTAAATAAAGATATTTATTATTATAATACTTCGAGTTGATATGACCGCATGGGGGCCACCTTGGAGCGCTTTTGGATTAATCGGTTGGCTTCACAGATCAACACGAGTCCTTTTAGAGTGCTTTTTCCTCATTCACACACTTCCTGAGATAATTTCATAAAATTTCTAAAACTTTCCAAGAGGTTCACCCATCCTAAAAATTACTCCACCGCTAGCACTCTTAATTATGGAGTTCTTAGGGTAAAATCACCAAAAGAATGGTATACCATGTTGATATAAGTAATCAGATCAATCCTTATAACACTCTACTCAATTTTGGGTATTACATTTACCCCCACTCAAAGAACAAAGCGTCTTCATTGCGCCTCAACTACTAACTATCTTAATACAGTTCATCCCAAGAATCGTCCCCCTAGGTGGCTGACTGGCTCATCCAAGTTCAGCTCATGGTTGCAGTTTTGCTCTGATACCATTTGTAACACCCCGAGTTAAGACGACCACACTTGGAGCACTTTTGGATTGATCGGTTGGCCCCACAGATCAACAAGAGTCCTTTCAGTACGCTTTGTCCTCACTCACGCACTTCCCGATACAATTTAAAAAAATTTCTGAAACTTCGTAGGAGAGTTACCTATCCTAAAAATTACTCTACGGCCAGCACGCTTAACTATGGAGTTCTTAGGGTGGAATCACCAAAAGAATGGTATACCATGTTGATATAAGTAACTAGATCAATTATTATAACACTCTGCTTAATTTAGGATATTGCAATTATATCTTATTAGTAGTTACTATGATTTACTTGAGGTAATATTTTTTTTTATATAGTCTTTAAATTAAAAAATAATAATAAACTACCAAATAAAAGGGGGATGGTTGGACTGCAACAGTGTTAAGTCCTCTAATGAGTAGATTGATAGAATGGGCTTTATCGATTTTAAACCTTCTAATTTGAAGTTTTTGTGGCATAAGGCTGGTTCGGCTAGCCTGTTGGACAGATTCTTAGTAAGCCCTACTTGGTTGTTAGTGTACCCAGATCTCTCATGTTTAGGATTAGGAAGGTCATTATCGGATCACAACCCTATTTGCCCTAGTGTTAAGACTTGCAAGAATGGGCTGAAGCCCTTTAGAGCTTGGGATATGTGATTCTCTCATCCTCAGTTTCATGATTTTGTGACAGAGCGTTGGACCAGTTTAAAAGGGAGATCTTGTTAGGCTAGATTAAAGGAGATGAAGAGTATGATGAGGAAATGGAATAAAGAGGTGTTTGGGGACATTGAATTGAAGATTAATTTACTTGAGTTGGAATTGGAAAAGGTAGGTGGCACAAGTAATGATGGTTCTTGCAATGAAGTAGAGCTCGCTAGAAGGTTAGCCTTGCAGAATAAGATTTGGAAATGGCATAAGAGGAAATAATCTTATTAGATGCAAGTGTCTAGGATAAGAGGATTTAAAGATAGGGACAAGAGCACAAGATTCTTCCACACTATTGCTACTATAAGAAAAAAGAGAGCTCTCATCAGTAGGTTAGTGGATAAGGGCAAGGAGATTTTAGAGCCATTAGGGATTAAGGAGGTAATCACTTCATACTTCAAGGGCCTGTATAAGCAGTCGAATCTTCTGGACATTAGTATTTCTACCGATGGTTTCCACAGGATTTTGAGGGAGCAAAGCTTGGAATTGGATAACATCCCTCTTAGGGAGCATGTTCAGAAGGCGGTATGGTCTTGTGATCCTCTAAAAGGTCTAGGGTATGATGGGTATCATTTGAAAGATGTGGGGTGTAATGGGGGAGGAGTTCACTGATTATGTCCTTTTTTTTTTTTTTTTTTTCTGTTCAAGCATATTACCACATGCCCTCAATACCACTTTGATTACCTTGATTCCCAAAGTAGAAGATGCGGAGGAGGTTAGTCAATTTAGACCTATCATCTTAGTAGGGTGAATTTATAAGGTGATATCGAAGATTTTGGCTCATAGATTGAAATAGATGGTCGATGGATTGGTAAGTGATTATTAGTCAGCTTTCATTGAAGGAAGGAGCATTCTGGATGGTACTTTGGTAGCTAATGAGATTGTTCAATGGTCCAAGAAGTTGAGAGGATCAAGAGGGATAATGATGAAATTGGATTTTCAGAAGGCTTATGATAGAATCAGATGGGAATTTATGGATAACATTTTGAGTATTATGGGTTTTGGGAGTATTTTTAGAGGATGGATTAAGGAGGGTATCACAACTACAATTATTTTAGTTCTTATTAATGGGTCCCCTTCAACTCCTTTCAAGATTGGTAGCTGGCTTAGGCAAGGGGATCCCATCTCACCCTTTCTATTTGTCTTAGACGTGGAGGCATTTAATAAACTCATTGAAGAGGTGTGGATAAAGGCTTGATTCATGGTTTAAAAGTGGGGAGGGATATTTGTAAGTTACCCATCTTTAATTTGTGGATGATACAATAATTTTCTATGGGGAATCTAGTGGTAATATCAGGAATTGGAGAAGGCTGCTTGACTACTTCTATTTACTATCAGGACTTCAAGTCAACTTTGTTAAGTTGGATTTCATAGGTCTTGGCATGGATGAGAATTTCTAGAAGGAGGTTGTAGAAATCTGGAATTGTACGATTGGTTCTCTACCGTCTTTTGTTGGGGGCTAATGCAAGAAACAATGACGTTTGGAAATCGGTGGTCGATAAGATAAAGCAGAGATTGGCTGGATGGAAGTCGAAAGTCCTTTCAAGAGAAGGAAGACTGGTTTTGATTAAAAGTGTCTTGAATAGCTTACTAATGTACAACATGAGCCTATTTAGAATTTAGAAAGGGGTGGTTAAGAAAATCATCAATGTCCAAAGGAATTTTTTTTGGAGCAGTAGTGGGGATAGGAAGAATTACCACTGGTCAAATGGAGTGCAATTTAGAGACCCAAATCACTAGGTGGCTTAGGTGTGGGGGATCTAGTCATAAGGAATAATGTACTATTATTCAAATGGTGGTGGATGTTCTATACAGTTAAAGGGGCATCATGGAAAAGAATTATTTTCTCAATTTACTTGAGAGATCATTTTGGCTTTTAGAGATTTTGAATCAAAGGAGAAGGTGGACCCCATGGGTGGATATTGTTAAGATTGGACGAGTAAACCCCATTCTCAATTCAGGTTTGAAATTGTGATTAGATATTGTAAAAGTGTCAAGTTTTGGCATGATAACTGGTTGGGATAATGATCGTTGAGAATTTTATTTATGAGATTATTTATAGCATCATGCCAATAGGGATAAAAGATATCATAAATGGGCATATGGGAAGGGGCACAGTGGACCTAGAACCTCTGGTGGAGGAGGTTCCTTTTTGCTCGGGAGGAGAGTCAAATGGAGTAGTTGGAAATACTGATTCAGTAGTTTTATCTAAGCATGGATAAGAAGGACACGATCAAATGGGCATATGATGATATGGGGGTCTTTTCTATGAGATCCTTCTGTCAAGCCTCTTATTAGAGTTTATCTGGGGAAGACTTGAGTAGTAGTGTATCCAGCCTAATTTAGAGTATTATAGCGCTCTCGAGGATTGAGCTTATTTCTTGATTCATGGTTCAACATAGAATCAACACCAGATAAAGACTGGCTAGACTTCAAATTGTAGATATAAGGGAGGCAAAATGTCTTTTTTGCAAGTCAGAGTAAAAATCGATCAACCATATTTTCCTACACTGTACCGTGACAGGAAGGTTTGGTATGAGGTTTGTGATTGGTTAGGTTGTTCTTGGGTGATTCCAAGATTTGTAGAGGAAAATGCTATTGCTTGGGTAGGAGGCTGAAGTAAGGGGCTGATGGTGGAAATTTAGCAAGCAGCTTTCTTTGCAATTATGGGAACTTTATGGGAATTAAGGAATAAGATTGTGTTTGATAATCAACAAGTTTGCATTAGGTGGATGCTTATGCTCATCAAATCGAGAATTAGCTTTTAGATTAAGAATAGAAGAAAGGAGTTTCCTTATAGAATTGAGGAGGTGATCCACAACATGCATGCTCTTTTGTGAGTAGGAGTTTCTTTCAAGTTTTAGTTTTTGTGAGGTGGGGTACAATTGGGATAATAAAAAGGTTTATATTTGATGTATGCATGGTTATAACAACTATGTGCTTTATTGTACTTTCAACTATAAAAAAAATTGAAGGAATGAAAATTTTGATTATGTCATATATAAATATACAAAATTAAAATTTTGATTATACAATATATAAACATCTAAAACTGTTTTGAAGATAATAAAAAAAAATCCTTCAAACATGTGTTCTCCTTCATCAAGTGAATTCTCCTTCACTCAATCGATGTTTATATTGTCCTAAATTTGCATGCCTTCGCCTTCAAAAAATCTGGACATATTTTTTAAATATCCCACCAGTCATTGTAGTTCTATTTCTGGCGAACTTCATCACAAACCCAGCACATTGTTTTCTTCCTCCTTCACCCCACCCCACACTACCACCACCTTTATATGTCCTTGACAAATTTTAAACCGTAAAATATTGATCGTGGATGGTTACTGAAACATAGTTGAGACCAACAAATGGCCACACAAGTCTTTCATTGTGCAATTTATCCTTATAAGTCTTTTAGAATTTTTGTAGGAGGTTACCCATGTTTAGAATGCCTTAAATTAAACATATTTAATAGTGGAGCTCTCCAATAATGGATTTATGAGAAGAAATCTATTCATTGTTGATATAAACATTCAAGTCAATTCTTTTAAGTTTTAATCATTTATTACATAACTTGAAGTATTACATATACTCTTACTAAAGAATACAACGTTCTTGTTGTGCATTGACCATCACTCATCTCGTTATGCTTCATTACTAGAATCATTCATGCTAGACAATTAATTAACTCATTAAAATTTATTTAGCTGTCATAATTTCACTCTAATACCATTTGTAATACCTTATCACTTATCGCGGATTGTTATTTGGAGCACCTTTGTGATAGATGATTGGCTCTTAAAAAAAAACAAAACCTCAAGAAATCATACATCATGGGACTAGTTAAACCTAAACATCCTTAACTACAGAGTTCTACAATAATAAATTTTTGAAAATGAAGGTATACCTCATTAATATAGGTAATCATATTGATATTTGTAAACCTTCACTAAATACCGCATAATTTAGGGAATTGCAATGGTGGCCTGATGGTGGCATGCGGCTAAGGTGTTGGGGTATGAATGGTAGCGCACAACTAAGGGCACTAGATTGGGTGTAACTAACCCATTTTTCAAAGCCAATCTATTAGAGAAATAAGAAAAAAATATATATGAAAGCTATATACAATAAGGGTATTATTGCTTTAACTAGTATAAGTAGACACCACTATTTTACTTATATTAGTTATTAAAGCTACTTAAAATAAGTAAATACTTCAACTTTATTATAAATTCAAATAAAAGGTAATAACAATGTCTAATAAGATCAACAAAACCAATTGAATATAAAATGAAAATAAAACATTTAATACAATCATAATATATGAAAGTAGTCTTTAGTGATAAATAGAACTCTGAAAATTAGCACCATACATGCCATTTACACCATGTCTAAACTTAATATGCAATAGGTTATTTACTCACCGTGTACATTATAGATCATGGCAACCCTGTTTAAAACATATAACAAGTTATCTACATGAAGAGCTAAGTAACACATAAAGGGAGTATAATATTCATATTCATACGCATATATATATATATATATATATATATAGAGATAGAGAGAGAGAGAGAGATTCCATATGAGGGTAATATGCAAACCAATCATATTGCACGATAAATTAAGACATGCTAATAACCTCTTTATTATTCATTCATCTTAAGTAACCATATAACACAATATGCCACTTTTAATATATTGAGTATGAGAAACAAACTTACCAAGAGAGTTACCTGGTAAGCAGTAAGGGTTTGGAGGACCGCAAACTAATTGAGGGTTAGAGCCAAATAACCAATATAAGCAAACACACACACACAGAGGAGAAGCAGAAGGTCACACATAAGTCTTCCAATTGAATCAAGGCAATGAGGATTACCAATGGTCCAATTCTTGATTGTAAACACCTCATATTAAAATCACAACATTAGATTGAGTAGATTTGGAATAAACCAAAATAGAACATATACAACTGCAATTGACCTAATGTAAATAGCTAATACAAGAAAATCAAAAGTGAAATGCAGAAAACCGTAGGTGACCCAAGATAGATAGCCAACACAACTAAATTTTGAGATACCATCTTGAATGACCCTAAACCCAACTCAAGTATTTCACTTTAAGTTTTAGAATGTTATTCAAGGTGGTCATATAATGTAATCAAGGCACACAACCATATTTACACATTCTTATATATTCCTTGAGTATCCACCTTTTCAATGTTGTATACCTTCCATATTTAGCACCTTCTAAATATAGTAACCCACTGTAATAGCTCTTACATAACTAATAACTTCAACAAACAACACTTCCCAAAAATATCTTTTCGTATATAGTATTTTATAAAAATATAATTTCCCATGATACAACTTTTTAAAGAAAATGGTAGGTTACATGCATTGCCTCTCAAGCAACATTATAATTTAAAATCAAATAAGTCATCCAAGTTCATGAATATATAATAAGGTCATAAAATAACATAAACCATAATTTTATATGATACCAATGTCACACAAAAGTAAATAAGCAGCACGTGATTCATATGATTATTAAATAATATATATAAATATGTAATCACCGTACACTTCAAATAGGATTATAGAAGAAATTTATAAAACCCCGATATAAATACCTATATTTATATAGCTCATAGTTCTAAATAGATCAAAACAATTATAAAATTATTTATATATACAAAGATAATTTGAAAGTAATATTACCTGAAATATAATTTGATCGATAAATGTTCATTAGATAATGATCCTATAAAATAATAACATATAACTATTAATACTAATAAATACTAATTAAATAAATTTGTTTATATTTTATACCAACTAGACTTATCCAAAAATTTCCACCTATCCAAACTCATTTCCCCCACATTATTATACAACAATTATACTATTAACCCAAGATACTTATTGGCTAAGTTAATATATTGATAATTTGCCGATGAATGGTTGATCAAAATTTTACTAATTGATTTACTTAGCCCAAATTTATTTCATTATAAATAAAAAATAACTATATTGAATGTATTAATTAGTATAATATCCGAAGAAATTAGTCATAATGTAGCTAATATCTATTGTCGGTATACCAACTGTCATCATAATTCCAAATTCACCAAATAGCATACTATATGTTCCATGCTAATAACTAACTTAAATTATTACCCATCTTTTTCTTAATTGAAAAGCCTTACTTAATTTATATAATAACATATCTAGAGGATAAAGCAAATTAGGTTCCAATTAGTATGCTTATATCAAATTATATATCTATATACATGGCAAAAAATTAAATTAGTGGCAACGGATTAAGATTAATGAAGTACTTGCGATTTAAAAAAAAATATTTTTATAGAATTCTTACGTAATAAATTAATATGATACCAAATAATACACATATAAAGTAGTTAGCTACTAACTACCATGCTACATTTGTATGTTCATCCTAATTGATTTTTTTTTTCAGTAGCAAACTTCCGATAGGCGATAGTTAAATCATGCGAAATTGGTCGATCATTAAAAAATGATGCATTTAATCAACGTTTTACTAACGGTATGTGAACATCACTCAATAATGGTTGTTAATTGCTTTTTGTCATTTTTCTTTTTCTATATGTATATATACCGCCACTATGAAATAGGACGGAAAGAAAGTCGTTAGTGACTAAAACCCATTTGATTGAATACATATATAAAAAAAAAATAGATAATCATCAATTCTTAGCGGTAAAAAATAGCAAAAAATAATATATATATATATATATATATATATATTTATATATATATTGTAATTATACATAAAATTTAACATTGAAATTATTTATGTACAAATAAGCCACATATTAATTTTTTTATGCGTCTCTATTCTCATCACTGCTTCCATCTTACTATATTCTTCTATTTCCCTCTCAATCCCCTCTCCTCTGTCACCTTCAATCATCTTCAATGGTGCTTTTTTTTTTTTTTTTTTTTTTCTTTTTCACAATATTTTCAATATAATACATTTTTGGTAACATTTTTGCCCCAAAATTTTTTTGGGACGAAAAATAGTTGGTCACCAATGTTTCTGTGCATTCATGGTGTACAGGAGAACACGATCCACAGACTAAAAATTAGACAAACAATGTAACTCATGACGTAAGCAAGCAGAACAAGTTCATCAATTTGGTTGCTACCTCTAAAAAAGACTAGAGACTTTAGTAAGTACACTAGTTGAGGCTGAAACAATTGACATGTGTTCTCTAAGCAATCTTTTGTGGGTATTACTTCCTTTTAATCTCCCAACATTGTGTAATAGACGTGCAGTTTTTTCTGCCATACGATTTGCGTAGGGCCAACGAGATTTCATAATTGTTGTGGCTAGGGTTATAGAAAGTTATATATTTTTATTTTGTTCCTTGCAAACCATAAGTTATTTACTAAATAAAGATATTTATTCTATCTTATTAGTAGTTACTATGATTTACTTGTCGTAATATATTATTTAGTAAAACATTAACTTTTACTGGTTTAGAAACTAATAGCTCTAACCAGTTTAATGAACGAGACATCTTATAAATTAATTTGACTCATTTATGATTCTATTTAAAGTTTTATGATTGATGATTGGTTTAGAAAAACTAATTTTGTTGACTATTAGCAATTTTTGGCTCTTGTATTTGTTATGAAACTAAATTTACGAATATATATATATATATATATTAAATACTACATTTGAAACCAAAATTATTTCTTAAACTAAACCTAGTTAAAAAATTAGACAAATAACATCACTTCATAGCAACAATTATATTTATATTAAATACTACATTTGAAACCAAAATTATTTCTTAAACTAAACCTAGTTAAAAAATTAGACAAATAACATCACTTCATAGCAACAATTAATTAGCAATCAAACTATTACTCACCATGGCATTACTTAATTTCAATTAGATATGCCTTAATGTTTATTAAAAAAAAGTTAAACTATCTTTATTACAAGTTATCGTTATATGAATAAAAATATATTAAAAATATTAATTAAATTTATTATGTTTAATTTTTACTTGTTTGACATATCCTTTTTCCAAACTGACCTAGCTAGCCAGATACAGAAAATTTTGCTCATTCCTAGGTGCGAAGGGCTCTTTTTATCTTTGTCTTGTCCCCCCCTAATTTCCCCGAAAAAAAAAAGAAAAAGAAAAGGGAATTGCTTTTGAGAGGCTGACGTTCAACGTCCGGAAAATTTTGTCCCCATACCTAGGTGCGAAAAGCTCTTTTTATCTTTTGTTTTGTTTTGTCTTGTCTTGTCCCCCCCCCCAAACCTTTCCCGCCCCAAAACCAAATATCCTGGAATTGCGTATTATTGCCACGGCTTATAGTTATAGATAGAAACCTTACTTTATTTCTCATCCCTCTTTGCGCAACTGTCTGCCTTCGTAAGATCACGCTTTGATTACATTTTTTGGGGCTAATTGGCTGACACTTGCAGCTTGTATCGATCCATTTGGCCACGGCGCCTGTCGCGTATTGCATGAGGCAACGGTTTGAGTTAAAAATAGCTTATAGGCACGAAAATATATAATTTGTCATTGCTGAGTACTATTCGATGTCAAACATAAATAAATAAATAAACTTAAGACGAAGTGCACGCGAACCTATAAAAAAAGTTAGTTCGGACTTCGGGTTAGAGTCTTAGACGCGACCATAGATTAACGACAAATTGATCATGCTTTATACTTACCTATCTTATCCTCTACTGTGAAAAGATACTATTTTGACATCAAGAAGTAGTGCTCATATCAGGGCATATCGTAATCATCCTTCATCCGTCGTAATGTGTTCAAAAGTTTACTTACAAGTTGAGGCACGTTAACGACCAAATGAATGATAATTTTAGGTTTATGATGTAAAGCGTTTATAACTTTTCTCGAATGAATGTGTCAAATTATCTTTAGACACATTTGTTTATAGTTGCATATTTATTTTATTCAAATATATACGTCATGTATTTGAAAGAGTATCACAATGTATTTTTAAAATAAAATTTAATTATTAGTATATTTTAATATATATATATATATATATATATATATATATATATATATATATATGAATATGATACTTATATTTTTATATTATAATATACAATAATTTGGGAGAGATTAATAGTTAAAGTTTATCATAAAAATTTGTAATATTATATCTTTTTTATACAAAGGGAGTACTAGTTTTTTATTTGTCCGATGCACGAATTTTTATTTTAAATAAGTTGTCAACCATTTAAACAAAAACAATATTTAAATAGATAATTAAAATTTAATGAATATAAATTGGAAAATAATCTTTTACAAGTTATAATTAAGCATGGTCAACATTTATTATTTAGACTTTATTTATTGGTGAAGATCTAAAAAAAATCTATTTCATCAAAGAGTATACTATGAATTCAATAGATGCAATACGTTCACTATAGGAAGTGTGTGGTAGATATTATGACATTGAAAATCAGATCATAAACCAATAAAGTATAAAGTATGGTAACTACGAATAAAGAAACTAGAATTAGCTTACAACTATTTCATAATATAATAATCGAGAGTCCATCAAGAATTCCCTTTGAATCAACTTTTAGATTAAAAAGGGTCAAAATCAAATATCTTACTTTATTTCCTTGACTACATAATAAAAGCTTCAAAATACAATGCACTTTAAGCATCCCTCTATCCTTCCCAAACAATGTCACGAGCTCATCGCTACAATTAGGGGATCTATCTTTGAACCCTCCTCCTCTTAATATAATTCAATGTAATCAACCTTTTTGGCCTTTTCACTATCTCATCAACCTTGTCTATTACTAAATCCTTTCACTATTGCCAGAGACAACATAATGTTTATAGATTTAATGGTAGCATATTAATGTCCTAATAGATCTTGGAAAAATCCCTTAAGGATATAGGTGACGCTATATTAAGCTATAAAATTTGAGAGGGAGAGGTTCTTTTGAGTAGATCCAACACACGTTAGGAAATGAGATCATCAGATGAACAACCAAAGTCAACTCAATCGTTTTGGATGTATCTTCGATTTAGGGGGTTTTGGTTATAACTATTGTGAGCTTGAATATGTGGATAAGTATAACACTCTCTATGTAACCTAAGTTAAATTCATTTTCCATTGTTTTTTTTTAAAATTTTCTTGATTATTTGCAAATGAGAAATTAATCATACTTATATGAAATATGATATGGTTTAATAAGTATATAAAAACTAAGACGTTGAACGTTTTGGTAGGAAAATCCAATGATCACAATAAATGCTTTTAATAGTTAATCATCTTCCCTCCACTAATGAGCAATAACGATCATCATAGGATTATTGGTCATTTGTTAGTTATCGACTACCTATTGTAATATGAGGGTGGGAACTAATATCTTTACTTAATTTCTCTATATGCCATCAATTACTATAAATGAGGAGTTTTAATGGATACTAATCTATTTTCGTGCTAGGGGTGCTCCTTTGGCAGAAATAGGTTGTATACCATGGTTGTTACTATTATTATAAATTATGTAAACTTATATTATTCATATTAGAATCTTCGTATATCTATAGTAGTGTATTTATCTACATGTAGTAATATATTTATTTGCATATGGTACTATGTGTATATATAGATTTATATAGTACCATGTATAGATGCCTTATGAAGTATATGTACTTGTGTTGTTTATTAGCATCTTTAAAATCTTATGGTATAATAATAGCATAGAATCATAGTAAATACCATAAATAAAAATTTTCCTTTTTATCCATGAAGAACTAAAGACAATTATCCTTGTGTCCCTAAAGAACGTAAGAAATCACTAAATAATGGTAGAAAATTTTATAACACTTATCCCAGTGTCCTTTAAGAACATAAGAAATCACAAATTGATGCCTAAATCTTTTCTTTTTCATTCTTTTTTTTTTCTTAAAAGAAAAGACTTCTTGACATCTTCCTAAGCTTCCTAACTTGCTACCATATCTAGAGTTTTTGCATTTATTTTCCTCTTCCACAAAAAATGAAGGTAAATCGTAGAATGTACCTCATTGACACAGGAAACACATGTTTGAGATTGCTAGTGTCCATAAAAAAGCTAAATCCCAACTAGTGACTTTTGTCACTGATAGGAATAAAAATCCTACATTGCAAATCTTCGGATGACTGCAACTATTTTTTATTTTTATCAAAAGACCCACTTATCTTTTCATCGCTTGAGTTATGCTCGGGGTCAGGTATCAATCAAACTCAGATTTCGTCTCGCATAACTAGACCGATGTTGTCTTTCCATGTATTTACCTATTTGTTTAGACTAATACATAAAAGAAATTTATCCTTTTGTAAGCAACAATAAATCCTAAACCCCATAACAAACTAGAAAAATTGAAATTGATAAACCCCCTTATTTTTAGCAGGTCCGGGTCTATGATTTTTGGACCCGACGGGTTTGGGTCGAGTTTGGGTCTGGGTCTAGAACTTGGGTTGGGTCTGGGTCTGGGTCTGGTAGTTCTAGACCCAGACCCAACCTAGACCCTACCCGCCAGACCCGTTTAGTATATATGTGTGTGTTTATATATATATATATATACACATATATAAATACATACTAATATTATGTTTGTTATTATTGTCATAGTCTTATTTGAAGTCCTTATTTATTTTTTAATTTTAATTTTATATATTTACTTTATAAGTAATATGTACAATATTGTATTGTAAAAGCATTAAAATACTATTTAAAAAGTTAATGTAACTATTTTAATATATTTATTTTTTCACATGGAGGATTTTTTTTAACAAAAAATACATATTAAGTTATATAAAATATAAATGTATTTTTATTTACATAGATTATTAATAAATTTTTTTATAAAAATAGCTGGACCCATTTAGGACTAGTTTAGGATCCGTTTACCCACTAGACCCTATGGATCTGGGTTTGGGTCTGAACTTTTGAGACCTGACGGGTCTGGGTCTAAGTAATATAAACGGGTCAGGGTCTAGGTATGGCTGGACCCGGCCCAGACCCGACCTATTGCCATCCCTACTTACAAGGACATCTCATCATTCCATCTGACCTCAAGTTATTTTTTACCAACCATATAAACGTTTGAAGACCACCCCAAAACTCATTAGATTTTAGATTATATAAACTTGCTTAACTCTTATCAATTAGCATTTTATATTTATTAAATCAATGAAAAGATGGATCAATTGTTAATATATTTTAAAAAACTTATATATATTATGAATATTAAACTTTTTGATTTCCCATTTTAAGTATGGTCATTTTTTTCCCTAAGTTTTATAAAAGTATTATAAAGGTTTCAATGGTGTTCTTTTTATTGGCTCAACGACCAAGACATGGTCATTAATACACTTTGTGCCTACTTAAGTAGTGTTGGTGACACCGCATCTATTTTGTATACTTTCTTTTGTTTTGTAATAAATATTGTGTTATCAATAAAATGGTCAAAATGTTAAATATATAATTAAATAACAAGGTAGGATATTTTATGTCAACAATAGTAAGATTAACATTCTATACATTAATAAAAATATTTCAGAAAAACCTTAAATATTAATATAGATAATTGTGTGTAAGCATGGATAAGGATAAAATGTTAAACATGCTTATAGTTTGTTTTTGGAACAATTAAAGGATATAAATTAAAATAAATAATAAATAATACCAATATATTACTTTCAACACGATAATTCTACTAATAAAACACATATTGGTATTAATCTTTGATTTTATATTATAATATTTGGTCATTTAATCTCTAATATTCATATTATAATTTGTGCTCCTCGTTGAATGCCCTTGATTACTATTTGAATCCATTCTTTTCATAGAATCATCCTCTCTCTTACTTCTTCAAAAGAAGGTCCACCTACCTTATATAATCCACTAAGATAATGACGGTATACATTCATCAATATCATTTGCCACAAATCTCTATTCATCATCTATCACTATCTCTTTCTACCAAGTTATAGTATCTCACAAATTATCGACCTTCAATAGTCCTAGGGTGTGTAACATCAATGAAAAATAAATTTATATATCTAACCATCTCCTCTAACTATGACTGTATCTACAATAAGGTCAACAAAAGATAATATGACTTAAACTTGAATAGTCCTAGATATAAACCTCTTTGTACCATGTATTTGTAGCATATTATGTATCCAACTCACATGCCTAGAGATATCCTAAAGAAGTATAGAGGGTAATTGTTAGGTAAAAATCCATCATACCCCTTACAAAAAGTAAAAATAACCTTTAAATACTTATGTTATTATTATGATAATAGATAATAGATACTAAACCATTAGAGTTTAGAATTTGTTAGGGTTAAATATTTATGGTTGAAATTAGGTTTAAGGCTTAAAATTAGAGTTAGGGTTGACAATCATTCCGCATAATTATTTAATAATAAATTATTTAAGGCTAATAATATTATATTATTTTAAATTCTTGTTATCTTATTATACCACTTTATTATTTAATAAAAAAATTTTAAATATTAATTATAATTATTATTTTAAAGTATTATTACCTTATTATTCCACTTAATTATTCAATTATAAATTTTCAAAGGAAAATAATATTTTATAATTAATTGAAGTATTATTACCATATTATTCTACTTAATTATTTAATCATAAATTTTCAAAAAAAAATCTTTTTTTTATTATTTTTAAATAATAGTCTTATTATTTCACTAAATTATTTAATAATAAAATTTAAAAGGCAAATAATATTTTAATACTTTGAAATCTTATTATCCTATTATTTCACTTAACTATTTAATCATAAATTTTCAAATCCCGACATTATTTGATATTATATTTATAATTTTAATTTTGTATTATCGTATTATTCTATTATTTTAATAATAATTTATCTAAGGTTAAAAATAATTTATTATCTAACAATTTTATATTCTTATTATTTTAATTATTAATAATAAATTATTCAAGCCCAAAAATATTTTATTATCATTCCTACACTCATATATTCAATTTATATTTTTCTTTTGCTAAAATTATATTATTAAAAATGATGGTCAAGACTAATTAATCTAGTACATACTTACATTCACTTATCATAAAAAAAAAATTAACATAATAACATGGTTACAATAAAAAAAATTAATTAATCACAAAAAAAATCATATATATCATAATCCATACATAACAACACAATAACTGCCATTTTTTGGTAAAATTCTAGCAATCTACAATCCAAAAAAAATTAATCAAAAAAATGATTACATAAAAAAACAAAACTAAAATAAAGAGTACAAAACAAAGAGTAACCTAAGATATGGAGAAAGTGGTGCAAGGTAGAAGAAGTGTTGGTAGAGATTATGGCTTTGGTAGAAACACATAAGAATACAAAAAGAAAAGATTATAATAATAATAAATAAGATATTAACAAAAAAATAATAAAACCAAATCTTTCCCAATTAAATACTGATCTTTGAACGGTGAGGAGAGAAAACCAGATGAGAGAAAGAAAGCACCAGAGAATTAAGGGTACATGTAGGGTTTTTGATTTTACATAAACAACTCCTATTGTAGTGACCCCTAATGTAACTATGGACCAAAAATTTGGTGCAATAGAAACTCTTTAAAGGGAATGATGCCATTTTGTATTGTAGTGATTTGTTAATGTAATATAATATCCCAAAAATTTTCCTGCAACAAATTTTCACAAAGTTAATCAGGAGGAAAATATGCCACGAAAACTTTTAGCTACCCCTACAATGACAACCCCCTACAACATAACGTGTCCTCATTAATATTTTTCACTAAGAAACTTAATTGGTGGAAGATAATATTTTTGTAGGATAGTAAAATGATGGGTCGTTGTAATCACTTTTTTTTCTTTCTAAATTTAATTTCATAAATTCTTAGGATAAAATAAAAGTAATAACTAGCTGTCACAATACATCTACAATGACAAATATCATTGCCATTTTATCCTTAAAATTTTCAACTAGCAAATTCCTTCATTAATGATGACATCTTACAATAACCCACTCTATTACAACAACTTTGGCCATCACAAAAAAATTTCATCACTATTGCCTAATATTATTGTAGTGGAAGGAAATTAAAGAGAAGATGAGGAGAAAAATTCACGAACAAAGCTATAACAAACCCAAAATATAGCACTTTGGTACAATTTATGTGGCAAAGAAAAGGAAAGATGATGGTTAAAATTAAGAGATGGAACTATGAAGGCAATGAAATATGATATGTGTGGGATTAATTCTAAGCATGATAAGTGAGAAAAACTAAACAGAAAATCCCAAAAAATGGGCCAAAAGCAACAAATGATCAATAACAGAGAAGAGGAGAGAAAAACATTGAGATTCTTTGCATGAGTTGTACATGTCTAAAATTGGGTAGGTGAAGGGTAGCATGGGAGTGTTGGCAATGCCTTATTTGACTCGTGAGGTATTAGTATTAGATGTTAACGGCTAAATATGTAAAACTATTAGAGTATTATGATTAATGTAATTTTAATCAAGATTCGTGTTGAGCGAATGTAACTAGGATACAAATATATTTGACATATAATTAGGGGCTAGTTGGTATCAAATCTGTTAGTTAGAAGTTTAGTTACAATTTATTTAATGAATTAAATTATAAATAAGACTTAATATGTATTTTTTCAAGAAAAAATTAAATGGACTCTAAAATTAGAAATTTGTGGGAAGGTGCAAAATAATTTTAGGATCATAAATATATAAATGTATTGGGTATCGAAGCTGTTTTGAAGTTTAAAAAATGAGAAATGAGTAAAATAACAAAACCAAATAATCCATGAAAATATATTTTTTGTAACTATACAAAATAAATAAAAAGGGTTAAAATTATTATGGATGGGTGAGGAATACTTTTAGAAAAATAATATATAAAAATATTTGGCCTCAAAATTGGTTGGATGTCTAATATGTTAAAAATAGCTAAAATCATCTAATCACATAAATATAAAATTTCATAATTTAACTATTCAAAAGGAATTGATGGAAAAAAATGAGTTGATAATCTTATAAATATTTTTTGAATCAATTATGAATTTTGGGCAAGTAAAAAATAAATGAAAACAACATAATTGAAAGAACTATAGAAAATGCGACTTTTTGTAAAAAAAAAAAAAAAGGAATTGTAAAAGTCTCAGATTTAACACAAATGGCTTAGAAATCAATATGAAAATTTTCAAAAACATATTACAAGCCTAAATCTATAGTAATTATGATTAAGAAAAAATGGGATGTTACAGTCTCGTTTGCTTATTGTACACTATCTTCTCGTGCTCTATTTGCCAAATCAATCCACTAACTTGGAGGACCAATCATCTTGTTTATTGGGGCTTTTGATGTAGTTTTGAAGATTTACCTTTAGAGTTGACTTCTCCATTTGACCATTGGTTTGCATGCATAATAAATAAGTCATGAATAAATGATTTAAGTATGGATGTGTGGTATGAGTTAAAATGTTATACTTGAATAATATGTTCATGAATAAAGTAATATGATAGAGGGAAATATTTTTTGATTTCCCTTTGTGAATCATCTTGTAGCTTTATTATGCCTTTGTTAATTATTTGAGTTGTAATAGTTATGTATATTTGGTCAACCAGTAGTAGGCAGCTCACCTTTGATTGAGATGCATTAACTATCTATATTGAGTTACCTAGTGAACAATCCAGCTATATTTTATCCACATTGGACATCTATATTGGGTTAAATTATGGTAACAATCCACCTTTAATTGATATGAGTTATCTTTATTAGGTTAGCTAGAATTAGGCAATCTACTTTTATTTGAGTTATGTTGGTTATCTATATTGGGCCAGTTGGTGGTAGATAGTCTAAGGTTGATCATTATATGATTTGTGCTAATTTTCTATATTGAATTAGCTAGTGGTAGGTAGTCCACTTACTTTAATGTAAATTTGAGACGGTTGTGATATCATGATGAGATGAGTTAGTTCATGATATCTTTGAATATGAATGGAATTTTCGGTTATAACTTTGTGCAAGAAATCTATGATGATGTGATTAAGTCAATCACATGTTTTATTTTTTAACTACTATGCCCTATGTGTTGTATGTTGTCTCTATAGGGAAGACTATGTTTACTCAGTACATTTGTGTATTGATACAACACTTTGCAGATGACCTATTATAAGTACCAGATGATGATGATGTTGCTTTATGTGACAACATGCCAAAGTATGTGTAATACCCCAAAATCCTAATTCAGAAAATTATGATAAAATAGGGATTTATTGGTGAGATTAATTAAATAAAATATTTTAATGAAATAATGGTAGTAATTAAGACAAAAAGAGGGAAATAATAAAGAACTTAATTAGGGAAGATTAGGGTAATTTGCTAATTAAAATAGAATTCAGGAAGATTTACCCAAAATTTTGTAAATTATTATAAAAAGGAATTTAATTATTATTTTACAAATTTTTATTATTTTCAGATATTCAAAAACACCAAAAATACCCCAAATACCCTATTTTCCTTTTTCTTTGTTCCCCTTTCCCCTCCTTTTTCCTTTTATTTCTTTCTTTTTCTCCTCTTCTCCCTTGGTTGGGCCTCGCCCGTGTAGCCTAACCTCCTCCTCCTCTCTTCTCTCTCCCACACAGAGCCTAGCCTGCCAACCATTCTTTTTTTTTTCCCCTCACCCACCCTGTTCTCCTCCTCTTTTCTTTCTTTTCTTTTCCCCTGACCAGCCGGCCTAACTCCCTTCTTCTTCTTCCTCCTCCTCTCTCCCTCCCTTGTGCATTAGGTCTTGCTTGTAAACCTGCCGACAATCCTCCCCTACTATTGTACCACCCCGACCTGCTCCCTTCTCTTTCCCCCGTCCCTTTCCTTTTCGATTTGAGTCCAACCTGCCCTGTACCTGCCTTCCCTGTGTGCCTATTCCCTTTCCTTTTCCCCTTATCTGTAGCCCAGCGCCCTGGCATTCACAGGCTCGTACCGGTTTTGCAACTACTGGCCGGTGAGCTCTTGCCATCCCTGCCCCCTTGTCCTCTTCTCCCTCCCTCGGCCTATAAATAACCCATATCATCCCCTATTTTCCCCTCCTTTGCTCTGCTTAGAAAATTCAACCATTTTCACTGCCGCCACTTCAGACATAGCCCAGCCACCTCCGTGTAACACCATCACTCGAAACACCACCTAATCCCTTTCCTGCATCATCATCCACCAAACTAAGCCACTCGCCACCCCTAAATTCCCCTATACAACCCACCTTGATTGTACAAAGTTGGCAGCTCAAGCTACCCTTTGCATCTCCGCTGTTCTTGCTGTTGTGCGCCATCCTTTTTACCACAATCACCACCTCCCCTATGACCCATCAGATCCTCCTCCACCTTCCCCTACCTTTCCTTTTCCCTTTCTCCCTCTCCTTCCTCGTCCCTCCATCTCTACCACCTTTGGCTACCACAACCACCACCACCTGCACCGCCACCCTGTTGTGCCACCACCACCACTATAACCCTCTTAGTCCAGAGAGTTTACCACCCCATAATATCCACCTCTCTCTCTCTCTCTCTCTCTCTCTCTCTCTCTCTCTCTCTCTCTCTCTCTCTCTCTCTCTCTCTCTCTCTTCTAGCCCTAGAAGTCCCACTCTCTCTAAAACTACCGCCGCTGCTGTCGTCACCACTAAGCACTGCCACCGCCACCACCTTCTCTTAGTTGTGCCCTAACCCTTTCCTAGCACTTAAGTTTAAATTATTTTGGTATAATTATTATTTTAGCTTTATTATTATTATTATTAAGTTATTATCACTATTATTACTGACATTATTATTAATATTCTACCATGACTATTATAAATACCTAACCCTATTTTAGCTAATATTATCCCTAATGTATATATTAGCCATTTTAATGATAACACCTTTATTAATATTACTAAAGCTATAATTATTATTATTACCACCAATACTAGTTCATACTAAAGGTAATGTATGAAATAATGGAAATAATAAGAGGAAAGTTAACCCTTGTGTTTCCCTTTTATAGGTGACCCTAGTCCGACCTCTAAGGAGGCGTAGGAGCGTGCTCCAAGCCTGTGTCATTTTAAGTAAGGATATGGCGAATGCCTAATAATGTGTATCATGTGCTTATGTGTGTTGGTTCTATGTGTTTACCTTATATGGATATGGATTATGCCTTATAGTACAGCTTACTAAGCATGGAGCTAAGGTAAGTTGTATGTGTTTTTATGGCATGTGTAATAGGGTATTGTTGCTTGTGCTTATGGTATATTTCCCTTCGTGACATATATGATAGAAGGCTTTAAGTAGTGGGATGTGGTTGTGAAAGGAAAAGGGAAGTAAGGGAAGTGATTTAACTAGATGGTAGTAAAATTGGCCTAAAATCTCATGACTTATGGGCGGACAAAGGAAGGCATAATGTGAATAAATTATGAGAGTAGATTAAAATATGCATGGGGAGTGTAGGGTTACATTGGATGGTTATACCTTGCATGGAGATGATCTTTACGTGGAAAAAGTTGACTTGAGGGTTAAGTAAGGTAAGGGAAGAGTTATTGGGGGTGATTAGAGACCATATGTGAAAAGTAGTACATGCAGTGGTATAAGGGTGCATGAGGGATTTGACTAGGATTTGGAAAGAAACCCTAAGGGAGATAAGTGTGCAAGGAAGAGGAACTAATGGAAAAGTACTAAGGTTTGGGATAAGATTGAAGGGGGTGTCCCATGGAGAGGAAGTGAACTAAGTAGGAAAAGATGTTTGGGTGATGGGGGTGATATAAAAGAAAGGAGAAGTACTAGGGTTTGGGAAGCGAACTAGGGTTTTTATGGCCACGTCTGAGAGATGGGTAGTGAAGTTATGATGTTGGGTGTGGTTTGAGTATAGTAGTAGTTTTGGTAACAAAGTAGAGTACAGGTCATATAGGATGGGGAAAATTGAGGCCACATAGGCTAGATTAGGGTTTTAGAGGGAAACCCTAGAGGGTGATGAGGAGTCGAAACGGAATTATAGGAAATGGGCCTTGAACCATATGCAGAAGAGTTTGGGTTTCTCATGGTGAGTGGGAAAAGGTGGGAAAGAATTCACGGAGTCATAGGGTGTGTAAAGGTCCCTAAGATATGGGACAAGGCTTTTCGGGAGAATTGGGAATAAAGGGGTGAGCATGGAAAGGCTAGTGGGTCATGCATATCTAGTTTGGGTTGTGTGTGGAATAAAATATGAGTAAAACACTAAACACTTAAAGTGAAAGATTATTGAATCAGGCCTTGTGAGGATAATTTTCGGTTCACCAGCTATAATAGTGTTCAGGTGCATTTTGCCCTATGGAGTGATATCTAATCCACCGGCTATAATAGTGGTTAAGTGTGTTTTGCCCTGCGGAGTTTTTCCAGTCTATTGACTATAATAGTGGGGGTCCTGAGCTTAATGAGGAAAACCTTATATAGAATTAAATCAATAAAAGATATTGACTACTAATAATGGAATACCACGTAACTCGGGGCTAGTGAGGGTAAATTTCGGTCCACAGGCTATAATAGCGGTCTGGTGTGTTATGCCTTGTGGAGTGATATTCGGTGCACCAGCTATAATAGTGGTCAGGTGTGTCTGTCCTGTGGAGTTTTTTCAGTCCACTAGCTATAATAGTGGGGAACCATACTCACGCGGAATTAATATAGGAAATGTGTAAGACAGAAATAATGGTCTATGTCTAGATTGATGATATGATCTTGAATTATGCATTGTATGCCTTACTTGTCTATTATCATTACATGGCCTTATCCATATGGTTACTGTACTTAGTATGTAGAGTACTGATCACCCATTTCATGGGTGTTGCTCATTCCCACTAGCAGAGGTCCCTTCTGAGTTGGTGCAGGTAGAAGATGCTATGTTCGATGCCTATGCCGCACACAAAGCATCAGGTGGGGTTGAGTGATGACGTATTGAACTTGGCATGGGTCCGAGAGCAAGCATTGACCAGAATATCCTTTTTTAAGCTTTATTCTACATCTCTGTTGTATTATTCTTTCCCCTCAGGGGCTGGACACTATAACTATTTTCAATTCTGTAATGACTTTTTAATTCACGCACTCTGATTTTCTCTTTATGTATAAATCTTTTGGATTTCTACAGTTCTATGTCTTAATTGGTTTAATGTGTTGTGAAATTATTTTATAGCTTTGTGATTGGTGCAAGGCTGGCCAGGGGCTAGGCCTGTGCTGATCACGATAATAGCACCCGCTATCCTTATCTATGTTTCTAATTAAATAAAAAATTTTAACTATGATTTTTAGGGGTGTTATAGTATGAGTGACTATATCTAGATGGAGGCTTAGAGTACGAGCTATCTAGTAGAGCCTTTGGGATCTTTTGGATTGGGATATTTTATACACTTGTATCCCTCTCTCTCTCTCTCTCTCTCTCTCTCTTTGTATTTTTGAGAGTTGATCTCAATGACAATATTTGTTATATTATATTGCTTCATTGTTATCTCTATTCGAATTATTTTAGCTTTACTCTTTGCATGAGAATGGTATAGAAATCATACTCATACCAAGAGATATGGTAATACTCTTATTTTTGTTTTCACTTCCATAAATTTATTCTTTTAAACAAAACTTTTTCGGTTAAATTCTAGAGTGTAAGATAATGGACATGGTCTAATTGACCCATCACATTGTTAGACTTTTGGTCACGTTTTTTGCTTTTACATCTTCATCCATGTATCTTCCTACAGAAGAAGGAAATGTACAAATTTGTGAGCCTAGTTCTCTATGATAGTTCCAAACTTGTCCTTATGATCATGACCTAACATGAAATGGGATACTTTCAATCAAACATAACATAACTACATTAATTATCATTCGGGCCACAATTGCATAGTGTCTACCTCACATATTTAGTCCCACATGCATGGTATCTTTTGATTTTTTCTTGACAGTGACATGCGTACACATTAGAGTCTATATGTGAATGATGTTGTGGCCTAAGTTGTGTTTGGACAAGATCCATCAATTGATGGAGGGCTTTTGAGTTCCATCTATGGAACCTATAATACATGTCTACTCAATTTCTTTTTGTCGAGCCCCAAGTCCTCTCAATAAATTACATCAATCAAACAAATACTCAAAGAGAAACCTAAAAATAAATAGATAAATAATTAGACATAATGATATTTGACATGTTTCTAATGAAGTAATATGTATTATGAATAGTCTTGAAAAATTAGCGTCATAATAATTTTTAGTTTATTTTTACTCAATAATCAATGGTATATTAATATTTTGAGATTTAGATTACTAAAAAAATTGATAATTTTACTATCTCATATCTTTTAAGCTACATTAAGAGCATTTCAATTAATTTATTTTTCAATAAGAAAAATTGGTTTGAGACTTTGTTTTGAATTTTGCAAGATATTAAGCATGTTTCATTTTGGAAAACTTATTTATAGATATATAGAATGATTAAAAAACTATGACAATGAAAACCATAGTAATCTAAAATTAGTAATATTAATAGAATGATACTAAAATAAAAATTGAATTAAAAGATGATTGTACCCCCATTGAATTAGTTGAAAAAAATGCCATCCTGAATAAAACTCAACTAGCAAGATCATACTCATTCCAATAGAAAACTCAAAATACTCTTTGATTCCATCATCATACTTGAATATAAATGACTTAGCCATGATTCTATATCATATAAAAAAAGTGATTACACTTGTGCCCCATTATAGATACATATTATATTGGAGGAGATTTGTACAAAAAAAGGGAAGGAAACTAATAAGAAAAAGGTAATGAAAATAGTGGCATTAAGCTATTGGAGATGGAGTTGCGATTTGAATATAAATGGCAAAGGTGTAGAACCTGATTGATAGAAGAATCTCACTACTAGGTCCAAATAAGAGAGAGAGGAGGGGGAGAGAATAGAGTTTAAAAGAAAAGGAAGCATGTAACACCCTAATTTTTACTAATACAAAATTTTTATTTTGCAGTGAATGTAATTATATAAATAAGAAAAATAATGGGGGTTATCGCCATAATTGACGTAAGTTTGGCTTATTCAACTAGCCTTATATCAATCACAATGTTAAAACATTAATGTTAACAAAAGGAAATTTGTAATAGAATAAATATTTATAATATAATAATGAGTTTGGAGATTAACTTCAAGTTACAATACATAAAATACAAAAGAAGGGATACCATGGATCAAGAGCCTATAAGTTATCCGGATAAATATAACTACTAGATAACATTATTCTTTACCCAACACCTAATATAGATGAAGTCACTCATCCCCACATAAGGCATCATAGGCATTATAATCATCTAATAGATCTTCTGAGACATGCACAAAAGAATTAGGGTCTTCTACTCGTGGGAATGAGCAACACCTATAAAACAGGTGGTTAGTAAGCTACATATTGAGCAAGGGAACAGTACTATCAAAATAGGGATACAATTAGTACATGCTTTCACAACAGATGATAATTATATAGGTAAATAAATGAAACATCTCATAAGAAAAATAATGATCAAGATTTCTTTATTAAGTATAATCTATTTTCATTCTTTTATATACATTGAGTGCAAGAACCCCAATATTTTTAAACTGATGGAACGGTCTGAAGCACCTTTTTAAGGACAGCACACCTGAGCTACTATTATCATCTGGTGGAACGGGTTTGAAAATATCACCTTCTCGGGGCATCACATTCCCGAGCCACTATTCTTCCCGGTGGAATAAGATGTATATATAAAAACAACACCTTGTTCTTGACTCACATATTCTTCCGCCTTAAGTCATTAGTGTATTTCCCATATGTTATACTATTACATTTTTATTTTATGATGATTAGGGGCCTGCTATTCTTAATTCGGTGGAACGGTTTGAAACATATTCTCGGGGTAAAATGCTCCTGAGATACTATTCTTTCTAGTGGAATAGAGATTAAAAACATCACCTTCTCGGGGTAAAATGCTCCGGAACTACTATTCTCCCTGGTGGAATGGGATATATATCACCTTAGCCCTATCCACTTGTTCTTTTACTTTAATTGATCAATATGTTGTTCATGATAAATTATTAGGCATTGAACACATTGAGGCATATAGACATATAATACAAGTTAAAGTCCTTAAGTCTTTTTAAACCCTAATTATACACCCTTTAGCATTAATTCTCCCATATTGATTATTCCACCACAAATTATATTATCTCATCCTCTGTTCTCATCATTATTATCATACCCATAATCCACGGTCTAGCACCCAACTCATACACATACGTTAATAATCTTATCCAAGGTTCTATTAATATAATTACTAAAAACACTAATTTCATAAGTAGTGCTATTTCCCTTCCATGATATTCACATGATTATCAAGTTCCATAATAACATCATAAGGCTAATCATTAGCAACATACCCAGAATTTGAATAATCTCTAGATTTTACACACGGAATAATGATATTATCATTTTAAATTATTAAACTCTAATTAGAACATCATTTCATTTGTAGAACTGAATACAAACAACAATACTCCCAAAAAATTCTGAGAATATCATGATCATATTTTTAATACACTTAACAAATGAAATACCAAAACTTCCTTATTATCCCATTATGAACACAATAACCTTTAGGACAAACAATAACCTTTATTTTATAAATTATTGAAACTTCCACACGCATTATTTTCTAAATCCACCAATTATCATCATAACTCATAAAAATACTTATTTTCACATATCAAAGCCTATATAACCCATATTTTATGCCATAAGATATGTTTTCCACAATTATATCATTATCACAACAAAATCATAACTATACCTCCTACCTATTCTTACTTCCTTTCAAACATAATATCTATATCATCACAAAATATCATGATCAACATATATTAAATCATATATTGACGATATCATGAAAACACACATAACCATACAACAAATAACCCAAAAAAACCCTAAACATCAATAATATCCTTACCAACTAGGACACTAGGCTCTAAGCACGTAAATCCTAGAATTCCTACTCCAAGGATACTAAAATACCACTTACAAAAAATAACAAAAACCACGGTTAGGCTCGAAGAGTCAAGCTAAAGGAGAAATTAAGGTGAAGAGACTAAAAATAAAAATAACCATAGTTAAATGGAAGCTTTAGTTGTGTTGATATGTTGTGGAATGTGTGGTGGAGCTATGGTAAAAGTTTTATGGTGTTTGTATAAGGTTTGGGAGTAAAAATAGGGGTTTATGACCAAAATAAGGTGGCTGTATAACTGTGCTATAGATGGTGCACACCTAGGAAAAAAGGAAGCATCACACATGGCTAGGTAGTGCAAAGTGGCAAGGTTATACTCGATCATTGGCAAAAAGGTCACAAGTTGAACAGGTGCGCACGGGCATGCGTTTGGGTTGTGCATAGGTGTACGAAGGTGCACCGACAAACTGTGTTGGGTTGCACAGGCATGCAATAGGAAATTTTAGTTTTGCATGGTTGTTCTTGAGGTTGTGCACATGCCATGCAATTTTTTTTTTAAAAAAAGGCAACAAGTAAGGAGAAGAAGATAGGAAAATAAGGGGTGGTCGGCGGCGACGATGTTGGGGGAAGGTTGAGGTGACCTTAGTGGTCGGTCCACTAGTCGATGGGTGGAAAGTAGTGGCTATGGTGGTTCACAGTGGTGATGGGTGGCATATGACAAAAAAATAGGGCATGACTATAATACCTCCAAAATTTACTACTAAAAAATTTCGTTTAATGAAAATGTTTAATATAAGCAAAATAACAAAACTGTAAATTCGAGGGATATTACTGCCACACTCAGTACCAGACCGATTCACTCCTACCGTTCTAGTAATAAGTACTAAGGCTGAATGGGATTAACATCAAACACAAGTCGATAATTAAAACAAGCATTCATAAGAGAACTAAATAGTTCACCATCTAGAAAGAGAGTGGTTAAAAGAGTTACAACCTAGAAAGTAAGGATTTAAAGTTCTCAATAACAGAAAACACCATACAACATAATGAAACTAAATCAAAACGGTACAGGAAAAATGAAATAGAAGATAGAATCCGGACAATTCACTCTCGATCCTCAAGATAGGTCTGGGCTCAACTCTCAGCCCCGCCCGATGCCTTGTAAGTGTCATAGGCATAAAAAATAGTATCACCGACTTACACAAAGTCAGAAGGGCCTTATGCTCGTGGGAATGAGCAGCACCCGTGAAATGGGTGGTCAATACGCTACGCATTGAGTAAGGTAACCATGCACTAAGGCCAACACATAAGGGCACATAATACAAGTATGATAACATGATAGCATACAATCTTTCAAATAATAGTGGCTAAACTATAGTTTGGATAAACTTATTATTTAATATTTGAATAATACTCATTTCACACCATACTTTTTATCGATCCATGCAAGTATGGGAACCCTACTATTATAGCTGGTGGATCAGTCACATACAAGGAACAATGCACCTGAACACTATTATATGCTGGTAGATCAGTCTCCAAGGCAAGATGTTCCTGGCCACTATTATGTCGGTGGATCGGTCTAGCCCCAGCTCTTATGGTGTTTCCATTGTAAGTACTTAGTGTCTTTTATATGTCTTATCAAACTTAGGATTTGGTTTATTGAGCTTGGGATCCACCACTATTATAGACGGTGGATCGGTCACTTACAGGGCAGAATACACTTGACTAGCATAATATGCCGGTGGATCAATCTTCGGGGCACCCCGACACTTGGTTACTATCATGCTGGTGGATCATTATGGGCCCGGTTCAATAATATTTCACTTTACATAATTAATGTTTTACCGTGTCTTATTCAACAAGTTTCACCCTAGACATGCATGATCGACTCCATATACGCTTATCTTCCCAAGAGGGTCTATCCCATATCTTGGGACTTCTGCACCTCCTAACTCGCCCCAACACCCTTTCCTCATTCCACTACTTACACCAGAGGCCCAACTCTTAGGTTTGTGGGTCAAAGCCCAATACCTAACACCACTAAGCCCATTCATAGTCTTCCCTAGGGTTTTCTCCAAAAAACCCTAATTTGGGCCTATATGGCCATCCTTCTTTACCTCACGTAACCCATATTGTTTTAACACCCCATACATCACAACCCTTAGATTCAACCCTCATCATTTCATGTTACTCCCCCCAAATACACGTGTGACCCTGAAACCCTAGGTGGCCACACCAAACCCTACCTGGGCATGCTAACCTTAACATCCTCCTTTCCACATGTCATCCCTCCATTTCTCACCTTCCACTCTTACTTCCCATGATACCCATGCTCGCCCCACTCATGACAATCCCCCATTGTCATCTCATACTCCACTCACCCTCATTTATTTTCCTTTTTCCACCCTCTCAAATTAGGATTTTCTCCTAAACCTTAACTCGGTCTCCTATGCACCCTTATACTATTCCATATACTATTGTTCACTCAAAGCCTCCAATCAGCCAAAAATCTCTTCCACTACCTTCCTCACACCCCAAGGAAACTTTCCATATGTAAAGTCCACCCCCATACAGACTCTATCCATCCCATATAAGCCCTCAAAGTTTTCATGCAAAATCCTAAAACTCCCATGTAAAACCCTAGATTCTCCCATGCAACCCTAGATTCTCCCATACAAAGTTCATCCACTTTCTTTTATTTAAAGTCCCATTTTATTCTTCCTCTCATAGATCATGGGATGTTTAGCTCAATCCCACATTCCTTGGTCAACTTAATTCCCCATTTTTCCTTTTCATCCTTCCACCCATATCACTATATTAACTATCCTAGCATGCATGTCCTAAAAGGGTCATATCACATCACATCACAATTCACAATACAAACATATTGTACACATGTCATAAGAGAACACAAGAGCATACCTCAACTCCAAGTTGTGCTACACATAAAAAAGTTATAACAATAGCATAAGATACACAACATGTCATTATACATGGTATCCAAGGCATATAAGACATATAGCACACATAAGGCCTTAGCTACACCCTTACCTAACACGACACTAGTCTTGGAGCACGCTCCTACGCTTCCTTAGGGTTTTGACTGAGTTCATCTTTAGTAGAAAAAAACTAAGGATTAGTTTCCCTCTTACCAACAATACTATTATTTCCTATTTTATTCTAAGATTAGGGTTACTATTATTAAAGGAAACTTTATAAGTGAAAACTAGAGTTTTTTTCCTCAAGTTAGCCTACTAGATTATTACTAGTCAAAATAGATTTATGTTAATATTTATAGCTATATTTATGTTATTAAATCTAATATCTTTAGTTCTTCTAATAATAGTACTAACACTAGTTATAACAAAAATAGTGATATTAATAGCAATAGTAATAGTAATAGTAATAGTAATACTCCTAGTAATAGAAACCCTAGTATTTTTAAGGCTAAGGCTAATAATAGGGTTAAGGATAAAATAATAATATAATAATAGTAATGCTAACAAAATGCTAGTATTGCTAAAGATAATAATGATAATAGTTATATTTGAAATAATGATAATATAAGGGTTCAAATATTTTTACCATAATAATAATAGTAATAACAATAATAACAATAATAATAGTAATAATAATAATACTATAGTAATAATGTTAAGAATAAAGGCATTAGAAATAATATTATAAATATCCGAATAATAATAATAATAATAATAATAATAATAATAATAATAATATATTATTATTATTATTATTATTATTATTAAGGTTTGAGTATTCTTCTTTTATAGCAACAAAATGATAACATGCCAAATCTAGTATCAATAACAAAAACAACGACAACAACAACAATAATAATAATGTTAAGAATAATACTAATAATAATAATAATTAAAATGGTAACGGTAATATAAGGGTTCAAATATTTACCATAATAATAAAGGTAACAATAATAGGCCAAAGCTAGCATTAATAATAATAGTAGGAATAATAGTGAGGATAATAATAATAATAGTTGTAATAATAATAAAAATCATAATCATAATAACACTAAAGTTATAGACCATTAATAATAATAATAATAATAATAATAATAATAATAATAATAATAATATTGGTTAGCAAAATTCTGAAGTAAGGTTAATCAATAATAATAATAATAATAATAATAATAATATGGATAATACCCTTAATACTATTAAAAATAGCTAATACTTGTATAAAATGGGTTTAGGGGTTGGGAAGGTTAGAGTACCACCTAGGGACGGTGGCGCCACCGGCAGCTGCACATGGCGGTGGCGGTAGAGGGAGAACAGAGGAATAATTGAGTGTTGGGAATAGGAGAGGGAGAGTGAGGGTGGAAGTTGAGATGGTGGTGGATGCCCAGGTGGAGAGGGTTGGAGTGGTGGTGGTGGTGACATAGCCAAAGGCAACAACACAGGTGATGGTGCTATGGTAGCCGAGGGTGGTGGAGAGGGAGGAAGGGGAAAAGGAGGGTAGGGAAAGGTAGAGGAAGATCTGTAGGTGATTTTGGGAGGTGTAAGGGGTGGTGGTTGCGGTAAGAGTGGTGATGGACGGTGGTGCGAAGGGCAACAGGGGTTGATGAGGGGCTGATAGGGAGGGGAACTTCACATGGTTGGGGTGGCTCATGCAGGGCAAATCGAGGGAGGAGGGAGGTGTAGTTGGGTAGAAGGTGATGCAGGGGGTAGTTCTGTGGGTGGCTCCGGCAATGGTGTTGAGCGGCGGTGATAGGGATGTCTTCTGATCTAGTGGTGGCGCAAGGGATGGGATTTTCTAGGTGCGGAAAGAGTCAGAGTTTAGGGCTACCTATGGAGTATTTATAGGACCAATGGAGGAGAAAATGACAGGGGGAAGAGGACAAAATGGGTGTAGGTGCCAGGCATGCTAGCTGGCAGTGGCAGATGGCACTGGTTTACCATAGCAGGGGGTTAGTCGAGGGGAGAGGAGAAAGGAAAGGGTAGGGCACGCGTGAGAGGAGAGAAGGTGGTTTGGGTCAAAATGGTGAAAGAAAATGATGGGTGAGGGAGGGGAAGGATGGTGGCCAGAAAACGGGGTTGTAGGTTGGCATCAGGGAAGAAGAAGAAGGAGGAGGAGGAGGAGACTGGATCAGCGGTCTAGGAATACAAGAAAGAAAGAAAAGGGGAGGGGAAAAACCAAACCTACTAGGGAAAAAAAAGAGAGGTGCAGCTCGAGCTTGGGCTGCGTAGGAGGAAAGGAGGGGAATTGGGCCATAGGGTTGGGCTGGCCCAGGTCTGGGGGGAAGGAGAAAAAGAAAAGAAGAATGAAGAGGAAAAGAAGAAAAAGGAAAGAAAAGGAAGAGAGGAAAAAAAATGAAAAAGGAAAATATGTGGGTTGGGGTATTTAAATTATTTTTGTATTTTGGGATATTTAAAAATAATAATATTTTAATAAAATAATAATTAAATTCCCCTTTTAGGTTAATTTAAGATTTTTGAGAGATTTTTTCCTAAATTTCATTTTAATTAGTAAAACACCCTAATTTTTTCCAGCTAAATTATATATCATTTTTCTCTTGATTTACCCTAATTAATTCCTTTTATTTTAATAAAATAATTAATTTAATTAATTTTTCTAATAAATCCTCATTTTGCCAAATTTCTAAAATTAAGGTTTTGGGGTATTTCAACGACATAAGAGGAAGGAGAAGAATAAAAGAGAAAGAAGAAAGAAGAAGGAAGATGAGGCTCAGGCAGGGGCTTTTTGACACAAAAATGGTAGAGTGAATGCCAAACAAAGAGGAAGAAGGGAGAGTGTGGGGGTGTGGGTGGGTGGGGGTGTGTGTGTATACATGTGTGTGTGTGTGTGTGTGTGGTGTGAATCAAGGAAGGAAGAAAAGAGAGCAGAAGATGTGCAACAAGCATGAGGGATGACAGGTTGGTGAAGCAAAAAAGATGGTTAAGTGTTGGGAAAATTGGCAGGTGATGGGGATGGTTGTGTGTATAGGTGGTTTAAGGATAAGAAGAAGAAGAAGAAGAAGAAGAAGAAGAAGAAGAAGAAGAAGAAGAAGAAGAAGAAGAAGAAGAAGAAGAAGAAGAAGAAGAAGAAGAAGAAGAGTGGTAGGGTGTGCATATGGTGGTGCAGAAGCAAATGGAGAAGAAGAAAAAGAAGAAAGGAAGTAGGGTAATGGGTGATGGTTGATTGCAAAAAAGGTGATGGAAGATTGCGCAAGTGGAGAAAGGAAAGTAAGTTGCAATGCAAGTCGTAACTAAAAACCAATATTGCAGCGGGAGATGGAGAAGAAAGAAAGAAAAGGAGAAAGAAAAGGGAAAAGAGAAAAAGATATAGGGATTAGTTTAGATAGTTTAGATTAGCCAATATAGTTAAGATTAATGAAAATTTTAGTAGGTTTTGATTTCATTTAAAAATTACAATTTAGCTGAGATAAGGTTTCAAATTCGGTTAAATTTTCTAGAGTAAGAAATAGGGTTAAGGCTAAAATAAGATTTCTCTAGATTAAGATCAAATTAGGGCATTAATAATGAAAGATAAGGCTAAACAAAATTTTGAGGTATTATAGAGCAATATAGGGTTCTAAGGACCCAATGCAACACATGATTGGTGTTATGTGGTGATACTTCCTCCCTTCCATGTGGTATTGATATGTTACAAATATCTTCTAATACTTAGCATTTTTTTATTCTAAAACATCATAGTAATTAAGTCTTCCATTTTGACTAAGCCATCGTCACTTTCTTTCTCTTCTTTCTCATTGTTATTTTCTACCCTTATGACTTATTCTCCCTCTAATTTGTTGACATTCATGATTAATTTACCCCATGGTTGATAGCTTAGAGTCCATCTTAACTTGAGGATAAATTAATGTACCCTTTTCCTTTAACTACTTTACTTTCATTTTGGTTTTGTGGGTTGATTTTCCCTAACCCCTTATATGGTTTTTCTAGGTTTATTTTGATTATTTTCTTAAGTGTTAAAGCTTGGGATTAAAGGTAAGCCTCCAAAACCCTAAGTAAATAGAATATTTTAATGTTATGTGTTAATTTTATGTTAAGCTTGAGTTGTGTGTGATTTGTGGTGGTTTGGCCTTGAGCCTCTTGGGTGTGTTTTCTCTATGTTTATTTGATTTTATTGAATCCACATTAATCCTTGGCATTTCTAGTATAATGTTGATATATAGCTTAATAGGTTTTGATGATGATTATCATGATTTATAACTTATTAAAGTTTTGAGTGTTCTATGTTTTCTTGATAATTTTTGACCATTGGCCTTAAATTTGTGATTAAGTTTTAAGCAATACCATTGATAGCATGATAATCCTTGTAATTTTTATATGAATTTGAATATAAAATGCGCTTTATTTGAGCAAGGATCGATGCCCTAATTTATAGTTGAAAGTTTGATGGATTTAGATGTTCATATTGTATTCTTCATGTTCTTGTGTTAATGACCCTTAACATCCTAAGTAGGGTTAAATTTGGAATTAAATATATCATTGCCTAATTATGCTTTAAAATGACATTTTGAGCAAGTTAAGATATTTTATGAGATATTTTTTTTATCCTAGAGATATTTTGGTAATTTTAAGATATTTTTGAGAAGCTTAGTCTTATCGTGAATAGAATTTTGATGTTTTTTTGTTGTATAGTAATTCCTAACAATAAAATATTTTTTTTGTTTTGGGATCTAACCTTATCGATATAAATTAGCATTTCTTGCCATCTATGAATAGTAATTTTTGGAAAAAAAATCATTTGACCTATTTTGACATCTTGAGTTGCTTTCTACCAATGATTTGGTCTTTTATGTCCTCAAATATAATTATTTGTGCTTTGAGGTATTTTTAGAATTTTATATTAAAATAGATTTATGACATTTAGTATTAGTTTACTTTGTTAGTTTAACGTTTGATTTATTTTGGGGTTTAGCGACTTAGTTTGATTTTAGATTATTAGGATTTTTTAAGTTGTTTTGATATCCAATAAGATGTGACTTATCTTTTTCGGTGGTTGTTGTGGAATATATGGTTGGATGCCTAACCTAAGTCTTGTATGGCTAGATATCATGTAATGGAGGTTATGGTTATATGTCTAACCTTAGCCATTCATGACTAGCTGTTTGCAACCTTAAGTGGTTTAATTTTATTGAGGACTTGTTTGATTGTTATCTATGGACTTCTATGTTCTTCGATGAATAATATGGTATTCTTGTATAAAACACTAACTATTAAAGTTGAAGATCTTTAGTTGGGAATGGTTTCCCTTTTAGGATTAGCTACCCAAAATATAAGTCAAGAGCCCTTGATTTAGTTTAGTTTGGTGTTTTGTTAAATGCCTTAGCATTTTTAGGAAGGCCCTAATCTACTCTTCTTAGTCCTTTAGACTTCTTAGGGGATATGCACACTTACAAATTAAGTTACCTAGGGATTGGGAGGATACTACGTTACCTCTGCGTTATGTAAGCTCTTAGGTTACATGTTTGGGAGGATACTTTGTTTCTTAGTGAGCATTGGTATGACCAAGGTACATTAGTGTCCTCCGGTTCTTCATGTTGTCGCAATGAAATGATTGTATATTATTATTTAAGTAGTTGCTTTATGCGCACTACCTATGTTGTGGAAATATCTGTAGTTACTACCGTGTATTGTCATTGTTATTGTTCTGGCAATGGAAATACATGAAATACTCATGTTTTGGAGATGTCAATAGTTATTAATCGTCACTAATATTGTTATTGCTTTTGTAATTGCAATTTTTTACACTTTTTAGCTACTATATGATTGTTTTAGATGTTTGGTAGTGTTGCATGTTGGTACATATATATTATCATGAGTTTACTCATGAGCTTGTTATGTTGCATTTTGTGAGCATGGTGTTTTTTGAGCATGCTAAGATTTAATTATTAAGTTTCCTTGGAAAGCATAAGTATTATAATAACTATATTTGGGGATTATTACCTATTATGGTAACTGTGTGCCCTAGTGACAGGTCATGTTAGGTTTTACAATGAACTTATTGTATGTGAGTATGTTTTGGTGAACATGTTATTTTATCAAGGTTAGGTGTGTTTACTTATTAGTTGTGGTACAGGTGATTTAGATAGTGTTGAAGCTTGAGTTAGAATAAGATATTAGGGATTTAGATGTTGTGTTCTGTATCAGCAATTTTTGTTGGTTTTAGTTGGTGCGAGTCAGCTTTTTAACCTTAGATTAAGGTTTTGTAATGTAAAGAGTTTTTTCTTTCATGGTGTTTTATATTTCTTTTTGTTTAATGTTTTCATACCCAAACTTGAATCTACCATGGGCTAGGTGAACATTGCACCTCTTCATGATAGATGTGGCAGTAATATCTTTTATTTTTTGTTTTAACTTTTGCATTATACTTTCAAAACAAAATGAATAGTTTTTTTTTTGTAATACCTTTGTTAAAAAGATTGTAATACCCTAATAATATCTTTAATACCCTTAAAAAGTTTTTCAACTTTAAATTTTAGTTTTGAATGTATAATGTAGAAGCGAAAACCAAAATTAGGGATGTTACTACTTACTGCTAGTTTGTTACATCCATCATAAGGAGAGGTGTGCAAGTTCACATAGCCCATGGAAAATTTAAAGCTAACTATGAAAGCATAACAAAAAGAAATATAAAATAACATGAAAGACAAAATTCTTTACATTACAAAAGTTTAATCCAAGGTTAAAAAGTTATTCACAAAAGACTTGAACCAAAAACTAGAAAGTTCCAATGCAAACACTTCAAAATTAAAATCAAAGAATATATATATATATATATATATATATATATATATAGAGAGAGAGAGAGAGAGAGAGTTGAAGATATAATTAAAATTAATAGATGAGTAGGTTAAACTACCAAACAAATGTCAAATAAAAAAGGTGAATCAAATATTCAATTTATTAATTTTGTTGGTAAAGTAATCAAAACCATTGTGAACTCATGGTGTGATTCAAGAGGTAAATTAGAAAAAAGGATCTGGGGTGCTGAATTAAATCATCCTAAATTAACATGTAAGTGAAATCAATGGAGAATGTCTAAAGCTCAAAGGCTTACTCCAAGAGAGAGAAAGAGGGAGAGAGAGAGAGTTGTGATGGAGAAGTCCTCTAACAAGAGAGCAGAGGGCAATATGACATCAAATATTACATGATTTCAAGATAAGATGCTAGGAGTGATTTTATTTACCGATATGTTTTTGGCTTAATTATATTGAGTTATATTTAACAATGAAATATTTTGATGTTAAAAATTAAATCCTTTTTAGTAACGATTACCAACTATTGCTAATGTTCATCTATACTTTTAGTAATAATCAAGTCATTAGTAAATAATCAAAAAATAATATACTTAATATAAAGAGTATTTACATAAAAAAATATTCATTGCCAAAAGCAAATTTATCCATAACAACCCTTAGTTAATGCTAAAACTTGAGGGCAATTTTGAAAATTTAATGCAAACAAAAAGCTCGGCTAGTTCATTACTCTACTGACTAGTTTCTTATTTTATTTTTATATTATATTATTAATTAATAACTAGGGGGGATATTTATATATTTCCCAATCAAATAGAAACAAATTAGGGATTATAATTCATTCTTCTATTAGATATAATTAAATAGGAGGATTTTTATTCATTAGTGTTTGCCTTTTGTGACATATTGTCTATTAGTGTTGGGCCTTTATCCTTTTTAAATCAAGCATTGTTTGAATAATGAATCTTATTAAATGAAATTATCAAGTATGACAGAAGTGATTAAGTGATGTTGTAATATGCTGTTTTAAGAAACCTTAATTATAAACTAATAATTATGTGTAATTAGTTATAATAGTTATTTTAGGATATTTTTTATTAAATGTATTATTATGTGTATTATTATCACATATTATATATAAATTTAACTAGGATAAAATTTTATAGAATTATGATTATTAATTTTAGCTATAGTTGGAACCTTAGTCTGTATATGTGTCACCGAGTGACCCTAATTACGATAAATGGATGTTTATGTTCCAATTCAAAATTTTCTAAATAGCAACCCTTCCCTATACTAGAGTTATGTATTATCCCCCATCCTTAGCACTTTTTTCTCTACGTCATCTCTCCTACACATGCTTTTCTCTATGCCTCCATCATATTCCATCACCTACATCCTACCCCATCAACTCGCACATTTTATGTGTATGGTTTGTCTTACCCAATCATGCATCACTTCCATCTCCTCCTCTGCATGCATGAGCATATATATAGTACATCAAATGCCTCAACCAACTCCCTTCCTCCCTTCATTTTTTATCAAAACTTAGTACCATCAAACATAGCCATTATTTTGTCCCTCTCCCTTCTTCTTGCCATCGTCAAAAACACCCCAAAACTACCTCACAACTTAGCAATGAACAACTTTACCAAAACCCTCCTCCTAGCTACAACACTTCCCTTCATTCCACCCCCTTTGGCTTTGCCCAAAACTACCGAACATCACCCTTACCACCAACTGAACCAACCGCAACCCTCATTTACTCTTTGGTAACCCCCTACCCCATAGCCACCACCCTTCATTCAACAATCCTCACCATCTCCTCCTTGGCTACACCTTCCCTTAGCTATGCACATTCCCATAAAAGCCATCACCATTTCCTTTGAACAAAGCTGCTAATCCCCTCCACATTATGCACCTAAAATCACGAAAGCCTCTCATTTTGTTTTAGTCATTTTTGGTAAGGTTCCACCCCTAGCAACAACACATGTTGTTGTTGCTGAACTCCTTCCTTTGACATTTTTCTACCATTGCTCACCTCCTCTCTCTGACTCCTTCCACCAATTACCTTCCTCCCTTGTTTTGTGATTTTGTATTATTGTTCCTTGCAACCTCGTTAGCTTCCTTGGCTAGTTATTTTCTAACCCTCTTCTCCATTTTATTTTTTTTATTAATTTAGGTAATGGCGTATTGTATTAAATGCTAATATATGCGTTGGTTGTATTGATGTGAGGAGTTTGAGGAGGTTGAGTGGAGACTAGTTGGGTGAATCTAACTTTATTTCTTTTACTTGGATAAAAGGTAATTGTACTCTTATAATAAGATGAGAAATCATATGGCAATACATAAATTTTTTTATGTTATTTAGGGTATGATTTATGCATAGGTCTTTGAAAGGATATTAATATGCTAGTAAATAGTTGGTATATATGTTTGACTTACCTTTAAATATAAGATACATGCATGTGTATTATGTTGAATGGTTAACATATGCATGTCTAGGGCTTTGTTAGGGTTTGGGATCTTGTTATGTTATGATGCAAATGCCATGCTAAGGGTTCTATGATATTCATTGCATTGTAGGGTTGATATAAGTAGAATAAACGCATGCATACATTATTAGGGTTAGAATACAATAATTATGATTTGTATACTTTAGGATTAGAAATGCTTTCTTACATGTACCATTATGTTAATTACCCTATTAAATACAGTATTATGCTATAAACACGTATGCATGTGTTGCATGGAATACTTAACACATTAGAAATGCATGATTAGGTTTTATAGACGTAACTCACTAAATGCATAAAAAAGGATATTATAGCCAATCGCTAAATTATAAAGATTACCTACATATAAAAGTATTATAAATCATTATCTTTTAGCCTTTTCATGAAAAATACTCATAATAATAATGTTTGGTGAAATTTAGATAATAATGGCAAAATTAGGGTTTTGATGACATTTTGGTCATTTTTAACCTAATGAATCTTATATGAATAATTTGACATAGGGTGGACCTTAGTATTGACTCTAACCTTTACTTGGATCATTAACCTTAGGCTTGACTTAAATAATTAAAAATAAAAGAAAAATAGTTAAGTATGAAAATGAAAATTATTGTGAGATATATGATTTCTTTAATCACCCTATAAAATACTAATACTTAAAGTATAATACCTCAATTATAAAATGGTTTCTCTCTAAGGTTAGTTACCCTAGAAATGAGACAATAACCCTTGGTCTATTAGGTTTGTTAGTGTGTCATTGTGCCCTAATAAGGCTTTAGCCAACTTTATAGGTGACGTACAGACTCTATAGAGGTATCAATAATTGAGGATTATGTGTTCTAGGTGTGGAGGGTATTGGTTTGACTTGTGGACCAATATGACTAGGGTGTTGCTATGCCTCTAGGTGTAATACCCCGTATTTTTAAAATCCAGATTTATTAAGTTTAATGATTTTATTAGCATAATTTGATGTAAACAATTAATTATTTTAATTTCGAATCGTTTTACGGATTTATAGATGATTTCGAATTCATAATTGAATGTAATTAATCATTGTCGTTGCGAACCATTCTATATAAATTCGTTCACGACAATGATTTTATTATATTCTTATGATTTCGATCTTCGGTTAAAAATATATATTCCCGTTCTTTCTCGTATTTTGAGTTTTAATATTTTTAATTCGTTTTCGATTATATCTTCGTTATGTGATTACGACTTTGTTTTGAAGTTATATTTCGTTAACGAAATATATTATTTGAATTATAGAATTTCTATTTAAATAGTTAAATGTACTTTAATAATTTTATCCGTAGAAAATATTTCCGACTTTAAATTTATTCGTTTTCGGTAATCGCTAATATTTTCGGAAAGTTTTAAATTGAAGAGATTTTCAGAGTTCATTTATGAATTTCTTTCTGGAATTAATTTTATTTCGTTTTATGCTTTTGGGTTGCGGAAAATGGATTTCGGAAACTATTTAAATTAATCTTGATTCATTAGAATTTGACTTAAATATTTTATTATATGTTTTTAAATATTACTTTGGGGTCTTCTAATATATTTCGTAAATAATATAAATATTTACGTTCGTTGGTAAATTCTCCCGAAAATATTTCTGAAATTCTTTGTACATCTTTTTATTAATTTTAAACTTTCGGATTGTTTTGAAATAAAGTTTGTTAAATAAAATTTAGATAAAATCTTTTGATAAAAATTTTAAATAATTAGTATTTTACTTTTACTTGTGTTTGTAAAAAAAAAAAAAAAAAAAGAGAAGCCCGCACCCGTCGGACCGCCCCCCTCTCCCTTTTTCTTTTTCCCTCTTCTTCTTTCCTTTCTTTCTTTCCCTGCTGCTCCCGACCTACTGCCCTCTGCGCAGCCCCAAACCCGCACCAGCCACCCCTTCTCCCAGCTGCCCCTCCTTGCTCCTCCCCACTCCAGCCGAGCTCCGACCGCCACTAACCACCGCAGCAGCAGCTGCTAAAGCCGCGCGACAGCAGCCAACGCAGCACCAGCACCAGCGACAGCAGCGTACAGCAGCAGCACCGGCCGTGCCGCCGTCCGGCCACGGCGAGCTCGGGTGACGACCGGCGAGCCACCCCCGGGCCCCGACGAAGCTTCTCCGGCCTTCCCGTGCGTTGATTTGTTGAGTTTCGTTTGGTATAAATTTCCGAAAACCCTAACCCTTGTTTTGGTTAATTGGGTATGAATTAGCTTATAAAAAGCTAAATTAGTTGTTTGATTATGTATATATATGCTGTAAGATTAATTTGGATAGGTTAATTGCGTGGTTGTGTTGGAATTTTGGAAAAATTGGATTTTTGGTCGGGTCATGCCCGAATTTTTCGGATCTGTCCGTTTTGCGATTTCGGACAAATTGATTATACAATATGTTTTAAAATATATTCAATTTCATTTTGGAACCGTCAATTTGAGAAATTTATGCAGGTTTTATCGGAATTTGATTCCTAGGTCAAATTTTGGGTGTAATGAAATCGGGTTGTATAATTGAGCCGTTCCGCTCAATTGATTTTATAATATCGTTTAAAATGTATTTAATTTTATATTGGAAGTGTTGATTTGTAAAAATTATGCGTAATTTATCGGAATTGAATTTTTAGGTCAAAACTCCCGCGGATTTAAATTGGATTTTGTAATCAGGTTATTTTAATCAATTGACTATATAAATTATATTAGAATATGTTTAATTACGTTTCCGAACCGTCAATTGGTATGTTTTGGCAATAATTAATCGGGTTTGCGTTCCGGGCTCAAAAACCCTAATTGTGCTAAATTGGATATTTCTGCTATCGGTTTTGATCAATTGATTAATTGATATATTATAAAATGTTTTTAATTGTATTTCTAAACATTCAATTTGATTAAATTTATAGAATTTTACTGAATCGTATTTTCGGGCTTAAAACCCTAGATTTTAAGTGAAATTATGAAATTGGTTATTTGTGTAGTTGTTTTGCTAAAATTAAATTTATAAAAGTAGTTGAAATGATCATAATTGTATTTTAATGCCTTTAATTGGAATCAATTGATTTGAATTAACGGAGTTTGTATCGTGGGCTTTAAAATCCTAATTTTGAAAATGGATTGTCTGGAATTGGTTAATCGGAAGATTGTTTTGTTGAAATTGATTATCTGGATTTATCTAGAATTAGTTTAATTATGTTTTAAAACTATTAATTTGAGGTAGTCAGATTGATTTGGCCGATTTGTGGTTTAGGTATTAAAAACCCTAATTTTTGGGGATGATTTTATAAAATTGATTTTTGCTATGTGTATTTCATCTAATCGAATTCTATCTTTGGGTTTTAAACCATTTAAATTCTGTTTTAATCTAATTGGTTTGGATTTGGTTCTATGTAAATGGTTAGATTACCGATTTAGTTGTAAAACCTAATAAATAAGTTATTTCTGATAAATTAACTTATGTTCGATTATTCTTTCTCGGGCTTTCCAAATTAAGTTGAAATGTCCCAAGTGATATTTGTATTAATCCGTTTTGATTTAGTTTTAACCTTAAATCTTAATAAAGCTATGCTTTTAAGTTCTAAGTTTGGACACGTTTTCTAAGAAAGATCATTTGTGTCGTTTGTATTTATTTAATTAGAATATGTGGATTATGGATTGATAGGATAATTTCTAATTTAGTTTTCGATTTCTATCGGGTCTAGGAAAGCTTTCTCGTGGACCCACGAACTAGGGATCCCTCTCCCTCTCATTTCGCTTAGCTAGCTTCGGACCCAGGTAAGTCTCTACTTACCTCTACTTGTGGTTGTTTAGTAAGGACGTAACTAAGGCCGCTTGTGTGTATTACATGTTTTATTTGCCTTGGATGCCTCGTGTGGTTTATATGCTACATTACGTGTATGTTATCTGTTCTACCGTGTAGCGCAACATGGAACCGAGGTACGTTTCCGTACTCTGGCTTATATGTACTAGTATGGCATGATACAAGGATGATATGGTATGATGTGACATGCACGTTAGAATGTTTTGATGAGGAGTTGTGGAGTGGGGGCTTTGAAAGAGAAAAATAAGCAAATAGGAAAACCAAAGGGAAGTATGTTGGCTAACGCAGGTAAGAATGACCTAGGCAAGTTATGATTAATGAATGAATGGGAAAAGGGGGGATTTAATAAATAGGAGAGTAGAAGAAAGTAAAGTTACTTGGGGAACACTAGGGTTTGGGATGGAAACCCTAATTTGAGGAGGTGGAGAAAAAAAAAGGGAAATAATAAGAATTTATGGGGAAGAGTGAAGTATGTGGGGGAGTTGAGTTGAGGGTCATGATTTGGGCTTTCGATGCGAGAAGTATGTTAAATACAAAGGGTGTTAGTGGCTTAATATAAGCGTAGGAGACAGCTCGGTGACCTAAACCGAGTGAGGATATAGATAAGATTGGATGTGTGACCTGTGTCCTATGTGTTGTGGATGCCTTATATGAATACTGTGTTGTACTCTAAATGTCGTTATCTTACTTGTTTCGTGGGTAATGTGGCTTGGAAACAAGACGTGTACTTATGTTTTTATTCACATGTGATAGTACGAGTATGTCGTCAGTTTTGATGTGATGTGTTGAGAACTCTGGCCATGCATGCCAAAGATATGTCCTCGAATAAGATACATTAAGACACTAACGACTTACAGCGAAAGATGTTGAGTCGAACCCAGACCGGTCCACCGGCAAATAATAGTGGCAGGGTATATTACCCTCGCGACCGTTCCACCGGCTATAATAGTGGCAGGGCATGTGCCCTCGCGACCGTTCCACCGGCTATAATAGTGGGGGATTTCGTGCTCAACAAACCAAACGTAAAAGTGATAAGACTTGGAAAGATACTAATATTTACAGTGGAATACCTTGTGAGTCGGGGCCAGACCGGTCCACCGGCAAATAATAGTGGCAGGGTATATTACCCTCGCGACCGTTCCACCGGCTATAATAGTGGCAGGGCATGGCCCTCGCGACCGTTCCACCGGCTATAATAGTGGGGTTCCCGCACTCACATGAATTGATTAAGACTATGATGTGAATCGACTATATTTACCAGAGATCTAAAGAACGAGTCTACTCGATCGGGGCTGAGCATGTCCCTAAGTAATGCTCGGGGCTGGACATGTCCCTAAGTAATGTCCGGGGCTGAGCATGTCCCTAAGTAATGCTCGGGGCTGGACATGTCCCTAAGTAATGTCCGCGAGGCTAAATGCCTAATTGGTTTGGTTCGGCATTTCCCATAAATGCCCGTTTGATAAATGCCTGATTCGGCTTGGTTTGGTTTGGCGTTGTCCAAAAATGTCTAGTTGGTTGGGTTAACATTATCCATAAATGCTTGGTTGGTTTATCTGATTCTTTTATCGGTTTAAGATATTACATATATTTCGCATGTTATTATATGTGTATGGTAGGACTTGTGATGTGGGTTTGAGTAGGCATACTATTGTATCAACGTAATGCAACATGATTCAATATGCACTTGATGATATCTCTCCTATAAGGTAGGGTAGCGAGACTTACTCAGTATTGGACCCGTACTGATACTACATTGGTTGAATGGGTCCTGTGATGATCCACCGATGGTGGGGAGCAGACCTCTTGTGCAGGTAATGATCGGATACTGTTTTGGGGTGGAAGGCTTGACCTGAGTGAGTAGGCGATCCGGATATTTATCCTTCGGGATTTATTTGGTTTAATGGTATTCACCTTTGGAAGTTGCAAGTATTGGTTTCAGATTTCTAAGGGTTTTGTAATTGACTTTAAATTTCTCGTATTCTGATAAGTGTTTACTTTTCGGATTTAATTGTTTGATGGGATTTGAAATTCAGATTTAATTGTTTGACAGGTTTTAGCCTTGCATCTAACATGAGATAGATGGTTGACATTTATCTTGTGTTAGATGTGGCGGTAACATTTCCCAAATTCGCTCCTAGCTTCCGCTTTAATCTTTCAAAAAAAATTTTTTCAGGAGTGAAATTTGGGGGTGTTACACTAGGTTAGATTATTGGAAGGGAACCATCTTATTTTGTGAGCCAGTATGACCAACGTACTTTTATGTCGTAGGGTTGTTATTGTATCCCCTTGAGTAATTAAAAATGGAAGTAAATATTGTGTAAAAAGATAAATGGTTTTTTCTAGATAGTTATTTCTATAGTTGCCTTTGTGCGCTACCTGGTTTTGGTATTTGGTATAGTCGTTGTCTTAGCACTCTACCTTAGTATTTGGAATTATTTTGGAATTGCTGGTTCACTAGTTTCCTTAATGTCCTACCCTTGGTATTTGGAATTGATTCAATTATGTCGGTGTTAGTCATTTTAGTATCACATGATTTCCTTAATGTATCCCTTCCATGTTATTACCTATGTGTTTAATGTGGATTTACATGTTTCTATTGTGCAATAGCTCACTCAACAGTGTGGTATTAATAGGTTTTATTATTGGTCCTTTACCTATTCAATGATAAATTTTTACCTTTTAGGAATACTTTGAGGGTTCACTTTGATAGCTTTCATTAAAGGTTGAAAGTTAGGATATTCATTTCGTCATCTTTTAATTAGAATGTTCCTTGGACTCTGATATCTTTTACTATTTCTCCTTTTATTGCATTATAAGTCTTTTTCCTTGTATTATAACTCTTTTGATTGATCCATTTTGTATTTTTCAAGGTAGGGTTAATTTGTAATGAAATCAATATTTTAGAAAACCTTAATTTAAGTAAATAAATGTTTTAGCCTTAGCACTTAGTATAAGAATGATAGATGGTGTCGGAGTTATATTGAGTGTCGCGATAACACCTCATTATTTTTGTAATTAATGATTTCACAAAACAAAATATTTTATTAAATTTTAGAGTGTTACAGGTATTGTATGCTTTTGATATATGTTGGATAAATATTTAAATAAAACTTAATAAGTTAAAGTGAAAGAAATACTTGAGTCAAAACTTGTATCGCTTGGGATGACCTTTGGGTTAGGTTTGGTCTTTTATCATTTTAGTGCTTTTCATTTGTGTGATTTTGGTTTTCTTATAAAGTTGGAGAGGCCCTTTTCAACTATAAGCACTTCTAGCCCTATAATAATATACATACAAAAATAATTAGATATCTTAGTATTTTGTGCTTCTAGTTATGATTCAAGTGGGCCAAAGAGTAAAATCATTTGTGTACTAGAGTAGATTCTTATGGGAATTTGAGGCCTTACCTAGCATGTCTAGTGTCATTTGAATACTAGGTTAGTTGAATCTCAAATAAAATAATGATTCATTGGTGTAGTCACCTTAATATAATATAATAATTAGATAATTCTTGGTTGAATCATAGTATTGGCCTTGCTATTGGTGGTATTCCATTATCTTGTTGATGTTATATCGTATATTTATAAGCACATTTTCGTGATGGTATGTGTATCATTAATGTTATGATCACATGTTAGACTTATGTGCTACATGCTATATCTCTATAATATATTGTATTACTTAGTACAAGTTTTTTATTGATACTATACTTTTATAGATGATGTGTTGTAGACATTAGAAGATGATCTTATTGATTTTAAAGAGGTATCTTTGGTTGAACGATAATTTAGTATTAAAATATAGAATTATAGTTATCTAGAGTGATAAGTGTTTTGTGTCACAAATTTCAACTATCTCTTTTAGACTCTATGTTTTATTTTTTATTTTTTATTTTTTTATATCATTCCTTCTTATGTTGTATTGATATTTAAATTTAATGCCTATGATATGTTTTTACCAAATTTATATATAAAGTTATTTGTAATTTTATCAATCCATTCAACTTTGTTTTAGATTTAGGTTGTAAATATTTTAGTGTTGACAAACTTATATTAATTAAGTGTAGTGCTAATACCTACTATTTTATATTTATATTTTCGTTAAAAATAAACAATTTCATTAGTCAATTTTTTGGCATTACCTTTCGGCCAGAGGCTTTGGGGGTTCTTTTTGTTTTTTTCGTCGTAAGCCTTTTGTCTTATCTCCACATGTCGTGTTTTGTCACTGCTTTGTGTCATAGCCTCAAAGGAGATGGTGGACGGAGGTCTTGTGACGTGTGTAGAGGCAGGTGGGTGCTGCTGAATAAGTTTTTTTTTTGGTTATATAATGGTAAGTTTAATGATTTAATTTAGTATCATAATCGATTGGAATTAAAAAATATATATACATTTAATTAATAAAAAATTACATAAATTAATAATTTAATTTAAAAAATATAAATAATATTTGATTTGCAAAAATATGTTTATTTAAAATTAAGCTTTTAAACATTAACTTATTATTATTATATACAATAATCAAATTGTAATTTTAAAATAGTTATATAATTATTCTACAGATTATGTAATTTCTTTAATCATTATAATATAAAAATTAATTTAGTGGTTAGTTCTAAAATGTATTTAAATGTTTAGATTTAAAGTTTGATAATACATTTTAATAATAATTTGGAATAATATAATATCCTTAAATGCATGTGGATGTAAATATTAAATGAATTTCAATCTTTATTTGCAAGCATTTTATTAGAAAAACTTTAAAATTAATTAATTAGAACAGTTATATAAATATTAGATATTTATTCAATCTAAGTGTTATTGGATCCATATTTGTAGATTTATTAATAGATACCAGATTGTCCAATAATCTAGATATCTAAATTTAAGGTGTGCATGTAAGAACACCTCTATTTTTTATGCTGTACTGTTAGACTTTTGCCCCGGGGAGAGGGGGGAATATTAAGGAATACTACTATTTAGCATTAAATTATAATATATTTAGTTATTGTTTGGAAGTTCTTATTAAAAATAAGTTATCTAAGACAGTTATTTATTTTTAAAACTCTTTAACTTAAATTTTTTTAAAACAAGAAGTTAATTTTATAGATAATTACTTTTGATAAATAAATTCAAACAACCTTTATTATTAATACTAAGTCAATCACCAATAATGAATAGTTTATTTTCCTAAATCAAGATAAAAAAGATGCCACTTATTTAGATTAACCATACATATATAATAATTTATTTTAAATTTATAGAGAATTTGTAAAGTTAAGTATAAATTATTATATAATTAGATATGCTATAAAAAATATTACAAGATCGAAACACAAAGATAGGAATATCCAAACTTGAGATCTTGGATAATCAAGAGCTGGTTATTACTACCGGAACAAATTTGATCCGGTTAAGGGGTACAGTGATTTTTCAAAAGGTGTTGGAATGAGATCGCACAATTAAAATAGAGCAACCACTAGGTTTCGAATACAGCACGCAAGACGACACTGCATGTCAGCGACATCAACTAATCCATGACCAACGTGAAACATATTCGACGAAATACAAGAAGACGCAGCAATAAGGAAGTACTGTTACCCCAGCAATTCAACCATCGGGCCTACATCCTCCGCCTTCAACCCAACTTTAGTCCCTGAATCAAAATTATTGGCGGTCTTTTCGACGCCGGAAAAAAATTGAGACACAGAATCGTAGGACGAGCCACCTTCACTGAAGGCCTTCATTCCGCTGGATTGAAGCTCCTTAACCTTTTTCCTCAAGACATGCCCTTGTTCATCCACCAATAACGCTCGGACCATCCGCTCTATCTCCTCTCTTCCGACAATCTTCTTCCACGGCATCTCCTCCGGTCGGATCGCCACCCCAAGTTCCTCAACGAGCACGGCAGCGTTCATCCGTTGCTCGGCATGAAGCGGCCATGTTATCATGGGCACTCCGTTTACAATGCTCTCTAGAGTCGAATTCCATCCGCAATGGGTCAAAAATCCACCGATCGATGGGTGGCTTAATATTTCCATTTGCGGAGCCCAGTATGGGACTATGAACCCTACATCTCGTGTCTTCTCCATAAATCCATCGGGCAAGTGTTTGTTCATATCATTTGAACTAGTAATATTATTGGAAGAGGGCTCGTTGTTGCCCGCTGCGGAGAGATACGACGCATCACTAGCATTATCGTTGTGTGGGCGGACCACCCAAACAAACCTCTGTTGACTGAGCTCCAAACCCGAAGCTAACTCAGCCAACTGGTTAGCCGACAATGCTCCTGCACTACCAAACGACACATAAACTACGGACTCAACCGGTTGTCGGTCAAGCCACTCCTTGACTCCCTCTGGACGGTCCGACTCGTCGGTCCATGTGATCAGTGGACCAATAGGATGAACCGGTACCTTAATAATTCCTCTCATGGCATCATCATCCCTAAAAGCCGCCAGGGTCTTAGGTTCAAGATCTTGCCACGTGTTCACCAACAAGCCATCGAACAGCGGGATCTCACCCCCCATACGCTTGTGCTCGTGATACTGTGGATCTGCTCTGTCCAACAAGGGATCCGGCACTTCATCCGGTCTGACCGGCTTACAGCCAGGAATTTTCAAAGGTTCGGTTTGATTGACGTACTCGCCCCTTATTTCCTTATCTAGGACCGGAAGATAAGCTGTGAGAGCAAGAAACCATGCACCGGTGGTGATGTACGCGTACTTGGGGAGCTTGAACTCCTCCGCCAAGCTGATGCACTCGGTGGTGAACATCTGGAAGATGAGAACCGTGGGGTTCGGTTTCAAGGCGAGGAGGGCGGATCGGAAAGCGGGTCGAATTTCGCGCATGAGAACTCCGAGTTTCGTAAGCGGTTTGGCGTTTGGTTCCACCAGGGAAGAGATGTCTGGAGCCGGGATTTGTGTCACCTCCACTCCGTGGCGGTTGCCGAAAGTAAGAGGCTGGGTATCTTGGGTGGTTGTAGGTAGGAAAATAGTGATTTTGTAGCGCCGATCACGAGTGGCTAGAAGTTTGGCTAGTTGTAATACGGGGCGTAAATGTCCCATTCCAGGGCTTGTGAAGATCACTGCATGAGGTCTTGAGGCATCCATATGATGAAAGGAATGTTGGTGAGGACTGAAAATGTTTAATTTCCTTTAAGCTACCTCGCTCTTATATCTAACTAGCTGGCTAGCTAGCTAACTCACTCACTGCTACATGCATGGCTATATACAGACAAAGGAAATGATTTGCCACTGAGTCAATAATATATACTTATTTTAATTTATTTATTTAACACAGTGAAAAGAGAAATATTATTATTATTATACAGCTCAACTGACATGAAAATAAATCATTGACCGGTGAGTTATTGACGTACATTTATTTTCATTTATTCATTCATTTAAACAGTGGAAAGAACAATAATGCAGCTCAACTCCCATTAAAATAATAAATGGACCTCACTACAAGATATATAACTAAATAGGAAAATTTTAGAATATTAATTTGGAAAATTATAAAATTTCCCCAATATGGATAATCTAATAGGGTCATAAAGATTTTCTCTACTTAACAATTATAAATAGTGCATGCAACTAATAAAAATCCCTATATTTGATCCTATACAATAGGGCGATGATTAAAAATTTCCTATGTGATCCTATCTATTGGAATAATAAATAAAAATTTCTTATTTGATCCTATCTAATGGGACAATACAAAAAATTCCCTATTTGATCATCTCTAATGGGGGCAATGAGCAAAAAAAAAAAAACCCCCCCTTTTTTATCATATCTAATGAAACAATGAATAAAAATTCTCATATTTGATTGTATTTGATGGGACAATGAATAAACCCCTTATCTAATTATATCTAATAGAAGAATGAATTATAATCCCTAATTTTTTCCTATTTGATAGGGTAATATATAAATACCCTCCCTAATTAGTAATTAATAATATAATATAATAATAAAATCAGAAATTGGTTGGCTGAGAAATGAACTATATGAGCTTTTTGTTTGCATTAAAGTTTCGAATTTGCCCTTAGTTTTAGCATTGAATAAGGGTTGTTATGGCTAAATGTGTTTTTGGTAACAAATATTTTGTTATGTAAATACTTTTTTTATATTAATATTAAGTACATTATTTTTTATTATTTACTAAGGTCATGATTGTTACTAAAATTACAGATGAACATTAACAACAATTGATAATCGTTAATCCAAAGAATTATATTTTTAACATCAAAATATTTCATTGTCAAATATAACTCAATATAATTAAGCCAAAAACATATAAATAAACAATATCACTTCTAGCATCCTATCTCGAAATCATGTAATTAATATTCGATGTCAAGATGCCCTCTACTCTCTTGTTAGAGGACTTCTACATCGCATCTCTCTCTCTCTCTCTCTCTCTCTCTCAATAAGCCTTTGAGCTTCAATCATTCTCAATGTGTATCTATTGATTTCAATTATTTAGGATGATTTAATTCAACAACCCAACTCCCCTCTCTAATTTACGTCTTCAATCACACCATTAGTTCATGATAATTTTGATTAGTTTACGAACGAAATTAATCAATTAAACATTTGATTCTCTTTTTTGATTTCAAAGTTTTTTGGTAGTTAAACCGATTCATCTATTAATTTCAATTATATCTTCAACTCTCTCTCTCTCTCTCTCTCTCTCTCTCTATCTATCTATCTATCTATCTATCTATCTATCTATCTATCTATCTATCTATCTATCTATTCTTTGATTCTAATTTTAAAGTTTTTGTGTTGGAATCTTCTAGTTTTTGGTCCAAGTATTATGTGAATCAACTTTTTAATCATGGATTAATCTTTTGTAATGTAAAGAGTTTTATCTTTCATGATATTTTATACTTCTTTTTGTTATGCTTTCATACTTAATCTTTTATCTTCCATGGGTTAGATGAACTTCCATACCTCTCCTTATGATGGATGTAACATACTAGTAGTAACATCCCTCATTTTTAGTTTTTACTTCTGCATTGTACATTCAAAAGAAAAATAAAATAAAATTGATAAACTTTTTAAGGGTATTACAAATATTATTAGGGTATTACAATCTTTTTTACAAAAGTATTACAAAATAACCTTTCATTTTGTTTTGAAAGTATAATGCAAAAGTAAAATAAAAAATAAAAAAATAGAAGAAAAAAAAGATGTTACAGCCACATCTATTATGGAGAGGTGCGGTGTTCACCTAGCTCATGGTAGATGTAAGGTTGGATATGAAAACATTAAACAAAAAGAAAGGTTACGAAGCCTACTGATACCGATTTAAACCAATAAAAATTGCTAACATAGAACATAACATCTAAAGCCCTAATATTATATTCCAACTCAAGCTTTAATAATATCTAAATCACCTGTACCACGACAACTAAGCAAACACACCTAATCTTGAGAAAATAACATGCTCACCAAAACATACTCACATACAATAAGAACATTGTAAAACCTAACATGACATACCACTAAGGCACACAACTACCATAATAGGTAATAATCCCCAAAAAGTATTATCACCATACTCATGCTTTCAAAGGCAACTTAATAATTATATCTTACCATGCTCAAAGCACACCATACTCATAAGATACAACATAAAAAGCTCATGATAATATATGTACTAACATGCCACACTACCAAACATCTAATACAATCATATAGTAACTAAGTAGTGTACAAATTGCAACTAAAAAAGTAATAACAATATTAGTAGCAATTAATAACTACTGCCATCTCCATAACATGAGTATTCGATGTATTGCCATTGCTAAAACAATAACAATGACAATACACAGCGGTAACTACTAATATCTCTACAATATGGTAGTGCACATAAAGCAACTACTTAAATAATGATCCCAACAGGATTTAATATCCTTTAATAATGATCTGTAATAACCTTGATTACCTAAAATAATTGGGTATTACAATGTTACATTATATGCCACTATGATCGGGGTACATAAGTGTTTTGAAGTTATAAAGGCTAAGAATACTATTTTTCTTGAGTGCTAATATGAAAAAGGTACACAAGTGCCCTTTGGTTTTCATTGTATACCCTCAAGTAAATTACAAGTAATTTTGTGTGTGGTTTTATAGTTTCCCTAGTGCACTACCCCTTTCATAATTATAAGTGGTAATATGGTGATTTATTGGAACTGGCTTTGATATGGTGGTCTGGTGGTTGCCTTTATGCACCATCTTTTGGTATGGATATTGTTTTGGTGTGTTGGTTATATACAACCCCATGGTTAAGTGGTACCTTATCTTGTGTTAAGAAGTGCAATATTTTTATTTGATGAAAGTAGGGTGGAGGTTTGTTATCATGATTTTCCATGCTGTTAGGATGTTTGAGTATAATTCTAAGCATGATTGTAACACCTCGAGTCGATAAAACCACGCGGGGGGATATGTTGGAGCACTTTTAATTGACTGGCTGACCCCACAGATCAACATGAGTCCAATTTCAGCGCATTTTGTCCTCACTCACACACTTTTCAAGAAAATTTTAGAAAATTTCCAAAACTTCCCAAGATGGTCACTCATCCTAAAAATTAATCAACGGCCTGCACACTTAATTGTGGATTTCTTTAGGATGGAATTATCAAAAGGATGGTATACCATATTGATATAAGTAGTTAGATCAATCCTTATAATACTCCGCTCAAGTTGGGGTATTGCAATGATTGGATGCGTATTTTCCATTTGATCCATGATTGTTGTTATGTTATCAAATGATCTATCTCCTTAATTTCATGTTGACCTTAAGTACGTAATTCTATCTCTCTACGATAATCATGTTACTTAGTATTTACTCGTACAATATTTTACTTTGTTATGGTCACTACTAATTAATTTACACGAGTAGATGATTCACATGTGTGTTACATGTCTTTTTTTGTTCACTTTACAATCACTAAGAAGTATTCCCTTAGGGTTTGGGTTTTGGAGATTCATGTATTGTAATCCTAGCTTCTAAGCCTTTTGTGTACTTTCTTAGTTCCACCGTATCTATTTATCTCCTCTTCTCCACTGTATCTATCTTTAGGAGTTAATCTTTGTATGACTCTGTCCTTATGTTTGTTTAAGAACTATTTTTGTTATGTGATGAACTTAACTATTATATATATTGAATCTAATTATTATATGTGATGCACCTATACATTATTTATCATAAACTTGCACTCATATATTTTAGTATCTGTCAAAGATATAGATATAGTAAGAACTATATAATTACAAACATAAGCCCTTGACTATAAATTAAAGTTATAACTTAAAAAAAGGATCATGTTTTTGTATATAGATATTGCAAAGTATAAAAATGACCATGTTTTGTATATAAGTATTATAACATATAATAATGGTTATATGTACATAAATAAAATTTATAAAATTATAAAAAATAATCCTGTATAGCTAAATAAAATTTATTATATTAAATAAAAATTCTGAAGCGTAACTTATAAGAAATTTTTGAACCTATAGTATAAGAATCGGACAAAATTAGCATATTATGATAAATAAATAATTAAGTAAATAAATATTCGGTGATAGCTTAACTAGATCTCGGAGTGTATATAAGAGAGCGTTAAATGTGTTTGGTTGTTACTAGATCGAAATTTAACGATATTTAATAATATTTCAGTTTTAGGCTTCATTTGGTTTATGGAAAATCGGAAAGAAAGGAAAAACAATTAGATGGAAAATTATTTTTGTACGTTTGGTTGTAAAAAAAAATCTAAAGGAAAGAAAAAAAGAAGAAAAACATTACGGAAAGTTACCCTATACTATTTTCTTAAGCCGAAGGGGAGGAAAAAAAGAAGAAAGCAAAGGAAAATTTTCAGACTGTCCTTCCTCGACCCGTCGACCCTCATTTGCTCCCGACACAGGCTCCTTCAATGTCATCCCGCTCATCCTCCTCTTCTGCAAGTCAATCAATCTCTTTCTTCGACTGATTTTTGTAATCTTCACTGTCTTTCGATATTGAGCTCCAAACTTCGGCTTATTTTCTTTAACTTGGTCCTGCAATCTATTCGGCCCCTCCCTCCACCTTCACTTCTTGTCTAACCACCACCTATCGTCACCTAAATTGGTTGAAAAATATTTTTCCACGTAGTGATTGGTGGAAACTACGGAGTGACTCCGATTGTAAACGCTGATCAAGACGCCCCAGGCAGGAATATTGCATAGCCTAAAAGCCAAAATTTGAAAATGTATAGAAAAGTCCAACGGGCACTGTTACGATGCCTTGATGATAGGTCATTGCGAAGTACTGCAACTGTTATGATTTTAATACTGCATCGATCTGCGATTATTTTTCTAAAATGAGATATAATTAAGTGGATAATTACTATCTGCATCAAATTTCCCTTATTTACTATCCCTCTACCTACCCTCATTATTACGGCTTCTGGGGTTGAGGATGTGATTGGTGGAAGTGGTGTAGATTGGACTAGTGGGGTTAAGCAGATGGGTAGCGCATTGTCGTCATCATTCATGGTACAGTCATAGGATTATAGTGATTCGAGTTTTGGCATTGAATACGAGAGGAAGAAGATGCATATGCAGATAAAGAAGAGATTCTTGGTGAACACGCAGAGTCCGAGTATGAGTTCGCTGTCGTTGGAGTCTTCGGGTTGTGGTTCTGTGATAGATTAGGAAAGCGTTGAGGAAAATGAATTGAAAGGACTGACTGGGTTTTCGCTTCTAGTTTGTAAAATTGGGTAATTAATGGTCGGGTCTTATTTCTTTTCACTTTCCTTGCTAACACAGAATTTGCTTCGTTGACTTTCCACATTCAAATTTAGATAAGATTGATCTTTTGGATTGAATTATTATACTAGGAACTTCATACCCCCATACTTGAATGGTCATTCAGTCTCCTGGGGTAGTTAAACCCATATTGATCACTTTTGGTGCTTGAGTTAAGGTGCCGCTCCCTTTTTCCTAAATAACTGCACCTCTGATCTAAATTTGAGAGAATATGCAGCAATTGGCAAGTATACTTGGTATCCAAACTAACAATTGTATTAAATGTGATTAGTTACAACTTGTTCCGATTGTGATGCTATTGGTACTGCCCCTGTTTGGCAGGCTGGCAGCTTCCTGTTACCTCCCACCATATTCAGATAAGCGTTCAGACATAAGAGTTTATCTTAGTTGCATCTGTTGTGAATTTCCTATACAAAGTCTATGATATTGATACCGAATTCTTTCACATGTTAGTTTCTTCATTTATTAATCATGGAAAGATGCCTTTTTACTTTGTTCTTTAGGAAACCAAATTGACATACCTTAGAACTGAGTGTTTAAAAAGGCCTGAATGGCATCCTAAGTGTCTGTGTTGTGGTATCTATTCATCTGGCAGAAACTTTCCTTCTACTACACTTCTCGCTTCAAAATTATTTTTGATTTCTAATATACCATGTAGGTCATGTTTTATACTATGTAGTCTCTAGAGTGTGTCGCTGATCCTTGTGGATGACTTCAGCTCCTTCGTTTATGAGTTATGAGTTTCTATCATCCTTGTGCATATACCCCAAACATGGAGAAACTATGTACGAACTTCAGAATATAGATCTTCCATAGTGGATATGTTCATGTACGACTTGATTCCCTCTCTCCTATGAAGAGAGATGAAGGCAAACTTTGATCATTCAGATTGAATGTGAATTGCTCTTACTCATGTTTGAAATGAAAAATAATATGAAATATTTTGTATATTTTTAATTTTTTTTAAAAATTATTGTAAGTTTTTTTTATGTAATATTTAAGAATTTTTCTAAACAAAATTTTACATTAGTATTGAGTTTATAAAGTTTTTATGATTTGTTAATATATAAAGGTATTAAAATAATAATAATAATAAAGTTTCCTTAGAATTTTCTTTCTAGAAAACCAAATACAAAATATATTTTAAAAGTTAATTTTTTTCATTTTTCTTTCAAAAGAAAGTTATTCATGTAATATTTTAGAATAGTTCTATAAAAAAATTGGAATTAGAATTGATTTTATGGAATTTTTATAAATTTTATGTAATTTTTTTATGTATCAATATAATATTATAATTTTAATTAAATATATAAAAATATTTAAATAATAACATTTAACTTTTCTTAGAATTTTCTTTCTATATACCAAACACTAAAAATATTTTCCAAGAATTTAATTTTCCACAAAATTTTCTCCAACAACCAAACAAAGGAAAGAAAATTATATTCTTTCAATTTTTTTCCTCTATATTTTCTTTTCCATTTAATTTTCTTCAAACCAAAAAGATTCTTATTCTTTATTAGATCTCAAATTTTTCCTCGACCATAAATTCAGAGCGTATCTTTATTTGACTTTGCGTCCTTGTCTTGTGAAGCCCGTGGGCTATGCTACTGTGTGCAATGATTTTGTGAAGAATATTAATCAAGCTATTGTAATCGCGTACTCTTGCATATGCAGGGCAAGTATGTCTACAATGGCGGAGTTAGGCCACCAAGAAATTTGACGGCATCCGAACTCATAAACAATGATGCATACGGGGACGGCATTTAGGTGCCGCCCCATCCCAAAAACGTTTTATCTTTCAAAAACTTTTCGGTCGTAGGATTTATATTAAAATTATTTAATTAATTTTTATAAAAAAAATAATAATTAAAATTAACAAAAATAAATAATTATTTTATTTTATTTTTATTTTTTTCTTAATTTTAGTTGATTTGATCTATTTTTAAAAAAATATATATATAATTTTTTAAAGTTTTTTATCGTTCCATTTTCTAATTTTTTAAAAATAATGTTTCTACGTTTTTACTCTTTTTCGTTCTTCATCCCCATAACGCTGCTCATAACCAATAGTGCATGTTCCAACCACTCAATTAATAATTAATTATAATACATTCATTCATATATATTAATTTTTAACTCTTAAACTATATCATAATTATTTTATTTTAATTATATTCAATGTGTTTATTTATTTGACTCTAATTATATTAATAATAAGCATAAAAATCTAACTAGCTAATTTTTATTTTTAATTTTATTAATAATATATTTTAAAATTGTATAATTAATTTTTAAATGAATAGTTTTTTCTGAGACTTTTAAAATAATAATATCTCAATATTATTAACTTTGAAATATATTACTCAAAATAAAATATTGGTTTAACAAGAGGGATAATATATAATTTTAATGATAATATATTTTAAATAATAAATAATTGTAACATCTCGAGCACTTTCTAAGAATGCTTTCTGATTGATTGGTCGGCCCCATGGATCAATACGAATCCTTTTAACACGTTTGGTCCTCACTCACGCACTTTCCGATAAATTTTTAGAAATTATTTAAAACAATGGAGTTTTTAGGACGGAATTACCGAAAGGATTATGGTATATCATGTTGATATAAGTAGCTATATCAATTTTCATAACACTCCGCTTAATTTGGGGGTATTACATTCACCCTCACTCAAAGAATACAACGTCCTCATTGCGTCTCAACCACCAACCGTCTCAATACAGTTTATCCCAAGAATCGTTATGGTAGGTGGTTGACTAACTCTTCCAACTTCAACTCATGGTCGTGGTTTTGCTCTTATACCATTTTTAACATTCTGAGTCGATATGACTTTGTGGGGCTACCTTGGTGAGCTTTCTGATTGATCGAATGACCTCACAGATCAACATGAGTCATTTCAGCGTGATTTGTCTTCACTCACATACTTCTTGAGAAATTTTTAAAAAAGTTTCAAAATTTCCCAAGAGGGTCACCCATCTTAAAAATTGTTCAATGGCCTGCACATTTAATTATGGAATTCTTAGGACAGAATCAAAAAAATGATGGTATACTATATTGATATAAATAAAAATATCAATCCTTATAACACTCTACTCAATTTGGAAGTATTACAATAATAATAATAATAATAATAATAATAATAATAATAATAATTATTATTATTATTATTATTATTATATAGGGATACTATAGAATTAAATATCCGACTCTGTCACTGTGTATGTATGCACACACACACACACGTGTGTGTGTGTATTCATGTAACACCCCCATTTTTTAGTACTTAAAATTTTTATTTTATGGAAGCGTTAATTACAAAAATACTGGGTGTTACTGACACACTCAGTATAAGTCTGGCATCCTCTGCCATCCTTACACTAAGTGGTAAGGCTAAATTATTACTTTACTTAAATAACATTTATAATAAGGCAAGTTAGAAAATTTCACAAAAGATTACATTGTCCTGATAAGTACAAAAAGATCAGGCAAAGAGTTGAAATATAACAAAAGGAAAATAGCAAGGAACTTAAGAGTCCACAAGATATCGGGATCAAAAAGTGCCGCGGTAAACATTAGATAGTCCTAACTCTCATCCCTTTACTAGAAGCCATCAAGTCAAACCCTCAAAGTACTCCTATAGGGTCATCACTGCCCATTGAATAGGTAGGAGATCATGAAACGGAACCCGTTAGTACTAGGGTATTGAATAACCCTTTATACCAAACTAATATAAACAACTAGCATGGAACACATACATGACATACAACAACCATAGTATAAGAAATTTAAGTATTCATATGAGGATCGATATGCAGTAATCATTTAGATAATCAAATTCTATCAAGGTCACATACTACTCATATTCATTTATATGAAACAACTAAAAGCTTACCAAACAAACATACTAAAGATGCTTTCTACAGTATGATTAAGAATAACCAAAACCCAATCACCATAAAGGCATCATGCTAGGACATGGTATAAACATTGAAACACACATGAGATGATCATAGCACAACAATCATAATAGGTAAATAATAATCACCACACCACATACTATTCATGTGTATTTATTTAGAACATAATAACACTTATCAACCAAGTGTCCAGAGATGCTCTTTGAAGTAATAATTAGAACCCAAAAGCCAGCATAAAAATCATAACATTCATAGCATGACTCATATCCCAGCACCAATCCCAACAGAATTCATAACATCACAAGTAAGACACGGAGGCACAATACCAATTTTAGGTAGTTAGGCACAAGGCCACTACCAAAACCATTGGTAGGAATAAGGCTACTATCGACAAACTAAATTATCCAATAACAATCATTCCAATTAAATCATATCATTCCCATTTTTATTTACTCAAGGGGGATACAATAATAACTTGGAGATATAAAAGTACACCGGTCATACCAACGCACAATGCATCACGGTACCCTCTAACCATCCAACCTAGAGATATAACAACACTTTGGTCATACTAGCACACATGGCTACACAATACCTTCCTCACCTCAGACACCTAATCCTTAAGTATTGATACCCCCTATAGGCCCCATAGGTCATCTATAAAGTAGACTAGGGCTTTACTAGGGCACAACCAGCATACTAGAAAACCAAAAAAATCGAGGACTCCTACCTTGACTCTAGGGTAGCTACCCCTAGAGAAAAATCATTCCCAAATATGAGGTCTTTCACTATATGAATTATTATTTTATAATGTGATCACACATATCATATATTGCACAATTGTTCTCATTTCCATACTTATCCATTTTTCATTTATTTTCAATTATCTAAGTCAACCTTAAGGTCAACGGTCCAAAATAAGGTCAAATCCAACACTAAAGTCAGTATATTAAAATCTAAGGCCATCCTATGTCAAATTATTCACATTTGGGCTCATTAGATCAAAAATGACCAAAATACCCCTAACACCAATAATCATCAGATTATCATCCATTTAAATACTAAATCTATTTTATTTATTTATTTGTCATGAAAAGGCTAAAAAAATAATCTAATTATTTATTATGAAATTTAAAGTATCAAATATGCCAAAACCATTTTGCCCTTACACATGTTTCAGCATACAAAACCCTATCATACACTTTTAAAACGTAAAAAATACATGATCGCATAATCAATGATATATAATACATATTAGACATGATTTTCAGGATAAATATCATAAATATCATAATGACGAAATTACTCCTAGGACACACATCTATAATTATTATTTCACAATTATATCCAAGTATGCTTACCCTATTATTTTATACATACTTATCACACAAAATATTTTTTTAGTTATTAAAATCATCTTAATCATACTTTCGTACCCAAAATATTTTATATCAGATAACCGTCTTAATTTACCGATTTTCATTATAACAACAAATAACACATTATTATAACGAACAAATTATACTTAACATATTTCATGCACAAAAAACTTAATGTGCTATCATACAATATTTATCATTTTAGTAAAGTATAACAGTTACCTCAATTCTAGCAAAAATATAAAATTAGCAGTATCTACTAAAATTATTAGGTCCAGCTAATCATTTAATAATAGGTACCAAAATTTATAAGACAAAATAATTTTCTTGTAGCGTGAGGACTACATGAATGCTGAGGGGGAGGGCTATTGTAGTTAGCTAGCTGGAAGGTGAGGTAGGAAGAGGTGGCAGCGGGTAGTGGAGATGGTGACAATGGTTGGTGGTTTTGTTGAAGTTGCGGTTGTCGGCGTAGATGGTTGGCTTGGGTGGAGGTAAAGGGTGCAGGAGTGGTGATGGGCAAGGCTACTAGGTGAGTGCTTGCTACACTGGGGGTGGAGGTAATGTAAGGCTGGTGTTGTAAGGGTGTCTGAAGGTGGTTGGAAGGAGTTGTGGCTTGTGTTATGCTGCTAGTTATTAGGTGTAGGTTAGGGTAGTATGTAGGAAGAAGAGGGGTGGTGGCTTCGCTGAGGAAGAAAAAGGAAAGGGGCTAGGAGTTGGTGGTGATGGTTGGTTGGTGGCTCGAAGGAGAGTGTAGAGGAAGAAGGGAAGGCTATTAGGTGCTGGACAAGGATGAGCGGAGGATGGTTCTCTTGGGAGTGGAAAGGGGTAGTAGGAGAGGAGTTGGTTAAGGTAATGCAAGGGGATGAAGAGGAGGAAATTGGTGGAGAAGCTAGAAATATGAAGGGTTGTGACAGGGGAAGAAGGTGAAGCCTAGGGTGGTTGTGGTGGTGCATGAAATGGCTAGGAGGTGGAAGTGGAATGGGTTGGAAGTGGAAGTGGAAGAAGGAGAAGGGAGGTGCAGGATAATGGAGAAGGTGGTTGGGAGATGGCTCGGTGGGGAGCTGGGTGTTGGTGACGAGAATGATGATGGCTGGGTGATGGAGATGATTTGCTGGAGTGAAGCCAAACAAGTAGAGAGGGGGAGCACGGGTGAGGGACTGATTGGCTCGAGGAAGGGTGTCAAAAAGCAACAGAGGAGGAATTGATTGTGAAAGCGAGGGAGTGTGTCGTGTGCATGTGTGGTGTGTATAAGTATATACGCAGGGTCGGCCTTACATTTTTTGGGGCCCTAGACGTATAAATTAAATGAGGCCCCTCACATACAATAAAAATAAATTTATGTAATAAAAGATCACTTAAATTTAATTTTTCTTACCTTTTGAGATGCAAATTCATTGATTAGGTGATGCAAATTAAGTTTTGACACCAAATCTTTTTTGATCTATATAACATATAAACCATTTAGTCTTTTTTGAGACATAGTTGACCGTAAAAAAGATTTTATTAATTTTAACTTAGAAAAATTTCTCTCTACTGATGCAACTGTGACAAGAATAGTTAATAGTATTTGATATGCAACCAAGGCATTTGGAAAAGAGTTTAATTTTTGTATAAAATTAATAATGTCTAACAGGACTTTTGCTTCATCTTTAAAAACTTTTAGTTCAAAATATAAAATCCAAGCTATCAAGATCTGAAATTGTATCGTGTTTCAAAAAAAAATTCAAGATTAAGACATTTTGTTTTCAAGCTCTCATCATCTAATGATTTCAACCTATTTAGATAATATATAAACCCAAAAACTTCTTATATTTTAAATTATTCAAACCTTCTTTCAAAAGAAGAAATGGTTCTTTCTATGAATTACTCTTCTTTCACAAAATATTGGTTCTATATCCATCTCGAAAGCTAATTCTTTAGCAGAAATAAGTGATGCGGTGAATCCATTTTCTCTATAATTTTTCAATATCAATATGCATATCTTTAGCTTGTAAGGTCTTACTAACTGCATTAACAACAAATAATAAAGCATACCAAATTATCAAGCCTACTAAAAATTCAAAATTTTCAAGTTTGTATGTAGCCAAACAATAAGCTTCACTTTTTGTTTTAGGATCATCACTAGTTTCTACTAACTCAAGTAGAGCATCTCTTACTTGTGAAACTTGAAATCTGATTGCTGTAACACTTTCAATATGAATTTCCCAATGAGTTTGTGATATTGATTTTACTGTTAAAGAAGGTCCATATTCTTTTAGAATTTTCCATCTTTTAGTAGAAGACAAAAATATTGAATAAATTTGTTGAAGCACTCCAAAAAATGTAATAGCTTTGGAACAAAAACTAGCCATATCAAAAAGAAACAAATTAAGAGTATGACAACGACATGGTGTATAAAAAGCTCTAGGATTTATATCTAATAACTGTATTTACACACCTTGATGTTTCTCTTTCATATTAGACCCATTATCATATCCTTGACCTCTCACATCACTAATATCAAGACTATGATTATTTAATGCACTTTTAAGTTCATAAAAAAGTCCCTCACTGGATGTATCATTTACATTTAAAAATTCTATAAAGCATGCCTCTATTTTTACCAAAAGAGATGAAATATTTACACATATTAATACAAGGGACATCTGTTATTGATGACTTACATCAGGAGTACAATCAAGTATGATAGAAAAATACTTTGATGCTTTAACTTATCTAACAATTGTGCATTTTATTTCTTTTTGTATCCTATAAACAAGATAATGATCATGTATTTCACTTGTCTGAATACGTCTAAAATGTTCTTACATTATTGGATTAAATTTGGCAGTTATTTCAACAAGACTTAAAAAAATTTCATTGCTATCTTCATAAATTTTTTCATTTATCCCTCTAAATGTCAAGTTTTTTTTGCAAGAGTTTTCACTACACCAATAATTCTCAATAACACATTCCTCCGGTGCTCTTTTTCTTTCTTTATATGATCTTGTAATTTGTCATCAATTGTTTTTTCATTTCATAATCTTATATTCACATCGATCGAAAAAGACATATTAACGATGTGTTCGCTGCTTGTTTCGTGTGCCTCGAGTTTAGCAACAAGATTTTTCCAATCTTTGCAACCATCATTTACTAATTGAAAATTAAAAATCAACTTTGAAAATAGTTTACAACAAAAGAAAAATACTCTATCTAATTTCATTGAGTAAACTAACCATGTGCGGTCATGTATTTCTCCATTTCTTAATTTTCTAGTGTAATGTATTGTGAAAAAAATATCTAGAGTTATCATCTTTACAAAATTCTTGATTGTTATATCTAATAGGTCCCTTTTCAACTATCAAATCTCTCAAGTTATTACTAATATTTTTCCAATTTATAGGATCGTATATATCTGTATCTACGTGTGAATTAATTCCATCAACACATTCATTTTTATCCTCAAATCCTTCATGTTCTTCATTATGCTCCAAAATAATACTGATATTATTATCACCCAGAGGTTGTTCATTTGCAATATTTTCACGTATGTTTTTAGAAGTATCTAGTTTGCTACTACTAATAAATTTATCAAGTGCACCTTTCTGAGAATAAATAAACTCTTCAACTTTTCTCTTTTTCTTACGTTTCTTATAGCCATATTAATGCTTTCTAGTAGACATCTTTAAACACACACAGAAATAAATAAAAAAACAATGATAAAATATACAATAAGCTAATGAAAGAAATTGAAGAGAACACCAGATGGTTGTTTTGGAATAACTACAAATGTAGATTATAATATTTTGTTATAATACTTAAGTGCCTACAAAAATATGAAGTAAAAAAAAGAATATCAGTGTTAGGAATACAATTATACAAATGAATAGAAATATAAATGAAAATGAAGTGTAAAATTACAATGAAAATTAGTTTAACATATGAAAACTAGTGTAATAAAAATCAAAATATTTACTTGAAGTCTCAATGGAGCGTGAAAAATTGATAATTATATTAACTTATTAATTAATGATCTATATATAATTTAGTCTACTATTAATGTAAATTACTTGCTGGCTAGCATTTTTGTCTTGTCTAAATATTTTTTATGCGTCCAAGTTCTTACGAAGCGTAAAATATGTCATCCGTCTCCACATCTCGTTTAGACTTGTTTTTCATCCAATTGATTGAAGAGTAAAACCTGTCATCCAACTATTGAAAGCTCTTTATACAATTTTTTCTCCATTTACACTTATTTTCTTAATTCATCACAAATAAAATCTATAAAACTAATTAAATAAATAAGGGAGTAAGGAGCTTACTTATTTACTTACTAATTATTAATGTAAATTAGTCCAGCCAAGCATAGCAACACTGAACAATAGCAATTAACAACAACTGTGTCTATTTGTTGGGAATAGAAGATGTAATTCCCCAAAATTTTAGAAAATAAATAATTTAATAAATAACTTTTATTAGAAATAAATTAGCTTTTAAAATTATTTAATTTAATTATTTTATGGATCTTTGAATATATAAATTTGGACGGAAATATTTAGTAAATTAAAATAGATATTTTGTTATTTTATCATACTATTTTTATTTAAATAATTTTTCAAACTAATATTTTACTAACCTTATCCTTTTTAAATTAATATATTAAATTATAATGAATTAAATTATTAAGTTAAATAATTTATCAAGAATATTACATTTTATGATTTTATAAATTAATTTATTTTATTTCTCCTATTTTCTCATTTCCTTTTTTCTTTTCCTTCTCCTTTTTCTCCTTTTTTCTTCTTCCTTCTCTTTTCTTTTTTCTCCTCCTTGGGCCGCCCGCACCGTTCTGCATCTCCCCCTCCCTTGCGCGCTTGGGCTAGGCCCGTTCTCCCCCCAGCTCCTCCTTCTCCCACTCATGGCACACCCAGTCTGTCCCTCCTTTCTTTTATTTTCCTGGACCGGTCGGCTTACCTTTTTTCTTTCCTGCACCGGTACAACCGCCCACTCACACCTCCCCTTCCTTTCTCTCTTCTCCCCATGCCCGACCACCATTTCTACCCTTATCGAGCATGTCGGTCGCCTGCAGCTACCATGCCCGACCATCACCTACCTCCCTGCTACTCCTCCTCTCTCCCCCGTCATTTTCTTTCCTATTTTGAGCCAAACCAGCTCCTAGACCATAGCTCGCATGCCCTCTCCCTTTCCTTCTTCTTCCCTCCCTTTCCCCTGCCAACCGACAGCCCTGCCACCTACGTCCTCTCATCAGCCAGCCACCTGCCTCCTCTCTTCTCCCTCTTCTTTTTCTTCATCCCTCCTTGCCTCATCCTACTCATAATTTCTAGCATCTCCCTTCCCCGACCTCCCTCTTCTCTCCTTTCTCCTCCCTCCCATTTTCCTCGGTTTTTTATCGCCACCGCTTACACCACCGCACCCAGCCTTACATGCATGAGTGTGTTGGCCAACCTTACATATACATATACACCATTCTAGTAATATGGTAACATATGATATTTGTTCTTGTTTTTTTAAATGCATATTTCGACCTTCCTTATTGAATATTTATTATATTGGAAAATAATTTAGTGGTACATTATGGTCAATACATAATATTCAAACATTATTTATTTATTAATTTTTTGTAGAGATATGGCGAGCAAAATAGTTGATAGAGATAGTAAAGATGAAGAAGGGAATATTAGACCAACTATTCTGAGAATCATCATGGACATGCAAAAGAGAGAAGAACAAGTTGAGTTAGGATGAAATACTTACAATCTTCCCATTTTCCCTTACGCAGACATGTTTCTGATGTACATTTCACTCGTCACACGTAACCGTACTCTTATCTCTTATAATAATTGGAAGCAGGTTCCAAAGGGTCACAAGAAGCATATTTGGCAAAAAATCACGGTAATTATGATATTTTATTTAATCATTTTTGTATGTCAAATGTTATTCATTTTAATACATTAACATCGGTATATATCTATATGTCTTATTTTGCATAGAGTTTTCATTGTCTTGGAGACTAGGAAGAAATGACTTCTTAGACATTGTGGTGAGCGTCTAAGAATATTTAGGTCATACTTGGCTAGTATAAATATGTATAGAAAGAGGGATGGCTCTCTATGGTAGAACCCACCCAAATGATATGGTTTCATTGATCAAGAAAGTTGGAACTAATTTATTGCATATTATTTTTCGGAGGTATTTGTTAGATAACAATTAAATTTTTTGATTAAGAATATTTAATTGATATTTAAATAACCATGTGGTTATATTTTAGTATGTAACACAGGAAAAAAGTGTCAAAAATGAAGAGATTGCTAAGCAGAATAAATACTGGAATAATATGGCTCTCAAAGGCTATGCGGGCCTTGAAGAGGAGTTGGTATAAGATTTTGGTTTATCTATTTACATATAAAAGTATAATGTTATAATAATATTATTAATGTAAGATTAATCTTTAATTTACATCTTATAGCCCAAGACTTGGATCCATGTACCTAATCCATCAATATTGGTACAGTATGGAAGAAGGCTAGAGCAACAAAAGATGGATATATTAATGAAGACGTAGATGGAGTTGCCAAAAAAAAATTGTAAGTTTGTAGATATCCTAAACCCTACTTAATTTTCTTTTATAAAACTATTATATTATGTTTATTCCTATAAGCTAAATTTAAATATAGTATATACATTACATGATGAACTTAAAACGTCAAATGTTGTATAGGGAGTGGAGCAATATAACATTATGTCCCAAGATATAGGAATTGTAGAAAACTCTAGAAGACACAACTAGGAATAACTTGGAAGTTACCCATCTTCTGTTTACGGATGATACGATAATTTTCTGTGGGGCATCGGTTGGTAATATGAGGAACTGGAGAAGTTTGATTGATTATTTCTACTTACTATCAGGTCTTCAAGTCAATTTTAGCAAATCAGTTGTAATCGGGCTAGGCGTGGATGAGGATTTCAAGAAAGAAGCTGCAGAAATAATGGAGTGCAAGGTAGGATCCTTACCTATCAGTTACCTAGGCCTGCCTTTGAGGGATAATACAAGAAAAATAGAGGTCAGGAAACCAGTGATTGACAAGTTAAAGCAGAGATTATCGAGGTGGAAGGCGAGAGTTCTCTCAAGAGCATGAATACTAGTCTTAATTAAAAGTGTTCTAAATATTCTACCAATGTATTACTTGAGCTTGTTTAGAATCCCAAAAGGGTTCATGAATAAAATCATAAGTATATAGAGAAACTTTTTCTGGAGCAGTAGTGGGGACAGGAAGAAGTTACCACTATCTAAATGGAGTTTGATTCAAAGGCCCAAATCCATAGGAGGTTTGGGTGTGGGGGATATAGTCTTAAGGAACAACTCTCTACGTTTCAAATTGTGGTGGAGATTTTTTACAGTAGATGGGGATTCATAGAAGAGAATTATCTCTTCAATTTACTTAGGATATCATTTTAGATCACTAGAGATTCCGACATCGAGGACAAGGTGGTCTCCGTGGATGGATATTGTAAGAACTGTTAGAGAAAATTCTATCCTTAGTTCTGGCATGAAAATTGTAATTGGGGATGGTAAAATTGTCAGGTTTTGACATGATGATTGGACTGGGAAAGGACTATTGAGGAACATTTTTCCTATACTATTTAGTATAATAGGGCAGCAAGATGAAAAGGTGGCAGGGATGGGAAGTTGGGATGGATCTCATTGGGTTTGGAAACTCGGGTGGAGGAGATAGCTTTTCGAGTGGGAGGAGATCAATTATAGGTAATAATTCAATATTTTTGTCTAAATAACGATAAGCAGGACTCGGTTGTTTGGGTGCATAATGGTATTGGTGTCTTCTTAGTGAGATCCTTTTGTCAGGCGTACTATCAGTTGTTCTCCAGGGATGTTTTGAGTGCTAGCCCAGCCAATCTAATGTGAAGAATCTTAGCGCCCCTAAGGTTTAAGCTCACAGCATGGTTCGCGGTTCAACAAAAGCTCAACACTAAGGAAAGATTAGCCATATTGCAAATCATTGATATGTGTGAGGCTGCTTGTCCTTTCTACAATTCGAAGCAAGAGACGATCAATCATATTTTTCTCCATTGTGATGTGATAGGGAAGGTTTGGTATGAGATTTGTGACTGGGTTGGATACCTGTGGGTGATCCCTAAATCAGTTGAAGATAACACTACTGTGTGGCTAGGAGTCATCAGTAAGGGTCTAAAGAGGTTGATTTGGCAAGCCAAATTTTTTGCTATTATAGGCACCATTTGGGAATTCAGGAATAAAAAAGTTTTCAATAAGATTGAATTTTACAGTGGATGGATGCTTATGCTTATCAAGATGAGAATTTGCTTTTGGATTAAAAATGGTAGAAAAGATTTTCCTTACAGATCAGAGGAGGTGGTTACAATATCCAAACCTTCTAAAGTTATGAGGTTTTCTTTTGTCTCTTGTGACATTTGTGTGTTTGTTTTTTTGCTTTTGTGCACTACTAATTATCAAAAAAAAGAGCTTAACTTGGCCAACAACTTATTCACTAATAATTTTCTTGATTAGATAATTATCTCAAATTATTATTATATATGAAAATTCTAGTAACTAACCCATTTTTTATATACTATATATATAGCAATAATAATCAAAATTTAAACCTTCATTTATTATTATTATTATTATTATTATTATTACTACAATAATTGTCATTAATTCAAAATTACCAGGTATTATAGTGTTAAACTATGCAATACATTGCATAAAATAAATTACCATATTTGAATGCGAGAAAAAAAGGTAGTAATATTTTTATAAATATTAAATAATTATATTTTAACTTAGAAAAATACCTACAATAATCAGTGGAAACTGTCTCAATAGATAGATGAAACTACTAGCAATGATTGGTAAAAACTACTCTCAATAAGTAGAGGAAACTGCTATATATTTATATGGAAAATAGGGTGGTTTTTAATTTATAGAATCTATAAGTATAAGATATATCGAAAGTTAATTAATGTTTAAAAAGTGTAAAAACTAATATGATGATGGCATCACCTAAATACATCCTTTTACATAATAGTTTGCTACTACTAGTAGCACAATATACATACATACATACCTATATATATATGCCCCCTTACCATAATCTTATACTCATACATACAGAAACGTTAGTTCAAGGAAACTTAGAAGCTAGAATCAAAGGAGGGAGAAATCTTGAAGATCTTGTTTGAAGCATTGTACTTAGAGGTGGCAATCGGGTCGGGTTCGAGTCAGGTTATAACGGGTCGAGTCATTCGGGTCATTTAACTTTTGTGGGTTGGGTCGGGTCATTGCCTTATTTGGGTTGGGTCGATTCCGGGTCTTTCGGGTTAATTTGTCCGGTCGGGTCAGGTTCGGGTTAAGCAAACTCGGATTTAGGTCATTTTGGGTTAACTTGACTAGTATGGTCATGTTAGTTTCGGGTCATTTTCTGGTTCACATGACTAGGTGGCTTTGGCCCGTTTGGGTCATTTCATGCAATATGATGGATTGGTCACATTGGGTCCGAGTTGTTTTAGATTAACTTGATAGGTCGGGTCATTTCTTGCAATTTGACGGGTTGGATTTAAGTAGTTACAGGTTACTTGATGTGTCAGGCCGAATCAAGTTTTGACGGGTTGAGTCAAATTCAGATTCACGTAATTATCATTTCTTATATTGTAAATATTAGAGACAATCATAAAATTACTATTTTATATAAATGAATTAAGAATATTAGATGTGCTTTATTTTCACAAGTAAATAGAAAAGATATTTATAAATTTTAATAATAAAAAATATTGCATGATTAAATCTAACAAAGATATTTATCATTTATTCTGACTTATTTGATTACTTAAAATATTTAATTACTTAAAAAATATAATTTTATAAAATAAAGGTGATCATAACATGACTATACAATGTATAACTATCATTTATTACATTATAAATATTAGAGACAATCATAAGATTACTAGTACAGATAAAAGAAATAAGAATATTATATGTACTTTATTTTTACAAGTAAATAATAAGTATATTTATAAGTTTTAACAATATTATATTTGATTACTTTAAAAAAGATAATTTTATAAAATAAAGGTGACCATAAGCATGACTATACAATGTATAATTATCATTTATTACATTGTAAATATTAGAGACAATCATAAGATTACTAGTAAAGATAAATAAAATAATAATATTATATGTGCTTTATTTTTACAAAGGTAAATAATAGAGATATTTATAAGTTTTTAGCAATATTATATTTGATTACTTAAAATATTTATAAATTCTACAAGTAAAAATATTAGGTATTTATCATATATTATATTTATTTGATTACTTAAAAATATTTGATTGCTTAAAAAAAGATATTTTATAAAATAAAGGTTAGCATAAGCATGACTATACAATGTATAATTATCATTTATTAAATTATAAATATTAGAGAAAATCATTAGACACAGCAACTGCACCACTGTCTGGCCACGTCCAGTACACCCGACCATCGACGAGTAGTCCTTCACCACTGGTGTTGCTCCGATAACCCTAATCCCCTCAAATTTTGTAACAATTCGTGTGGTATAATTATCTTAAACCCTAACTCTTATTTTGATTAATTCATTATGGATTAGCTTATGATAATCAAAATTGGTTATTGAATTATGTATATATATGTTGTATGACTGATATGGAGTGGTTAATTGCAATATATATGGTTGAATTGTAAAAATTAGAGTTTTTACCCAGTTATGTTCAGATTTATCGGAATCTTTTGATTAAGGTATTTTGGATAAATTGATCATGCAATATACTTTGAAATGTACTTAATTTCATGTTCGTATTGTTAAATTAGGAAAATTGTATGAAATATATAGGAATTGGGTTGTTAGGTTAAAACTTTTGTGAATTTAAATTAGATTGTATAATTGAGTTATTTTATTAAATTGATTATACAATATGTTTTAGAATATGTCTAATTTCAATTTTGAACCATCAATTTAAATATTTGAATAAGATTTAACCAGATTTGCAGTTTGGGCTAAAAACCCCTAATTATGTTAAATTAGGTAATTCCTTAATAGTTTTTAATCAGTTGAGTATACAATATGTTATAAAATAGACCAGATTTATAGCACAATAGTGTTAAGAGTTGATACTTTTTCAGTTGGTAACAATTGTATTTACAATTTCATTGGGTAAGCAGTAACCATTATAATTATACTTTCAGAGTCTGAGTTTGATTTTCTATTTGCTATAAACTTATAATTTGTGTACTCTATGTAAATTAATATAATATTTGTTGTTTTAAAATATGCATCAAAAGATGGAGCTATGATATTTTTTTTATTCTAAATGACATTATATAGAATGTCTAGGCTAAAAGTATGAAAAATAAGTACAATTTATAAAATAATATATTTTTAAAAAGCTTTAAATGAATACTAAAATATGTATAATTTATTATTATTATTGTAATAGATTTTGATGTTTGGTCGGGTTAATATCGGGTCGGATTGGGTGAACGTCCGATCGGGTCGAAGGCAGCTTGGGTTAATGCCAAGTCTGGTCACTATCGAGTTGGGTCTATGACGTGTCATGAGTTAGGATCGGGCCGGGTCGGATAAATTTTAATCGATTCAGTACCGGGTTGAGTCAGTGTCATATTAGGTTTTGGTCGGATCGAGTCGGGTTACGCTCAGGTCGGGTTGGGTATGATCAACTTTTGGCAGCTCTAATTATACTAAGCAATTAAGATATATTGGTTGAGTGGAGAAGAGTTTCATCACTTACCAATCCAAGTGAAATTCATTCTAAAACTAATTGATAATAATTCGAGTATTCTATTAAACTTATAAATTAGTAAACTTATCTTGTATTCTTGATATGAAATGAAAAACATTTGGATCATCTTTTAAACTTTAAAATAATAATTTCTAAGGAAGTAGTGATTATTTTCTTTCATGTATTTATGATTCGAAAGTCCCACAACACACAACTGCTATGTACATTTTTTTATGCTAGAAAGTTATTACTATAAGCATAATAATTACTTAGAAGCCGATACGTTTTGGTCTATAAAATAATATCTTGGTTTAAATATCTTCTCATACATAAATTCTACCCTCATACAATATCGATGAACCGACATATGCTTACTGATAATTGTAATATTCTTTTATGGCCACTTAGACTAATTTTGATGATATTCTTTACTAATAAAGAATAATAATCATATACATACATACATATATATATATATATATATAACCTAAGAGTTCTGAAAATCATACCAATCTCAAATCCATAAAAGATATGATTGACATGCAGATTAACAAAGATGAAAAAGAAGAAGAAGAATAATAAAGAAAGGAAGAAAGAAGATATGATTGTTCTAGATGTCGGCAACTTTTAATCTTTTATTGAAAAGGTCAAAATATGACATGATCATATTAGGGTAGTCTCTTACTTTTGATACCTACACATTTATAATAATATGTATTCACTCTAATAAACTCTATATTATTGTAAGAAAATCATTTTTATCCAATATCTAAAACGACTTACCATACCTTCTTTAGGGTTTATATGTTTCCCAATTCTCAGTGTAATTTCATATTATTCATTAATTTAATCACAAATTACTATAAATTATATTAAAAAAATATTTAAATACATTCTAAAAAAATTTATATATCACATCATATTATTTATATTAATTTAATTAATAAATCTTTACATGAAACTATTATATTAGTCGTTTCCCCCTAGTGTATCTCTATCTAATACACGAACTATGCTAGCCAGATATTGACTGCTCATGGGAATTTTTCATTAGTCCGATGTGTAATTCTGTAATACCCCTATTTTTACTACTATTTTTTTTTATTTTGAATAAGCGTTATTTACAAAATTAATGGGTGTTACTGCTACACTCAGTATAAATCTAGCATCATCTACTATTCTTATACTAAGTGATAAGGTTAAAACATTACTTTCTTTAAATAACATGATTAAAAAAGTTAGAATATAGAGAATAATAGATAAGTATGGTGCTAGTTAAAAGCAATATCAGTAGTCTACCAAAACTCAAGAGAGAAATAATAGGAAGACATGAAAGTTCAATTACACTCGGAGACTAGAAAGCAAAAGAGACATCGCATATTCCTACGCTCTCAAAATCGACTAACAACTTTCAACTGAACTCGAAAGTTGACTTACAAAGTCCACTAGCCATTGAATAGGCCCAGGCTCACGAAAATAAATCCTTCAATACTTCGGTACTGAGCAACCCTTTATACTAAACCAATATAATAAATCAGTATAGAACACATACAAGGATTACAGCTAATATGTTATAAGACATATACATATACATAAGATGATTGAGATACAATAATCATTTAGATAATCAAATTCCATCAAGGTCACGTGCTACTCATATTCATACATTTGAAACAACTAAACTTACCAAATAGACATCCCAGAGATACTCCTTAAGTATGATTAGAAGAAAACCCTAACACAATAACCATAAGGTATCACAACAATACATGGTATAATCTTAAGACATGCATGAGATGATCAAGATACAATAATCATATCAAATAAATTATAATCATCGAAACCACATATTACTCATACTAGTTCATCGAGGATATAGTAAAACTTACCAAACTCACATATCGGAGATGCTCTCTGGAGTATGATTAGATCAACCACAACACAATAACCATAAGGCATCATGACATTATATGGTATAAACATTAAGACATACATGAGATGATCCAAACACAATTATCATAACAGATAAGCAATAGTCACCAAACTACATACTATTCATGCATGTTTTAGAACATAGAAATAGTTATCCACTAAGCATCCCAAGACGCTCTTCGAAAAAATAACTAAACCCAACTCTACACCACAATTATAACCTTTACAACATAATTCATGTCTCAACATCAATCCTAACCCAATACATAACATCACAGGTATGTTCATATGTATACAATAATAAGACCCATAACATCACATGTATGTTTACAAGTACAATATAATAAAATCCATAACATCATAGGTATAATATAATAAAATACATAACATCATAGGTATACTTACAGGTATAGTATAATAAAATCTATAACATCATAGGTATACTTACAGGTACAATATAATAAGATCCATAGCATCACAGGTATGCTCACAGACATAATACCAATATAGGTAGGCACGAAGGCTGCTACCGAAACCACGGGTAGGCACAAAGGCTACTATCAAACCACATGTAGGCACAAAGACTACTATCGAAACCACAGGTAGTCACAAAAGATACTACCAAACATCAAGTAGGCATAAAGGCTACAATTGAAACCATAGGTAGGTACGAAGGCTAGTACTAAAACCACAGGTAGGTACGAAGGCTGCTATTAAACCCAATCTAATAATAATCATTCCAATCAATTCATATCATTTGTATTTTTATTTACTTGAGGGAGATACAATAATAAGCTGGACACATAAAAGTACACTGATTATATCAGCACACAAGGCATCATGGTACCCTCTCAACCATCCAATCCAAAGGTATAACAACACTCTGGTCATACTGATGCACAAAGCACATAGTACCCTCTTCACCTCGAACACCAAATTTTTAATTATCGATACTCCCTATAGGGTTTGTAGGTTACCTATAACTAGGGTCTTACTAGGGTACAACCGGCACACCAAAAAACCAAATAAATTGAGGACTCATACCTCATCTCTAGGGTATCTACCCCTAGAGAGAAATCATTCCCAAACTCGAGGTATTTCACTTTACATATTAGTATTTTATAAGGTGATCACAAATAACACATATTACACAATTAATCTCATTTCCATACTTATCCCTTTTTCCTTTATTGTCAATTATCTATGTCAACCCTAAGGTCAACAGTCGAAAATAAGGTCAAAGTCAACACTAAGGTTAACATATTAAAATTCTAAGGTCATTCTATGTCTAATTATTTACATGTGGGCACATTAAGTCAAAATAACCAAAATGCCCCTAACATCAATAATTACCAGATTATCATCCATTTAAATACTAAACCCATTTTATTCATAAATTTATCAAGAAAAGGCTAAATAAAATCATTTAATTATTTATTATGTAATTTAAATTATCAGCTATGTCAATAGACTATTTTGCCCTTACACTTGTTTTTGCATACAAAACCTTACTATACACTTTTAAAACGTACAAAATAAATGATCGCATAATCAACAACAGATAACATATATTAGACATGATATTTAGGATAAATGTCATGATACACTAAAAATGACTAAATTGCCCCTAGGGCACACATCCATAATTATTATTACACAATTATATCTAAGCATGCTCACTCTTTTATTTTATACATACTTATCACACAAAATATTTTTCAGTCATTAGAATCATTTTAATCATACTTTCGTACCTAAAATATTTTACATCAGGTGATATGCTCATTTTACCAATTTTCATGATGATGATGATGATGATGATGATGATGATGATGATGATGATAATAATAATAAACACATAATTATATCATAAAAAATCATACTTAACATATTTTCATACACCAAAAACCCTAATGCATTATCATGAAATATTTATCATTTTAGTAGGGTATAACGGTTACCTAAATTCCACTAAAAACGTAAAATTAGCGGTATCTACTAAAAATTATTAAGTCCCGTTAATCAAACTTTCATACCTAAATATAATACCACAACAACCGAGTTAATATCTATTAGATAAAATAATAATTATAATATAAAAAATATTTATTTTTTTAAATTACCAAAATACCCTTACATTTAATATGGGTACCAACAATTATTAAAACCGCACACACAACTCACGTTGCACACCAGTATGAGTCATGCACATGGAGAAAGGGTTGGTCGAGCTTGGTGGGCTGGACGGCTGCGAGGGTGAGGCAGGGAGATGTGGCAGCAAGGGTGGAGACTGGCGGCTATAGTGGAGGGGTGGGCTGGTTGTGGTGCAACTCAGTGGTGGGTGTAGGCTGCAAGGTGGTGATGGGTTGGCGATAGAAGGCTGAGGGAAAGGTGTTAGGAAGGATACACGGGTAGTCAAGGCTAGGGTGGAGATGGTGTGTGGATGTGGTTGGCTATGGTTGTGAGGGGTAGTGTAGGATGGTTCTGGTCATAGGGTGGCTCGACTAAAGGGTGGCAGTGGTGGTTGGTGAGATACGGTGGCTGTAAAGTGGTGGTGGAGTGGCTAGGTTGGGTATAGTTGTGACTTGAAGAGAGGAGAAAAGATGGGGTTGTGGTGGCTTAGGCTTGGTGCGAGCAAAAGGGAATTGGGGAAGGGGAGTGGTGATGGTGAAGGAGGAAGGTGGCAATGATGTTGGATAGGGAGGTGCACACAGGGGAGAAGAAGGTGGAAAGGAGGCTCGGTGGGTGGACAAAAATTTAGGAAGTGGGAGAGGAGGGTTATGGGATTCAGCTGAGGGAGGTTGGTCGGGGCTGGGAAATTCGAAGGAAATAGAGAAAAGGAAGGGGGTTCTAAAATATCCCAAAACCCCAATCTAGGAAATTATGTCAAAATAGGAATTTATTCATTAAATAAATTATTTTATTAAAATAAGGGGGAATACTTAAGGCAAAATCAAAAGGAAAATAATAAATAATTTAATTAGGAAAAATTAGGGTGGTTTGACTAATTAAAATGGAATTTAGGAAAACTTATTCAAAATATCCCAAATTAATCTAAAAAGGATATTTAATTATTATTTTAGTAAATATTATTATTTTAAATAATAAAAAATACCCAAATATTCTAAATACCATAACCAACCTATTTTCCTTTTTCCTTTTTTATTTTTTTCTTTTTTCCCTATCATTTTCCTTTTCTTTCCTTTCTCTCCTTTCTCCTTTTTCTTTTTCTCCTTCTTCCCTCGGATTGGGCTAGCCCCTCGCGGCCTAGACTCCTCCCTCTTCTTTCTTCCACGTGGCTTAGCCCGTAGGCTTTTTTTCCTTCGCCCCACTGGTTCCCTTCTCTTTTCTTTCTTTACTTTTCCCCTAGACTAGTCGACTGACCCACCTTTCTTCTTCCTCCCGCTCCTTTCCCACGCCTACAGATCGCAACCTGGAACCACCTCATACGTCAACCAACTAGCCACCGTACTCTAGCCTGCCATCTCCCTTCTCTTCCTTGTCCTTTTCCTTTCCTTTTTCATCCTCAACCACCCCCATACCTCCTCACATTGGCCAACCTTTCTTTCCTTTCCTTCTCCCCCGACCAAACAGCCCCTACAAAATTATAAGTCTGTACCAGCTTGCCACTGCCAGCTGATGACCCTACCATACCTGCCCCCTCTTGTCCTCTTCCCCCTCTATCGTTTCCACCCCCATTGGCCTATAAATAACCATACCTGACCTTAATCAAGCTCCCCTTTTCCTGCCCAAAAATTTACCCCCTTGCGCCACTGCTCCTTTAAACGCATCCATCGCACTGTAACCCAGCATCGCTTCTCGAACCCCCTGCTAAACTTCTCCTTGAATCACTCTCCACCCAACCATACCACCCACCACCTCTAATTCCTCCTGCATGAGCTACCATAGTTGTGCAAAGTTAGCTCCCCAATCTGCCAATTCTTCCCCATCGTTACCCCTTGTGTTGTCGTCCGCTGCCATCCCTATCGCAGCCACCACTCCCCTACATCCCAAAACAACCAGTGAAGCCCCCTCTACCTCTCCCTACCTACCTTTTTCCTTGCCTCCCTCTCCTTTACCCTCCCTCCTTCTCCACCACCTTCGGCCACCATAACAGCCGCCGCTTGTGCCGCCACCTCTATTGTGCCACCACCACCATTACAGCCCCCTCAACCCAAATAATTCACCACCGCCACAACCACCCTCTCACTCTCCTTCTTTTAGCCTATAAATCCACCTCTCCAACCCCACTTCCTCCTCCATCGCCGCCGCCATTGCCGAATCACCACCACCTTAGGTTGTACCCTAGCCCCCCTAACCTTTAAAAATAATTTATTTAATTTTTAATTATTTTATTTGTGTTAATATCATTATTATCATTATTATTACTACTATGGCTATTATTATTATTATTATTATTAACTTCTGCAAATTACTACTAATATTATTATTATTAATATTCAAACCATTATTATTATTATTATTATTATCATCATCATCATTATTTTTATTATTATTATTATTACTAACTCTAGGCACTATTATTACTAATGTTAATATTAACATAATTATTCGAACCCTATAATTATTATTACTAAGACTTGAAGTATCATCATCATCATCATCATCATCATTAACATTGGCCTTATTACTACTAATGTTACTATTATTAAGATTATTAGAACCCTTATTATTATTATTATTATTATTATTATTATTATTATTATTATTATTATTATTAAGATTTGAACTATTAATAATATTAATATTATCATCATCATCATCATCATTATTATTTTATCATTATTGTTATTATTATTATCTATATCACTAATATTATTATTACTACTAGCATTATTATTGTTGTTGTTGTTATTATTATTATTAGTATCATTATTGTCACTATTTTAGTATGACTAATACCATTATTATTATTGTTATGATTCGGGTTATTATTAGTATTATCACTATTATTATTATTATTACTATTATTGTTAACAGTAAAGATATTATATTTAGTAATATAAATATTACTAATAATACTTCAACATGGAATAATATAACTACCAAGAATATTTTAACTAGTAATAATATGATTAGCTACTTTGAGAATAATACCCTTACTTTTACTTATAAAACTACTACTATTATTATTAACCCTAATATTAGGCTATGATAAGGGTAGGTAGGAAATAATGATAATTTTAGTTAGAGGGAAGTTAACCCTTAGTATTTCCCTCTTATAAGTGAACCAAGTCAAAACCCTAAGGAGGCGTAGGAGCGTACTCCAAGCTCGGTGCCGTATTAGGTAAGGATATGGTTAAGGCCTTTTGTGTGTGAGAATGTGCTATATGTGTTGATTTGATGTGTGTCCTTTATTTATATTATGTATCTTGATTTCGTAGCGCAACTTACTAAGCATGGAGCTCAGGTAAGCTGCATGTGTTTATGATATGTGTAATGTGATTTTATTACTTGTATTTGAATTGTGTCGGTGTAATATTGCTCTTGTGACATGTATGATAGGAAGCCTAAATAGTATAATGTGGTTGTGAGAGAAATGAAAAAGAGTGAGGAAAGTGAGTTGACTAGATAATGGTAATGATGGCCTAAATATCTTATAACCTCTGGATGGACAAAAGGAGGAATAATGGGAATACATTAAGGGAATGGACCAAAGCTTGTATGGAGAGTCTAAGGTTTGCTTGATGGTTAGCCTTTTCATAGGGATGACTTTTACGTGGAAAAATTTGACGTGAGAATTAAGTAAGACAAGAGAAAACTTGTTAGAGTAATTAGAGTCCATATGTGAAAAATAGTACGTGGGTTGGTGTAAGAATGCATGGGAGACTTGAATAGGGTTTTGGGAAGAAACCCTAACCCTGTGTTTGGATTAGGGTGAAAGGAAGTTAATAGAGGTGAATCAATTGATTCACCCTGTTTGGGTACTAGGTTAATAATTTTATCCGGGTGAATTGAGGTTAATGTTTCACATCCATTCACCTTGATTAACCTCATTTTTATTAATCTCCGATTTTGGGGGTAATCAAGGTGAAGGTGAAAGAGTAAGTAAAATTTTGACTTGATAGGACCAAAATACTCCTCAATAAAACTTATCTATTTAATATAATGGTATAGATGTCATTTGTTTTATTTTTTTTAATATTCATTCACCTCAATCTAAATGGAATTTTTAAAACATTCACACTGGTTCACTTAGGTTAGGTTAATATCATCCAAATAATATTTTAAAATATTCATCCCGATTCACCTCCATTTCCTTCACCTAGGTTAATTTTTAATTTTTACCCTCATTTTGATTCATCCCAATCCAAATAGACCATCAATGAGAGAAGTGTGAAAGGAGGGAAAAATAATGAAAATAGTTAGAATGGGGAATAAAATATGAGAGAGGTTTCACATGGAGGAAAAGTGAGCCAAGTGAGAAAAGGCATTTGGGTGTCAAGGAGGTGACATAAAAGAAAGGACAAGTACTAGGGTTTTGGGAGCTAATTAACTAGGGTTTTTGTGATCATGTGTGGAAGTTGGGTTGTGAGGTTGTGATGTTGGGTGTGATTCAAGGGAAGTGATGGTTTTGGTGACGAGAAGAGTTTTGGGTTCTCATGGTGAGTGGGAAAGATGGGAAGAAAGTCTCGGGGTCATAGGTTGTGTTAGATATGTGTCACGTGGAAGAGGGGATGGTAATTAAGAGAGATGAAATGATAACATCGTTTAAGGAAAGAGAGGTGCCAGGGTTTTGGGATGACAAACTAGGGTTTTATGGCCACATATGTAAAATGGTAAGTAAAATGATGAATCAAGCGAGGTGATGAATTGGAGAAGCATGAGTTATGTGGGATAAAGAAAGATTAGGCCATATAGGCCAAATTAGGGTTTCTCGAAGGAAAACCCTTAAGAGTGATATTGATTTAGGTATTCATGGTAATGACGAAAGAGTGGGAAGGAATGTCTGGATGTACTAGAGGGTATAGAAGTCCCAAGATATGGGATAGGGTTTTGGGATGTTGAGAATAAAAGGGTGAGCATAGAAAATCTAGTGGGTCATGCATGTCTAGTCAGGTTGTAGAATAAGATACAATAAAACATTAAATACTTAAGGTGAAAGATTATCGAGCTAGGGCTTAGTGAGGTTATATATTTTTTTGGTCCAATAGCTATAATAGTGGTCAGGTGCATTTTGCTCTATTGAGTGATTTTGATCCACTGCTATAATAATGGTTAGGTGCGTGCTGCCATATTGAGTGTTTACGGTCCACTAGCTATAACAGTGGGGGATTCCAGACTCGATAAATCAAAGTTTACATGGTAATAAGTCATGGAAATGTATTAATTACTAACAGTGGAACACCTCGTAAGTCGGGGCCAATGAGGTTTATTTTTTTATCTATCGACTATAATAGTGGTCAGGTGTGTTATGCCCTATGGAGAATTTCCGGTCCACTTACTATAATAGTGGGGTTTTCGTACTCACGCGAAATTAATGTAAGAAATTTGTAAGCTAGAAATGCAAGGCATGGAAAGATACTAAATATTTACAGTAGAACACCATGTGAGTCAAGGCTAATGAGGTTGATTTTCCGATCCACTGGCTATAATATTGGTAAGGTGCTTTCTACCCTGTGGAGTATTTCCGATCCACCAGCTATAATAGTGAGGTTCCCTTACTCACATGGAATTAATATAAAAATGTGTGGGACAAAATATTAGTTTAAGTATGGCTTGATGATATGAACCTAAATCATGCTTTGTATGCCTTGTTTTTTTCTTGCTGACCTTACCATATGATTACGTTGCTCAATATATAGCATATTAACCACCCGTTTTATGGGTGCTGCTCAATCCCATGAGCAAAGGGCCCTTTGAATTTGTGTAGGTAGGAGGTACTACGTTTGATGCCTATGACATATGAGATGCGTCATGCGAGGATGTGTGATGATTGTTGGACTTGCTTGGGGCCGAGAGTGATGTTGATTAGACTCCCCCTATCCTTGTTTACTTATGTTTTCATTTTAGTTCAGTTTTGTTTTATGGCATTATACCTTTTATCCCTCTTGGGAACTTAACTATGTAACTCATTTTCGGATGTAACAACTTTTCTCTCACACTCTGATTTTCTTGTTATGAGTACTTGAATTTCTATAAATCTTTGTTTAAGTTTTTTTAACATCTTGTGGAAACTTTTCTTTAGTCTTATGGTTAGTATGAGACTGACTGGGGGCCGGGCTTGTATTGATCATTTTGGTAGCACCTTCGTGCTTCTTTTTGTTTTAATTAGAGAAAATTTTCAACTGTGATTTTTGGGGGTGTTATGGGTTCATTGGAGTGTATGTGTGTATATTTATATAATGTAGAGGGGGTTGGGTTTGGCTTGGGGAAGGATGTGTGGGCTGGGTAAAAAAACCAAACATGGCCGAGAGAGAAAGGGATTTGTTCAGTTGAGGGGGTGGCATGTGCGTGTGTATGTATATACATAAGGGGTGGGGTGATGAGGTGATGGGTTGAGTGAGGTAAGGGGGAAACATGGAAAGTAGACAGTAGAGGTAGAGAGGTTGGCAGGTAGGACGGAGTAGAAAATATATATTTTATATTTTTATTTTAAGTTTAGTTTTGGTAGATTAGGGTACCGGGTATAAAAATAATCTGGATTAGGATAGGTTTAATAGAACGAAAAAAGATAAAATAATCGAGAATAAATTTTACGGATTTATTTCAGGTTATGGGTCAAGTTTTTTTTTTGATAAGTAAAAGTATACATAACAAAGCTAGCCTTAAGCGTCATTGCTTAGGTCTAACTTCGCAAAGTTCCATCCCTCTGCTCAAAAACAAAGAACATAGAAAATAACATGTAACCACCCATATGGAAGCGCTAGACACATTTCCAAAAACAAAAACAAAGCAAAGCAAAACGCCATCTGATAGCTCAACACCCTAACCCATTGGCACCAGGTCCTATAACAAACACCCATACTCTCAATGCAATATGGGATGGACAAAGCGGTGACAAAAAACCTTCAAAGTCACCAAGGAAGGAAGGCGGACTTTGGTTGTACACCTTTTAATGAGCTGCTAATGAATGAACCATGAAAAGGAACCTGCTACAGCCTCCCCGATGATAGCTGCTAGGAACCATCCTGACATAACTCAGACAATCCATCACCATAGAGCTAAGATGGTTGAACCAGACGGGTCAAGGTTATTAATAAAATAATTAGGATAAGATTTACGAGTATAAACTATGATTAAATTAAATAATCCAATTTCTATCAAATTTTAACTTGATTAAATTTGTACCTAAACCGTCATAATAATACAAATAATTATAACAAGTTTAATACTAAATCTCCTAAAATAATAATTATAACTAATCACACGTAATTATTAATTTATAATTAAGGTTTCTAAAAATAGAATATTACAAATAGTGCTCCAAACGATTGTTATATTAGAGTAAATTTTGATCAGATATATCAAATATGTCTAAATTGAATTATTTTCTAAAAAGTTATGTTCTCAACGGACACCCAACTCCAATCATCCACGGATCATTCTCATGCTGGTACCACTTACGTTATGTCCACGGGACCCAAATTAAATTGTTATATTTCATGTTAGTTACGGTTGATAAATGGAGCCACCAATGGACAACATTGGCCACTTTACTAAAGTATATGGGCATTCGATTTTTAACTATTTATATTCACTATATAATACTATTTATTTTAAAAATTAGTTTATTATTCTATAGAATATTAGAAATTTTTTAATTATAATTTATTAGAGAAGTGTTTGTCTATAACACTTAAGAATTATATTGAAAGCAGAAAACATCAACTTGAGCGTCGTCAAAATCCTAACTGCTACCATCCCAACAACTCTGTATCGCTGCCCCACGCCACCCTCTCTTTCGTCCATTAGCTGCCATTAGAATTATAATAAAGTTTGTCGTTGACCAGAAATTTGATCCATTCTATTTGGTTCATATAAAGTTTTAAAGAAAAAAAATAAGGAGACAAATAATTTTTTATGTTTAATTTACTTAAGATAATGAATAAAAAAAAAAGATGGTGTAAAATTATTAAAGATTAATTATATAATTTTTTTTAAAAAAAATTTTGAAGGAAAGCATTATGATTTTAAATTTTTTTTTCTTAATTTTTTTTAAAATCAAATAGTACCTTAAAGTTTGAAGAGGTGATGTTGATCATAATTGATCACTATATTCAACATGCATAGGTGGAGGAGAGGCATACTTAGGATCCATTGTTTCATATTTTCCTTTCCTTGTTCCGTGCATGCGTGTATAATCTTACAAAATCAATATTCTACTTCAGATGGATTTTGAGGCTCGGTATTGAATGGTAAGATTTAACAAAAATTATAAATATTTAATATATTTTAAATTAAAAGAACACAAAAATATATTCTTAAGTTCTCGTATTGTCATTAATTGAGCCGTACTTTACTTTATGGACCCTCTATATATTTAAAATATAAATTATAGAAATTATTTTAAATGTTAAAAACTATATTAATTCAACAACATTAAAAAATATATTGTCAAATAAAAAATAAAAATTATAATAAGATTATAGATAGATGTAACATATAGTTTATTACATTTAAATATATAATATTTTTAGCCGTAAAAGAATACACAAATAATGAAAAAAAATCAGATGATAATAAAAGAACAATGAGATGATAATATTTTTTATCGTTTTATAATTTTTAAATCACATAATCGTAGAATGAAATCGGAATTTTAATAAATGTATTGGATTGCTATTATTAATATTGAAGCAGCAAAGCTCCCGTATAGTCCTTACATAAAACATCATTCACTTCTACAAGGAGAGCACTAAGCATATTAGTACCAATAGGAAAATCCGAAGCAAGCCTAGCTAGTGTGTCTGCACACCTATTAACTTCAGAAATATATATATATATATATATTCCAAGAAAGACTAATGAAAAGGGACGAGCAGTCTTCGACAATCAACAACGGTGGCTGAATCTAGACATCTTGGGCATTCTCGTGTCTGATCAAGTCGACAACAGTCATCAAGTTAGATTCAATGTATATCACTGTGAACCCCATGCTCCCTACAATCCGAAGACCTACCTAGATCATCCAAATCTTAGCAGACAATGCTAAAAATATGCTGATTCGAGACAGGAAAAAAAAAAAAAAAAAAAAAAAAAGGTCCATGAACACGGCAACCATCCGCATCTCTCAGCAAACCTCCTGCGCTGGTTATACTTGAATTTCGAGCAACGCAACTGTCCATATTAAGCTTAATCCAACATCGGCTTTTGACATTCCCTACATTACAGCTTGAAAGGATATATAATCTCTTCCAGGCCCCGACCATATGTCTCTCGATTGATTGATATCACTAATTGAAACGGTATATGCACAGGGAACTACCGGTCAGTTTTTCCCGATCGATGATGTGTTTGTGAGCTCGTGCATGCCCTCACTACATGAACGACCAACAAACTTTTACTATTGTCCTGATGTGTGTTAGGGGCAATGATTTTCGTTAGTTGGAGTATATATATTCAGCATATTCTTCATAGTGCATGCTCAAGTGCATAAGTATCATCTTTGCACCCATAGGCACATGCATTTGAATAACAGCAAGAAAGAACAACAATAATTGATCTTATTGACGGGCATTTATGTCCCACAGCTTTAATCATGGATTCATTGTCCTGTCATGAGTGCGCAAGGAAGCTACCGACCTCTTTAACCTTTAGCCTTTTCTTTTTATTTTATAAAAAAGCTATAGCAATCATCGTAAACGTGTAAAATTAAGATATCAGAATAATTCGTTCGTTATTCAATCTAATATGACATGATTAAATTCAATTATCAATTTCATGTTAACATCACATGACATAATCAAATCTATGATCTATTATAATAGCATATAGTGGTAAAATCCAAATCCTTATCCGCTTTTCCGCCAAAGGCCACATCCTAATGAAAAATTAACTCCACATTTTAAAGTATAATTTTTGAGCTCCCTACAATCAATATATATATATATATATATATATATATATATATATATATATATATATATTGGTACCTTACTCTCCCTACGTTTAAAGTCTAATGCAAAATCATTAGTTACTAGTTTAGTAGCATTAAGGCATTATTTGGTTCTAAGAAAGTTTAAGAAAAAAAAAATTAAAATCAAAACACTTTCCTTCAAACTTTCCTCAAAGAAAATTATATAGTTAATCTTTAACAATTTTATACCATCTTCTTTTATTATTATTATTATTATCTCATGTAAAGCAAACACAAAAAATTATTTTTCTCATTATTTTTTTTTCTTTAAAACTTTCCATGAACCAAATGGAGCATAAAGCTAAATAGATCTCAGTACTTTCTATACATTTAAAATATAATATATGCAAAGGCATAGGTTACAAGTCTAGTAGCATTAAAGCTTAATACACCTCAATAATCGCAAAATAAATATTAAATAATATTGTATAGTAGTTACATATACTTGCTACATTAGTTACATTTTATTACATAAACGTTACATCTAATTAATTCATAGCATTATTACTAGCTTTTTTGTGTTGCTGCATCAAACTCATTAATTATGTCCTTGTGTTATTCAAGTTACTCTTTTTTCTACCCATATATTCATTTTTTGGGTAGCATATCGTCAACTTTTATTATTTTTAAATTAGTATGCTCATTCATTGCTTAATATTCACCATTTCATCTACTTTCTATATTGTATGTGATAGTAATTTAATGGTCAAAACTTTGTATATCATTATCTTTCCTATTTCAAAGTTGTATACGATAGTATTTAGTTATTTTTTTCTATAGTAATAACACGATCGGATGTATGCATTTTTTTTCCCACATTATATATCCTCTAATCTAATACAATTTGTTTTGTGTTAACTTGTATGTGTTCTATATCATTTTCCTAATATGCTCATTTATCTTTATTTAGTTTTTTTTACCCATCTTCTACATATTGCAATTTTTTATTTTGATTTCTTCCGCTGCTTCCTTATTGTTATATTATTGAAATCACATTCTTTTTTTTGTAGGAGATCATAGTATATATGACAATGAATGCATACATAACATGAAATCCTTCCTTCATCTCTTACACATGATAATTGTAATCATTTTTATTAAAAAAAATTATGTCCATAATACTCTGACTCTTGATTATATCACAAGTTATTTAGTTCAACTATTCACATCTTTATATTTTCAATTCTAACTTAATAAAAATATATATTTTAAGCAACCTTGTCTTCCAAGTTAGCTAAAAAATATTTTCTCCTTGTTGTGTTGTACCCAATGACAATCAATTAAACTTATGATATATGTTACTGTTTTATAAGTGACCAATAGTACGGATTTAAAAAAATGAATATGTGGGGATAAAACTGATGAATGAACGTAGAAAAAATTATATTTAAACAAACACTTCAAAATTTATGATAGCTAGTAGAAAATTATTTATTCCTTGTTGCATACTGTATATCACATACAATATAGGTAGAAAATTATTATTATTGCTATAATGTCTCAAATTTTGTTATACTTTATAAAATATTTATATTGTCATTAATTTATATATGATGAATATCCGTGAAACGCATGGATAAACTAGTAGTATAACCTAATCCGAAAATAAGAAAGTAAGAACAAGGCCTAAACAAGACTAGGCGTTAGAGCCTGACTTAACTAGCAATACAGTGGATTCTGCTTGAGTTGACCTTAGGTTCTGTTGTATATGGTCATAGTCGGTTGAAAAGAAATACAGAAACAAAAAAAGGAAAAAAGTGCAGGTTCATGTTTGACGTAAGCTATAGTTGATCATTCCAAAAATCCAACTACCAAAAAGAGATCTTCCTTACCGGATTCCCCGGTCTACGCCAACCAACGGTCCAACACATCAGCGAGGGTGACAATGCAAGATAAGTTTTTTTTTTTTTTTTTGATTGGGGTGTTTAAGGGCTGGTATATAATATAAGATAGTAAATTAATTATCAGGTTTACTAAAATTTTTAATTTTTTAATTAGAATAATAATATAATTTTGTATTGATATAGTTAGTTTTTAAAGTTATTTTTTCTATTATAATTTTTTCTAGTAACTAACTTAGTCATCCTTAGCACTACATGTCCTCTCCTCCACTAGTATTATATGTGGTTCCTCCCTCCAATCTATCAAAAATGTATGTCATTGTCCCTCCCACTTTCCCCCTCTCCCCTACCTGCATTATTTGTTGTTTCCCCCTCTCCTCCAACTACAGTATTTATCATTTCCCCCCTCCCCACCTTTCCCTCCCCCACTGGTACTCTGTATCATTTTACCCTCCCCCCCCCCCACCGGCACTTAGTGCCATTTCCCTCTCCCCTTCAATTATTCTCACACAAGTGTTGTTCCACCCTCCTTGAATGGCATTTTCTACTATCAACTGATTGATTATCCAATTATATTTATTCTCACACATTTCAAATACAATTATTTTATATAAAAAAAATATTTACCGGGTATGAGATTATATATTCTGTATTGATAGATGCCTGACAAATATTTACAGGGTATGACAACAAATATTTTTTATTGACATAAACATAGGGTATGGGTATATATAATTGTAAGATATGGACATAAGTATAGGTAGAAAAAAAAATATATGGTTTCTGATATAAATAGATTGCTCCGCATTGTGCCGTTTGAGTACTTATATAAACTTCTTTCACTTTTATTATTCTTCGTAAAGAAATTAGCGAATAAATTTCAATAATTTTTTTTTTCCAAAAAGCAACTTCTTTTCTTAGTCGCACCATAAACATTCAAATTACTTTTATAATAACCCACAATTGTATACCCATATTTATTCTTTTGGTGTTCATTATTCTTATATCAATTTTATAAAATGTAATACTCTACAATTTTAGCACTTAATTAATTAATTAATTAATAATGGTTTATGATGTAGTTATTACTATAATAATGTGTCGGTTATAAAGTTATAACAAATAATAATAGATATTGAATAGTCAAGTTTAATTTGAAAACTTAAAATTTATTTTTATTAATTCTCATAAATATCTTTTTCACTAATATTTTATCTCAAGTTGCTTTTGGTTACTAACCATTTGTTATATATGCTAATTACTTTATTTCATTTATGTAATGCCCCATTAATAATAATAATAATAATAATAATAATAAGGATTTAAATTTTAATTAATATCCCTATACATATATAGAAATTAAATAATGGGTTAGTTAACTATTAAGTAATTGGATAGACCAAACAAAAAGCTTTTTTTACTTTCCCCTTAAGTAACCCTACGCTTCCCCATAATTATGAATAGTTAGCTAAACTCTTCATATATCACATTAGCCTATCTTGTCGAGGAATTTAACTGAAAAGCAATAGCGGCCATCAAAGTTAAAAATAAAATAAAATAAATAACAGTAACGAAGAAGGGAGAAGAAGCTAGGAAAAAACTGAGAACACTTTGTTTCCGACTTTTCACTCTGTTGATCTGATCAGTAGAAACCAATATTATATCTCCTTTTTGTTTGCACAACTAGAATTTGGGGCAATAGATTACCTTGTATCAAAAGGCGTAATCCCCCACGCCCCCAGGGGCCCCAGCCAGCCGGCCCGACAGCCATCACGAGGGAGGTAAATCACGGTGACCCAGCGTCAAGCACATAGTAGGTCCAGAGCCGGGGCGCCCACAAAGAGCCACCCTCACAAACGGAGGGTTGAAACTCCCACACTGCAGCTTGTCCCCCGACAGAATCGAACCGGAGACCTCCTTGTATCACGTACCATGCCTTGACCACTAGGCTATGCCCGTGCGGGCCGGGCAATAGATTACCGATTCATTCAGCATCATACAAAATACTGCCTTATTATAATATTTCTTTTGAATTTATTCATACTGCTTACAGCTACATCGTTAGGAAGATAGCACCTGCAAACTACCTTATTTGCAATAAAGCTGCCATACAGACTTCACAAAATTCGTACCTGATGTTTGCTGATTAAAGAATCTAGTTTCTACCGGCTAGAGTTTTTTTTTATGATTTTTCTCTTTTCATAATTTTCAAGTAAAATACACATTTTCATATATGTACTAGCAAGTGGTTAGATATACTACTACTATATTATAAATTAGAAATGAATGATGTGGTGTAGGTTTATAAACAAAAATAAATAAGTATGTATATAAGATAATGGTAATGAATGGTAGAGTGCATGACATGAGCTATTACTTTTGTTGAGAAGTTGATGTATTTTGTCTTACATACAAAAAAAAAGGATAAAAATGAACTTGAATATTTAGAATTAGTATGTAAATGAGCCTTAACTTTGAACCTTTTATTTTTATTTTATGAAATTGTTTAGAGAAATAATAAGTGGGTTTAGTTATTGTAAAGGTCATGTCTTTTATGAGCTATTGGACAATTTTAATCGGGTTAGTTAATTATTTATTGGTACTACTTAAGTAGCAAATCAATTTATATGCCTTAACTATATGTATTATGTTTAATTGATGTTAATAATACATTAAAGCTATTTTAGGGGTTGAATAATTGTTATTTGATAAATGCCATATAGTAATTAATTTTTACACATAAGCTATATGTATTTTATTTAGTTAGTGTTAATAGTAGATTAATTTTTTGATAGGAGTGTCAAATTAAAAAGTTGGTATTGCGGTGATTACTTTTCAAGTAAGATTATTTTCAACTTATATAAATATAAATATAAATATATATATATATATATATATATATATATATATATATATATATATATATATATATATATATATATATATGTATGTATGTATGTATGTATGTATGTATGTATGTGTGTTTATGTATACCTTCATTACGTACTTGTTTGATATAAACAATATATATTCTAGGTTTTAGCTTGTTTTTATCACGCTACAGTAAAATCGTTTAATGGCAACGGTTAATTAAATATTAGAGACAGTTAAAAACAGTCACTAAACATTTACCGACGGTTAGATAAACCGTCGCTAATCACACCATCGCTAATACATTAGCGACGGTTTTAAAAACCGTCGCTAAAATATTTTAGCGACGGTTAAAAACAGTCGCTACTAATTATTACCGGCGGTTTTTAACAGTCTCTAATATGTATTACCGACGGTTACAAACCGTCTCTAAAAAATTATTACCGACGGTTAAAAACCGTCGGTAGTAAATATAAGTTAATATCATCCATTCATATTTAACTCTTCCTATAAGATAACGTGTGAAAAAATAACATTAATATTAACCTGTAATTATTTATATCGGACTTTTTTTTAAATAATACACATTTGGTATATATAATTTATAAACCTGCATCAACAATATTTCATTGAAAGTTATATATACTAATATATGTTCAACAATGTCCAAAATGACAGTATAGCTACATCAATTTCTAGACTACATTTGTTTGAAAGGTACATATATATCAATTTAACACCTAAGGTCATCCATTATAAAATGTCGAATATAAAATATAGCCGCCTGGATCCAAATAAGTCAGTGTTTGCCTCCATTGTATATATACACCTAGGTTGATGTGTATATATGTTGGTGTCTCATGTAGTATCTTCAAATACTTCACTGTAGCACAAAAAATATATCGATAGTTAAACAACATTATAAATGAATATAATCTAACTTTCTAATTGGTTAAAATTAATTGAGAAAGTGAAGCAGAAATGTTACAAAGTCATATGCATTCCTAGAATGATATTGATTATAATTTTATTCCTACAAGTGTAAAAATGTTAGGTCAAGTCTTATAATGCACAATAAAGCCTAAATTTCAGTACTTCTTATCAACTTCAAACCTCCTGGTTAGCTCCATGATAATGACTAGGAGCTAAAAAATGACTCAACCAGGGAAGATTACATTATATAGTTACTTTGATCCAAGCTTGAAGCCCTAATTCAGATACTGACAAGTAAATTTCATGCAAGTCCAATTAATTCAGCAAACATAGGCAGCAAGTGTAGTGAAAGTAATAGGTTGATAACTTGATGCACAAGCTTACAGGTCAAGAATAAACAAATAAATCTCAGCTGCTAAGAAGGTAAATTGGACATGAGAAGGGGGCTAAATTATGATCGGTGACTCTTATATTCTGGTCAATTTATAAAACAGGTTACTCTCAACTATAAACTTAGTATCTTCGGGTGAGTGTTTTGTGCTCCAAAAGCCGCTTTTCATCCACAACTTTTCAAAACTTACACTAGTTCTAGTAAATTTACTTAAGGTAAAATGGCTAATAGCAACAACCAATGGCTACCACTCCCTAAGCATTCACTTAATGTGCAGAGAATCAATATTTGTGATACAGGTGGTGTCTCTTCTCTACAAACTTGATGCTTTAATTGCTAGTATTAATGCATAAACCAACGATGTAGCTTTTGCAGATGAATTGGTAGAAAATGGTGGGGTTCTTTTGTTCTGGCAGGTCAAGCCTGTCGTGTATGTATTTCAAGTAATTTCATCATTAGTCATGCTTAACTAGTTGTCTAACAATATGTATTAAAAGTGTTCTTTCCCTATTTTGAGTGTCCCTGGGTGTGTGCATCTTTATATAGCTTCAACTAATTCTGTCACTTGAGGTTCTTTTTCATGTTGAGTTGGCCAATGTATGAGTTGGTAGGTACAGCATTTTGAAACCATGGGAAGCATCAAGAAACTGGATTGCCCTATGTTCAACTTGCCTTACACATCTATCGGCCATACTTGAAACTCCAGGAATTATTAATTTCCACATTAATTGCAAAATGCACCTTACAGACATCCATTATTGTCTAATTGATCAAGAAAGGAAGGCAGCTGCTATAGGTAAACACAGAACTACCGAATAGGTCTATTACCAATAGAAATCACATTGATTTTTTTAGACTTGGTGATAGTGACTTACATTATTTCTTTGCTAATGCGAAAGGAAGGATTTCTCAGAATAACATTCTCAAGTTACTAAACAATCGAGATGAAGAGGTGTTTGATACTTCTATGGTCTGTATTGTGGTAGATTTTTACAAGCAACTCTCAGCTCAGAATAACATTCTCAAGTTACTAAACAATCGAGATAAAGAGGTGTTTGGTGCTTCTATGGTCTGTACTATGATTCTTCCTCTTTCTTTTAGTGTTTTTTTATTTATTTTTTATGTGTTTGTTGTTTGCTATATCCTTCTGTAACATCTATATCCTTCTTCTCATTGTGTCCTCAACCTTTCTCCTACCTTATGCATCCCTGTCCTCAATCTATAGTGGAGGAAATGAGGTATCTAGTTTTATTGATTATAATGGAAATTTAGTGCATAAAATGACAATGAAGTTGGCTAAGTCTTCGTAGGTTTTGTGCACCATAGAATCCATTTTTATATGTTTATGCACTGGTTTTGCAGCAAATATGCAAGTCTGAATTTTTCTGCACTGAAATGGGTTTATTTTCACTTCTAAAATTGAATACAAACTTATATTACATCATGGAATCCATTATAAAAAGATCATAATCAAGTGTGATAAGTTTTTAAGCACTTTTGAAGGTAAATTATCCCTGTTATGTATTATTTTCTGCAATAAACTTTTAGATCTGATTTTTCTACTTTTCTTGTCATTTTCTGTAGTAAAGTTTTACATGGGACATATATTTCTAAGTTAGGTTTGAGTTTCAGGATATTCAAACATCAAAATTAATGTTTTTACATATGGTTTAAGTGTAATTATTTTTTGGGACAAATTTAATAAATGAATTTGAACTTTAAACCATAGTTATAACAACATAAATATAACCATATAGGTTCTAGAAATTAGAGGCACTGAACCAGGAAATAAAAATTATTAGACACACAAACTGATGGCTCTTGGGACCATTAAGCTAAAGAAAATAATTTGCATCACACTTCCTGAAGGTTGTACAACATTTGATCTAAAGAGAATATCCATGAAAGGGAAGTAATAAAATAAACTATGTGCATTATTTAGGAGCCAAAAGAGTAAATGCCTATACATGGGTGGCTTTACCTATTACTTATAGGCTAGATGACCTTTCATACCTTCCTCACACCCTTTTGCATTTGGAATATGTTAAATAGGCAACCATACTAGTACAGCAGCTAAGTAGTTACAACAAGCACCACCATTAAACAATAACTAACTTTAGCTAAGAACAACCAAAGTAGAATTAGTATGGACAATAACATCAGCCAATCAAATGAATCGGTGACAAAGCTGCATGATGTGAAACCAAAAAGGGAGAAAATAAATAAAAGCTAAAGGAAAACTTTGGTATAGGAACTTAGTTAGGAAAAAGTAGATAGCAAATTAAGCAACTATGCATTTATCAAATAAAAAAGCTCTTAAATATCAATAATAGAATTCTTAATTTATACATATAGAACCCTCATAGAAATATTCCCTTTTCTAAATGGTAGCAAAAAAACTTATAAAAGATAAAAACAGTCTATTTCCTAAAATTTGAAGGGCATACCTGATCTCAACTTTTCAGCCTTTTCCACATGCAGGATCCTATCAATACATTCCCAATGGAGAAATTAAACTTTAGATTAATAAATCATCAAAACAGTTAGGAAAAAGTAGAGATGGCTCAAGTCTTAATTAAACATACCTGTGTATTTGCTTGTTTTTCTCATCCACTCATTAACTCTTTCCATAATTGCTGCTTGAACTTGTTTCATAGAATCCATTTCTTCTCTAGTGGTGGCCAAATACAAACACCAAAAAAGCAAAAAGAACTACTCATCCATGCCCATCCATTATTACAACAAAAAATTGCAAACTGAATTAAAGCAGATTATAGCATGAAACATACCATTATTACAACACCATAACCCACTGATCTAAGTGCAAAAGGATTTACAATAGAAGATAGATCAAACACAAAGATATAATACCACAGATTTGTAGAACCTGATTCTCAACCTCACACAAGCAGGAGTATTGGCAATGAATGAAGGATTCACATTGAGTAAAGGTGTGTTAGCCAATTGCTTCAAAATTCAAAGGCTCATTTGCTTCATGTCAACGGATATCATCTAGGTCCCCGTGAAAAAATTGCCATGATATGGTACCATAAAAGTGATTCAAGACTTTCATTTTTAAAGAAGAACATGCGCCAAAGATTTAGAGTAATGCAACCGATTAAAGCAACCATAGATTTAAGCAGAAAATATGATTATGTAGGGAAACTTGCGATCAACAAAATCAAAACTGCAAGAAAACTACATAGGAATATATATGCGCACAACTAATCAATGTTTCTGCCACTAATATAATATTCTATTTTCTCAGCTAAAAACAAATTTATAGAGAACAAGAATACAAATAGATAAATATCAAAGAGACAAACCTCTTTAATATCATCAACAATATGCGACTTCAATGGAACATTGGCTAATCTTTTTAATTCAACTTCAATAAATCTTGAACCTTGACATATCCATCACTCCTCATATCTAAGTTCAGTTCAGTAGCCATATGCCTCAGTATACGCGTCCTATTATGAATTAGCAGAAAAAATAACACAAGTTCACAAACTAAATTAGCTTTCATCAAAATACTGATTACTGAAACAACAATGAACGCACTCCTACAACACAGTATTAATATTTCATCAGTAATTTGTCACAATAGAGACGCAAAATTTGTTTTCTAACCAAATGAAGTGCAACTTGAGCATACATAAGTCTACCAAGAGCGTCAATTCGATCCTTTCCGCCGCCACCACTTCCACGACCTCTTGATCTTCCACGATTGTCTCTAATCTCATGCCCTCCACCTCCTCTTCCAACATTGAAACAACAAATTAAACATCAAAAATTAATTTCGAATTTCGTAAAAGCATACACCATAAGATAGAAATAAAGGGAGTGGGATTGAAGGAGGGCCTGCGAGAGCAATTAGCATAAGAGCTCCAACTATTCATATTTCATGAAGAACGGATGAAGTCGAGCGGCGACAGGAGAAGGAAGGGCAAACACGGCGGCAACAGAAGAAGGAAGGCCGATGCGCGGTGGCGACTGAAGAAGGATGGCGGCGTGCGTCTCACTATTCACCGGAGCAAGGAAGAAGGAAAATGGGAACTGGGATGGAAGAAGATAGGCGCAGGAAGGCACACAGTAGCCGAGAAGAATGGGGAGGGAATAATGCAAACGGGGGAGGGCAGCTGAAATTTTCAATCGGGCAGGTTTTGTTTTGGGTTAAAATTATACCGACGGTTTAAAACCGTCGCTAATATACAAACGGTCGTTAATTTACCGACGGTTTTAAACCGTCGCTAATTTTAATGGTTTTTTTCTCGCAAGCGACGGTACCATAAACCGTCCCTAATTAAACGTCTATATATGCCGTATTTACCGTAGTATCACCTACTTCGTGTATATATATCTTTCATCTTGTTGCTCTGTTGTTCCAATTCAATCACACAGAATTAATAAAGGATTCTTTCCCTCATTCAGAGACGAAGAAGGAGCTGATTAATTCACCCTTATCCCCTAAACTATCTCCCAGTTCCTCTAGGTTTTAGCTTGTTTTTATCACCTACTTCGTGTATATATATATTTCATCTTGTTGCTCAGTTATTCTAATTCAATCACACAGAATTAATAAAGGATCCTTTCCCTCATTCACGTTCGTATTGTTGCCTTGTATTTCATTAGGGAGCTTCATCTCGGCATGAATAAGCTGGTTTGAAGCCCCAATAACTCAGACATCTAAGACATCCTCCCTCCACAGCCACCAAATGCTAGCCCGTGTAACCTCGAGATTCAACAGGTACATTTCCTCTGTATTTCAGCTTCCGGATTACATCATCCGCACGATCTCCACTAGTCTTTGTCTCTACCAACACCACTGTCAGCGGTTTATGACACGTCTTACTACCTCAACAAATGAGAACGGAAAAGAGAGACCAAAATAAAATTTGAATCAATCGATTTGCCAAAAAAAAACATTACAAGCTTGCATCCAAGTTATAGGATAGTTTTCGAACTGTACCTTCATGATATAAGTTTTACATTAAGGCGGTGTAGGAGGATCATCCTATGATTCAAAGTTGTTACAAAATGGATGCATATTTAATTGGAAACCCATAATAAAATACTGTATATAATTATACGATTCATATTCAGGAGAGGCATTGAAGAAACCAAGACGTGAATGGGTATTGAAGGCACCTCTGGAAGGACAAGAGAGGTAATCAGAGGCATATCCGTTCCCCAATAGGGAGTGATGGGGCTCCGGGAGCCTACGATTCTTTCTCTGGAGGGGAGAAAATATGAAAATTTGAACAGGGCGGGGGTGCAAATTAAAGGCTGGGAGTTACCATTCGTGATGACGCGCGACTTGCCAAAAAACGTCACAAAGGATGAACTGGAAGAGATTTACTAGAAGTTCGACAGAGTACTGGATGTCTACTATATCTCAAGAAAGGAACATAGATACACCAACTTATGATTTGGTTTTGTTCATTTCGGACCGAACGTAAAGCTAAGGAGACTATTAGAAAGACAAATGGAATGTTGCGGCATAGCATACAAATTCTAGTCAAAAAGCCCTCCTTTGGGGATTTGGCGTCTAACTAGGAGGACACCAAGATCAGCATCCCCTACTCGACATGCATACAAAGCTTGGAAGCCTACCAGATGTTATGGGCGGGCTTTTAAGGAGGTTCTAGCACCATACCAGAAGAAGAAACTGGAAAACACCAAGTAAGATGGTGTTCATACCCAATAGAATACCCACTGGCCGAGATGGCAGACGGGAAAAAAGTGATAGGGAAAATAAGCCAGGAAAACCTTGAATGGCTTAGCAGAAGTGTCATCGGGCTTTCAGAAAATCCTCTTTCCATCGAGATAAACTCTGAAATGAATGGCACTACCTCTCTGCTGTCAAAAGATCCTGAAAGTTTAAGATGATACTGACATCTGATACTTAGAATAGGAGTAATGAAGAATAGCTTTAGAAAAGGGGAGGGGAATTGTTAAAACGACACTCCTAAGAGAGCAGAACATGGAGCAATAAGGAGGCCTATAGATAAAGAAGAGTATGGGTAACGATGAAAAGCTTCCCCCCCCCCCCCCCATGGTTGGTCTTATAAAAATTTAAGGAGGATTTGCGAGGTTATGGTCGTCTGCTTGGATACCAACTCTGAAGCTGCACTGACATTGAATGAGACTAAAAGCACATGTTCTTCATAGATGGAGAGATATTATTGATGATCAGATTTTTTTCCTGTCCGTGTTCAAGAAATCGGGCCCGTGGGATCTATGGCTGTTATTGGGTGCCGCCAGCATCTTCTCTCGAGGAGAGCTCATCTGAATCTGTTTTTTCCTTGGCGTTCCGGAGAAACATACATGTGACGACGGCGGAGGTATAAGATGTTTAAATAGAAAGGTACAGGGATTGAAAAGATGAAGAAGAGAGTAAGGGTCTGAGTTTTTCTTATTACTATGTCACGCATGCAGAGGTTACAAATATATAAAATGCACGGCCCCGTGCCTACGGAGAGCTCGGCAACTAAGTTCCTGAACTCCAGGACTACTAGATGCTACGTAAAATAATTAACAAACTAACTAGTACGAGGGAACAACTAAATGATAAGGTCGACGGGAGATTAACAGACCAACAGGAGACTCGATCAACTCAATCAAGCCGTAAATCTTACCAGCAGCCGCACCTCGTGAGACATGCGTGTACGTCATTACTCGGTGGGCTTAGATCTTGGGCTGTATATAATAACACCCCCGACCCCCGGGAAGTTGGACCAGGGGTTGGCTTGCCCAGCTTGAAAAGAGTCGGATCCTAAACATGACAGGCAGTGATTCAATAAACGCATCAGCCAGTTGGTCCTGAGTACGAACATGAGTGATATCAATTAAGCCGGCAAGTACCTGATCACGAAATTGATATGATTGATTAGAAAATGCATGTTTATAAGAGACATAAAATAAAAAATAAAAATATATATAAAACCTTAGTGGGAAAATAGAATTAAAAACTGACCTTATACTTAAGTTTTAATTTATTTAATTATCGAAAAAAATACAATTCATATTCATTAGTAATGGTCTCCTATGTTAGTATCATTCATGACGTACGAAGTATTAGCTATGATATATTATCCCATTTCTTAAGTCCCAATTGCTCGTGCATTAGGTCAAGCTTTCATCTCGCTATGAAAAAAAATTATAGTTACTCAAAATAAATGATTTTTATAGAGGTTCGTAAATGTTTTATTGTGAAAGAGAGTCCCCTTATAATATTTATGACCGCAGACATATAATAGTATCCCCCCCCCCCGAAATGTATGTTAGTCTTAAATGACCTAATTTTAATCACGCTAAACAAAGATTAGGGTAACCTAATTGATGTTGAAGTTAACTTATATGACTGACCAAAACATAATTGGCTTTATCATTTGAAATTGCTTGCATGAATTTGCCTAGTATTGGTTAGGTTGTGTCATATTTTGGTTTTCGTGTATGTGGGGTTTCATGAAAGGTTTTTGCCTTACTGGTTAATTTGATCATAGCTTCGGCGGGACTCCTTTTATTATTATTATTATTATTATCAAACGGGAGATCACAAACCCCAAAACGACATGCATGTACCTCAAAAGGTACGCTACACCACCGGAGAAGCGTGTTTCTACGAAACATCAACTCCGAATACTATTCGCTAGTTTTAGTTGACGTGTTTCATTATTTAGGGGTCAACGATGTGGCTGTGGGCTTTAATTTTTGGGAGATGAAGAGTCCTATGATTATTAGGATGCATGATGATGAGTTCGGCCGCGTTTTACGCCGTTAAATCTAAACGATCAAGTGCTAAAGCTAATTTGGGTTTTCTTCGATTTGGTGAGGGATTGGGTTTGGGGTGAAATTTCATGGTTCTAGTCTTCAGATTGTATGGGTTGCTTTTTTTAGTTTGGAACAGGCTTGGTGTTTGGTCGGATTTCAAGGTTTTACCTTCAAGAGTTTGGCTCTTCATGACTACCTTAATTTGTTGTATGAATCAAGGTGGTGCATTTATTTATTTATTGTGAGGCATTTTTTGCCTTCTAACATCCTTTCCTTGTCACTTTTCACAGATTACAATGAACTAATATTCAGATTGACAAATAAGAATTAATAAAGCACATAACTCAAAGTGACAATACACGTCATTCTATTTTAATTTATCATTTTCCAAACAGAGCTTATTCTATTTTCAATTATTCATCCGAGCAGATCGATCAGAATAACATATAATATAGTATCATGTCCCATCGTAGTTATCAAGCCTCATGGCTGAACCTCTAGGACGATTCAACCACATGAAGAATTATTGGGTTTGTGATAGAATTATTCTTAAAATGTTTTTTTAGCTCAATGGATCGTCAAATCGTTGGCAGATTCCATCACCAAGAATACCATAGGAAGGTGGTCTTTTCCTTTTCATTTTTTTTTCCGACGAATATGTTTCATTATCCTAAATTTTATTGTGCGATAAAAATTATTTGTGGCACTAAACCCTTTTTTTGCAACAAAAATTAATAGTTGTCCAACACTTTTGTTCACCCAAAATATTTTGTGGTCCTATTACTTCTATAGCAATAAAATTAATACGTAGTCTTTTTTTCAAACTACAAAAATATTTTGTAGCTCGAAGATTGGTAACCTGTATTCATAGTAATAGATTATAATGTAATGTAGTATCATTCATATAGATACTCCACCATGTTTCATTACCTGGCATAATTATATATCATTCAAACCATGCATAGATTACGATATTATTGTCCAAAAAAAAAATGTCATTCAAATGTCAAAATATATGATACCACAATATTCAAATTGACAAAATTCATAACTGATGGATACCACAAAAATCAACTATGCTAGGTAGCTTGAAAGACCACTAAAAACTGGATAATTTTATCTGCATTTATGTGTATTCAGCTTCATTAACTATATTGTAGTGCCACAAAAAGTGCTATAAGTTAATTTGTAATTCATGATATAAAAAATATAAGTTAAGATTATAAAGAAATGTGAAATGTTATCTACTTATAATCAGCCAGTTCCCTTCAACTAAAAGAAGTTGTAGGCCTTGTTAAAAAAATTCCTATTTTTAGCATCATGTGTTTTATGGCACACCTTATACCTCTTTTACACTATATTTATAATTCAAATACAAGAGATACATAAAATCAATGCCCAATTATACTAGTTTAAGTTCACATTAATAGTAAATCTAAGTCGAAATCCAACAATCCTATAAAAAGAAACATTAGCTCACACTAGTTCCTACTTCCTAGCGTAAGAAACAAAAACTTAGGTGGGTGGGGTGAATAAACAACAAAAAAAAAAGATTGACATAACGTGGTCATGAAACCAGTGTTTAAATTCAAAATTTTCATAGATAACAACGTTATTTAGAGTCTAACTCAATTTTATGACTCCGACAACAACTTGAACATGACTAATTACACAAACGAGATTTAAAAGTTATACTAAATCACTCACCAGCAATATCAGATAAAGGATGAGAACAAATACAAAAAATTCTGAGTAATAAAACTTAACATAGTCACCAAGAGAGAAAATTAAACACTTCTTACCATGATTATGTTAAATATGAATATTGATTGACATATACAAATGAAGTCATAGAAGTCATACATATCATTAGTGAATTCCACAACAATGATCATTCAAGGAACATAAACACTAATCAAGTTATAGGTAAAGGATGTTATTAGCATTTTCAAACATTAACATCAGATAGTGGATGAGAACAGATACAAAAAATTTTGAGTAATGAAACTTGGCACAGTCACCAAGAGAGAAAATTGAACACTTCTTACCATGAATATGTTAAATATGAATATTGATTGACATATGCAAATGAAGTCATAGAAGTCATACAATATCATTAATGAATTCCACAACGATGACCATCCGAAGAATAGAAGCACTAATCAAGTTATAGGTAAAGGATGTTCTTAGCATTTCTAAACATCAGATTATTCTATGGCTAGTTGTACATGGTAGACTAGCATCCAACAGATAAATAAACTTCACAGAAAGTTTTAAAAAGGGGGACAAATTATTCTATGTTCAAAAATGCACATGAAGAAGGAAGGTATTAGAAAGGAACCAAAAAGGATGATGGTATGAATAAAAATAAAATTATATATTATGTTATCGGTAAAAACGAATACAAGAGCTAACTTACATTTTTAAGTCCAAATAATCTCATTGCCAATAAAACTCTATGTCATGTTTTATGTCCAATAAGAGCTCCCAACTTTAAAAGAGAACACATAACATAGTTAGAATACCTTAATGCAAGAAGTCGTCCATCTCAATTTCAAAACAATGAATATCACATATCTAACATTGGCACAACCTAAAATTTTGGTTCCATGATTTGTCCATACATATGGTGCAGAGTTCGAAAGTTCTAACTATTAACTTTCTCTCTCTTTATTCACCAATTTCCTTCATCTTTTTCATTTTGAGTCTTAAATTTTCCTCCCTGGAGGCATTTGAATGTTTAAGCTCCATAATTTGTTGATGAAGGCTAGCCTCAATTTCATTATCTTTTTTTTTGTTCCTTAAAGGTAAAGGTCAAGCTCCTAGCCCTTAAGCATAGCTCAAAAGATACTCAAATTTCTAGGTACATACTTCTTTCACACTGAGATGATCAACTCTATACAATTCCTTCTCCTTAGTATGAAGTTCAATTAACTTTTGGTATTTTGCACATTCACCATATTCCCATATACCACATTTTTTCCTATAATAATATGAAATCAAAATTTCAAAAACCCTTACAAAGTTGTATAAATTAACTTATATTTAAGTACTTCTACATATCTAACACACCTTTTGGTCTTTTCCCAAATTTTAATATAATCTGGTTCTTGCTCAGAATCTTTAATTTACTCATCACCATTTTCAGCTATAATAGAAGGCTCTTTTGATGGTTGATGTTCCTACATATAATGAATCCAAGTGAATATTTAAATAAAAGCACAAGATATCAAGAGTTAAATAAGACAACTATATGCATCTACAGTAGCTGTTTATTCCATTACAACACTTTTCACATACTAATAAATAGAATTGACCAACCTTAGTGTTTTTTATAGAATGGCAACATTAACAAAAAAAATAGAACAATAGTAGTAGCAAAAATTTTGTAAGTCATATACTTACAATTTCATGAAGATAGCGTGTTATCGACTTTCCTTTATTCCTAGGAATTTCACTTTGTCTTGATTTATTTCTATGATTCACTTCACTAATATGCTACATGTGGAAAAAACAATAATTATTGATTTCATCACACTTTTACATCTCACTAGTCAATGAATATCCATCAAATAAACTAAATTTATAAACTAGAGTGGAAATAATTACCATTAGAAACTTTAAAAAAAATTAGAACATTTTGCTTGGAGGAACCCTAAAAGTCCACCATTAAACACCTGCATACAGTAGCATTTATGGTTTGAGGTTGGTTAGCGATAGCATGTGAGGTTGAAAATCCATTAAAATATCTCTCTTTTAACATGAAATACCATTATCAACACAAAATTTTACATTGCATAGATGATGCTTTGTCAACATAATTACCCTCTAGAAGTCTCCACTCAGCCTAAACCATATATAAATATCATACCAATCAACGGTTATGAATAAAATGAAGCATGTAACTGATACTCATAACTAAACATTAGCTTTAAAATTTTCCTTTATCTTATTGATTATTTTTTTTTTAACGATGAGGACCTACAATATCTATGAGAATGGATGAGATAGCTTGGCCTTTTGGTTTTTACTCTTTTGCTCCAAATGCTAAAAATAACATCTTGTATTATGTTCAAGTTTTTGGCATACATATTAAAAATCATAAAATTTATTAAATATAACTCCAAAAATGTAACAAATGCTTAAGTATTAGGGATATTGTATGAAAATGCACAAGATATCTCAACTATAATTTACATTGTACCAGATATCCTTGTATTTTCATTATTATACATAGATTGGATTTCTATCCATTTTATTACTATACATACATACATACATACATACATACATACATACATACATACATATATATATATATATATATATATATATATATATGTATGTATGTATGTATATAATTCCCACTTTATCCTTACTCACTTAGCTCTTTAATTAGTTTTTAAAACTAAAAAGGAAGGATCCTAAACCTATTCACCTTCTTCCTCCTCCATTTGAATCTTCTTCGTCCATCTTTATTCATTAATTCACAAACCATAAAAATAAAATTAAAAAAATCCTAACCTATTCTTATTCCTCGTCCTCTATCTTCTTCTTCCTCCTTATCAATCTTTATTCATTAATTTATAAATTTACGCATCCTTCATAAAATAGAATCATTCATGGATTTAAGTAACGTGTGCATGCTTGAAATAAAGGAAATCGTCATTATGCTTAAGAAAAGCATCACATCACTCTCACACAAACATAAGTAATCCAACCCAGTGACCTTCAATGCATAACAAAACCACCCACCGCTAATTCAAATAACCTAGCATCACATACCTCATGAACCAAATCTAAGGAATTTGAAAGAGGTCTAATGTTCGCATCCCATCAACCAGATTTGGAGGCATAACCATAAATATTTCCAATTCAAAGTATTGCAAAGAGGATAACAATGGCAATCTCCTTCAACCGAAAACTTCAACAATATGAACAATTGAAACCTTCAACAAAAATCAAACAATCAAGATCTAGGTTTTAGATCTAAGCCCCGTAATTGAGCAATCAAAGTATATAAATTTCAAATCTAAGCCCATAATTGAATAATTGGAAACTTAAACAAATTAGTGCACAAACCATCGAGAGGAAAGGACGAATATATATGGGTTTCATCCAAACAAATTTGTTGGCCTTCTTCAAACTAGAAATCGCACATTTGTACTCCGTCCCTATTCGCTAACTCTAAAAGACTCAAGATGAGTGAGAGAGAGAGAACCAAACCTAAAAGATTTAGCATAGAGGTTGTTAAGGAAAAATAAGACTTCACTATGCCTACGAAAATTAAAGGTTCAAGGAGTATATTAACTAAGAGAATTACTAATGGAAGTTCGAATTAGATGGTGGATGCACCAATTGAAGATTGTACTTGTTAAGATCTTCTCATTGAAACACAAATCTTGAGCATAATAGATGAAACATTCCTATTACATATTTGGATAAATAAAATTCTAAAACAACAGTGAAGAAGAAGGACTCAAGCATGATAAATCAGACATCCTTTGAAACACCTTAGAATTTTCTAAATCTTTTGGTGACAATCACTTAAACTAATTTTAAATATTTCATTTCAAGCACTTGTAAAATATACATCAATAAAGTTTGATAAACACATCGTTCATCTATTTTCTTCAAATCACTTAGTGTAGATGAAAGATAGAGGTGCAGTGGCTTATGGGTAGGTGTTCAGAAAAGATTTAATTGGGTGAGTTTTTGGTCCAATCGATGGTGATCAGGATGAGTAATTAGTTAGTTTTTTTAGCCTTGTTTAATTTTTTTAATTCATGAAATTAGCAATATTATGTTCCTAAAATATTTAAATTTATGATTTAATATTTTTGATTTAGTGTTATGTTAGTTGGGGTTTATTTATCATTATTGTTAGATTTGAAATTGAATAAGATTGAAACAAGGAGAATATACAAATTAGAGTAAGAGTGTTTTGTCCATTTATATCAAAATATTTATTAAAACTTAATAACTTAATTGCTAGGTAATTCAATTTGACTAAAAATATAATGGAAGGACAATATGTGTATTAAAAAAATTAGGATTATCCTCTACTTTGTAAATTAGAATTATGGTATTTTGTGTATTTTTATTAAAATATAGGGGTATTTCATGTAATATTCCTAAATATAAATAATAATTTTTCTACTTTACTAATTATTACTTTTCTTATTAAAAAATTAAAATTGTAATATCTAATTTTTATACTTCTTTTCTAAAATGTTTTATATTTTGAAAAATAATTACAAATTCCATATTACAAAACATAGGGAGCTAGCATGAGACAAAACATTCTACTCGGTCAAGTTACAAGAATGCAATGGCTGACTGACATATTGAATTCGTGGAAAGCAAGTTTAGAATTTTTCGGAGAAACCCGAGTTTTTTAGTGTATTATTCTAGATTTTTCAAACAAGGGTGTCAAGATTATCAATGTGGTTTTTTATTCATCATGACTCTGCTAAGTGACGAATATGCACTATTGAGTTTTTAATTTTTATTTTACATGCAGCCTTAAGTTTAAGAAATAAAAGATATGACCAGATCAAACAAGGATATGCGTCAGTAACTCGTTTGACACATTATAAATGACATTGGAGATGGTTGGTTGATGGATTTCAATATATTCTTATTATAAGGAAACCTAAATTTAAAAGAAATAAAAAAAATAGCGCATTATTATATTTGATAAAGAAGCTAAGCAACTAATAAATTAGATAGGAAAGGTTTCATCAAATGATTAAAATAAAATAAAATAATCATTGTTTCAATTTTATAATAGAATAAGAACCAACTACATGTTGAAATAAATAAATAAGTGGACATATGACAGAGTGAAATTAACCAATAAAATATTTATTTGTATATATCTTAAACCCATCAACTAAATACTTCAGTAAATAATATTAATTACACCTAATTTATTACTCAATTTAGTTCATTAAAATCAAAAACCAAATCAAAAATAAATAAATAAACACCAAAAAACAATTGTAGGGAGCCATTGCCCCTACCACTCCTACGTACCAACACCAACACTAGTCCTTAGTTCCCATTATCATTGTATAACGCCACCTCTTCCGACAGCAACCATCACTGCCCTTATAGTTCAGATAGCTAGCGGAAACCTCTTTCCATCCTCCAAGTCACCAACTGAAAGCACCCACCACTGCCATCAAACACTGATAATGTGTTGCAACATTCATGGCTCTCATAAATTAGATCTTCAAGCAATTTTTGGATTGGTTCATTATGGTTTCATCGATGACATTATCATCTAATTTAGTAATGTGAGGAGCACAAACAACATCTAATACAGCCTTGGCATTATTGAGAGTACACTTATTATATGTCAAGCTCTCGAAGTGTGAGTTTTGACTAGAGCGGGTAGTTTTTCTTGAGCATGTAATCTCAAAGGATAATGTGTCAATAGAACCTTCAAATATTTGAGTTGTTTCAAAGTTCCAACATCAACATCAGTCAAAAAGGTGAATAGTTTTTTTGGGATTAGCTAGTTACTATCGTAGATATGTCTAAGATTTCTCCAAGATCACTCACCTATTGACTTATTTGCTGAAAAAGACTCATGTTTCCTATAGGATGAGAATTATATTAGAGCCTTTAAGGAGTTGAAGAGGAGGTTGACTTCATCTCCATTGCTCACTTTGCTAAGTGGTTTAGACAGCTTTGAATTGTATAGTGATGCTTTTAAGCATGAATTAGATTTTATACTAATGCAACATGAGAGATTAGTAGATTATGATTCCCATCAGTTGAAGCCGCTTGAGTAGAATTATCTAACACATGATTTAGAGCTTATTGTGGTGATATTTGTTTCAAAGATGTGGAGGCATTATCTTTATGGTCTTCAGTGCTAGTTTTACACTGATCACTAGATCCTCAACTACATTTTCACCCCAATGGAAGTTGAATTTGATGCAACACAAATGATTGGAGTTAGTCAAGAATTATGACTTAGCGTAGACCTACCATAAGGTTAAGCCTAACGTGGTGGTAGATAACCTTAGCAGAAAGATGTCACACTCCTTGATTACGATTTTCTTGTTAGATCCTTTGTGTTAGGTGCTCAAGGATATGGGAATTAAGTTGATCACATATGGTAGTTTAGAGACAAGGATGAATGCTCTCACCATTGCACTTTCTATCTTTAATGACATTCAAGATAGTCAGCCTAGTGATGTCAAGCTTGAGAGGATTCGATGCGGTATCGCCAAGGGTAGAGCCAAATGATTCCAAATCTATCATGATGAAAGTGTTAGATATTGAGGCAATTGGTGTTTACTATAGGGGTGTGAAAAGCTGAAGAAAAAGATCCTTAAGGAGGGTTATTATATTTCTTATTTTTTCCACCATGGAAAGGATAAGTGTTATAAATACATGAAGAAGGTATATTGGTGGTATCGTATAAAGTAAAAATTTGTAGAGTTCGCCACTAAATATTTGACTTGTCAGAATGTCAAGATTGACCACAATAGACGAACAAATTTAATACAAACGTAAAAAGTTTTGAAATAAGAGTGGGATAATATATCTAAGGGTTTTTTGGTTAGTCTGCCAAGGATTTTGTAGTGGTTTTGATTACATCTAAGATATTTCTGATTGTTTAACAAATTCGGTAGTGTTTATACTAATGAGGTCGACTTCTAGTATGGAGTAGATGATTAGTACTTATAAAAAGCACGTGGTGAAACTAAAAAAAGGATAAAATCATTTATAAAAACAATTATTATATTTAAATTATTAATTTTATTTTAATATATATATAAATATATTCTATCTATAATTTAAAAAAAAGACTCCATCGAATAAAATTTTAAAGTAGGAAAAAGAAGTGCGGAAGAGGGGACCGAATAGGACCATATCTCTTTCTAATGTTTACCCAATATCTCGCGCTATATCTATTCTCAGCTCCTCTTGTTGCACACCACTTTTTCTATTTTCACGCCCCTATACTCCCTCTTTTTTCACAATTCCCAAATTATCCCTCACTCTCCTTGCTCTCTCATTATCTCCCCATCTCTGCTCTCTCTTTATCTCCCGATCGACTATAAGATACCAAAATTCAACCAAATTTCTTGATCCTGATTGCTAATTTAATGTAAGTAATAGATTTATTTATGTTTTTTATATCTAAATTCTATGTGTAGTATGAGTGTGTAGTATTTTTGTGAAAACTATATGATAAAACCTAGAAAATAAATGGGGGAGGGACGAATGGGCGACTTGTACATAGGGGGTGACAGATGACTCATGAGCAAAGGAAGGAGAGTGACAGGCGAGTGCCCTAAAAAGGCCACAATGCTTTAGCCGAGTGGCCCGTAGCATCCCCTAACCTTCGTACATAAAACTTGTCCCCTCCTCCCTCATGCGCGTAGACCACCCTTCGCTCCCCCACCTACGCATCACTCACTCGTCGCTCCCCCCACCTACGCAACACTCACCCAACATTCCCCTAACCCTAACCTTGAACCCCAGCCCTTAACTCTTAACCCCAACCCTAAACTACAAATCGTACCCTAACCCTAACCTCAAACCCTAAACCTAAACCCTAAACCATGACCCTAAATCTAACCCTATCCATAAACCCTAAACCTCAACCCTAACCCTAATCCTAAACCCTAAACCCTAAACCATAACCCTAACCTTTAACCCTAACCCTAAACCCCAACCCTAAACCTAACCCTATCCATAAACTCTAAACCCTAAACCCTAAACCCCAACCATGACCCTTAACCCTAAACCCTTAACCCTAAACCTAAACATAACCCTAACCCTAAACCCTAAACCATAAACACTAACCTTTAACACTAACCCTTAACCCTAAACCCTTACCCTAACCATTACCCTTCATTAAACCCTTAACCCTAACCTTAACCCTTAACCCTTAACCCTTAGTATAATATTCAATCATTATTTTACTATAATATGTATTAATGATATCTTAATTATAAATTGTAGATGGCAGGCAAAAAAGGAAAGGGGAAAGAGATTAGACAAGATGCTATTACTGGCAGGGTGTCCAAAAAAGTCGTGACCATGAAAGCTAGAGCACGTGCTATGGCAAAACACAGTAGTGATACATTGCCTTATAGTTATCATGATGATTATATGTCATTTGAGCATGACTATGATGTTAGCACTAGCACCTCCAACCAGACATCAAGATCTTCTTTGTCATTAGCGGCCGATGACAATTGGTGGTTGATTGGACCTACAGGTGGTAGTCCAGAGATTCATGATCTCCTTACTAGCTTTAAAGGCTATTTGGCATACACCATATGAAAGTATGATGAGGTAATTTTACATATTTCTTTATGAATTAAATTTTATCAATATAATTCATGTAATCTAATGTTTTTCTGATCTTTTTTATAGGAATCACGTGGGCCATTAAGGGTGCAGTCGAGGGTAAAGCCGCTTGCAAAGCTACCTCGTCTCACCCATGAAGATGGGAATGTCTATTACCTTATCAATCATATAGGATTGAGAGCTCTTCGTGATAGTTACTTTTCTGTCATAACTATCCCTTGATATCGGCTTTGTAGAAAGGTGGCATCCGGAGACTAATAATTTCCATCTTTTGTTTGGTGAGATGACTATTACCCTTCATGATGTCTGTTTCATTTTAAATATAAATTGTCATGGATATGCATGTAGTGGGGAGCCATACTTATGTGATAATGATGTTGTCACTTTACTTGGAAAAATGTGGGATGAAGACGAGACGATGGTGAAGGGGACATATATGAAGGGGAACTTGGTCACTTTGGATGTCATACTGGATAAGAGTGTGACCGAGCGGGTAGATGACGATGAGTCTTATGCTAGACTATATTTATGGTACTTACTATCATGCATAATTTGTGTTGATAAGTCCAGAAACTGTGCCTCATTATCGGTGTTAAGATTAGTTGTTGATTTAGATAATTTGTACTATCGGTTGGTTGGAGCCGCTAAATTAGCATATCTCTACAAGCAGCTTGGAATCGCTTCCAGAGTTGGGTGCCAACAAATAGGTGGTTACATGGCTTTGTTGGAGGTAATAACTTATGTTCATTTGTTAATTTAATTAGCTATTTCATATATTTATTTAAGATTTACATATATTGTTGTCAATATGTACAGGTATGGATATACGAGTATTTCCCCTTTTTCCACCGGTCTTATTTTTATACATTTGTACATTCATGGGACATTGGTGGGATGCAATGAGACACTTCTCGTTATACTTGTCCTCCAAAGTCATTGGAGGACCTTTTTCATTATAGGAAGTGTCTTGATACAGTAGGGGCAGTACATGTGGTTTACTGCCTTTCTCTTTTATTGTTCAAACATTGTTAATTCTTACTAAATATATTTTTCATGTATTTGTAGGTTGACTTTATACTATTCATCACTGATCTAGTATCGGCCCAAGAGGTGTCATCATACCAGGGCGGCCTTGTCCATGCAGACATTGTGGAGCTATACATGTCAGATCGCGTTACATAGTAGTCTAGCGACACCCAGCTCGTTTCCATGCCATCAATTAGACCAGCTATTGGATTCTACCGCAGTGCAAAGTTCCAGAAGTATAAGGTAGATTACTCCATTTGTGGAGCATTGTGGAACAGCTAACCATATCATACATTGGGCTTTAGTCGCTGAGCATGCCGATGTGTCTATCAGCATGATGCTTTGGACGGTTATCTGGCATGGTTCTGAGCTCGATCCCACCCTAGAGTCCATTTCTTGGCAGATGAAGGACTGAATAATCCAAACTACATCGCTACAGAAGTAAAGATTCATAATGCGATGATGGGTGCATACTGGTACTGGTTCAAACAAGAGTGGCATGGACTAATTGACAATGAAACATTATGTGAAAAATTGAAAGAAGTGTACTTAGAATTTAGGGGATTAGCCATTACCTCTAGTGAAGAAGATACTGGCCAACATGTTGATGGTGATGGTCATGATTAGTAGGACATGATTAGTAGTGCATTTAGTTATTTGTATTTATTTAATAGCTTTGAGCAACAAAAATGTTTGCATGTTAATAAAACATTTGCTACAATAGAAATGTCTCACACATAAAAATTACTAGTTTTTCATATAACAAATATAATATCGTCAACACAATACAAAATCGTCCACAAAAGTCGCCACCATGGTCGTGTGTAATACCCGTCGGACTTCGATAAAGCTAAATATGATTGAGATATGAAACATCCCATCCAGTAACGCTAGGATCAGCATGAAGGTACCACCTATTAGATATAGGTGGTAACATTAAATCTTCCATTAATGTTATCTACATAAATTTATAATAAAAATCAAAGATTGTTACATATAATATATTGAAGACTCTATTCAAATGATAAATATGACATATCGATACGTAGTGGGTAAAATAGTTGCATTTCAAGATGCTAATAATGCGTTCAGATTGTTGACCATTAGGAGGAGCTCTGTGTGGCAAACATGTAACCAATCCCACCTGACTCAAACAGATGAATATGACATTGTACACTATCGCCAATAAAAATTCAAAGTTAGGTTGCTGCTACCATTTATCTATTGGAGCTGGTCCATGAAAATGGGTAATAAGTTCCCTATTTTAGGCAATTGAATCTACAAAGGCATGCTCATACAAATCTGAATTTGTCAGCAATTTCCTAAACATCGCCCCCTAACATCCGCCTAGAGCTCCTCGTTCCCAAAGAGTTGTAGTGCAACATCTCTAAATCCACAATTTCCATCCCCCACAACATTAGACCATGATTCAACCCACAAAAGCATCACGGCCTCAATATCCAATGGCCATGGAAAATCATGTAAGGATCGGCATGTCCTCCCAGTACTCTACATCCCACTAATACTACTACTATTACTCTGTCCTTGGTCCATTCTCGATCGACCAGGAGAATCCTATCCTCTACCACGTTCTCGACACGATCGACCACATCCCCTAGGTGAATTAGAATAAGCACGCGATGTATGGTCCCACTCTGATGGTTCCCACCTTGTACTATTACTAGGGCAACCCCTATGTTGTTGAACTTCTGGCTCAACCATACTTGTTGTAGCGGGTTTGAAGATCTCGTCAATGATATTCGAATATTTCTCTAGAAAGCTAGGAGAATTAGAATGGTCCAACATCCTTTGTACCTAAGGTTGCAATGTTAGAATCGAAGATATAATAAGGAACTCACCATTAGAATAGTTGTATTAGATTTGTACCTTTGATATAATGTTAGAGGCAAAAGGACGTGTGGTTGGAGGAATGGCTGAATCATTAAATTGAAATCTTTCTTCAGCTTGTCTCACAAAGGTAAAAGTCTTCTAGAATTGATGAACTGTCGATTCTGGGATAGGTTGATTATCTCATTTGCACTGAAATATCTCGTGTTCACATGGTAGACCGTGTGTCCACCTAAAATAACACCCACAACCTAAAGGATTAGAACCAACCAACTCACATCTCTTATTCTCCTCCTCAATCAGGTCTATTGCTCTATAACATACAACAGGTGTGATATCCTTGAACAACACGTTATTAGTAGAGTAATATGGAATAATTATCCAAGACTGCTCCAAATCTTTCTTCAACTCATTCACTTGGAGTCGAATCAATGTATCAATCTTTGACCATAATGTATCAAAACTCATCCGAGACAATGCTATATATTTCTTCAACCTTGAATGCTCACTTTCCACCCTAAATGTATTATTTAAGAATATAAGTGTTGGTTAAATAATTGCAGTTCAAATAAAAAAATATCCTCACTAATAAAATTATACATATTGGTCATATAAGTACCAAAGTGAAGCTTTTGGTCAACCCAAACCAAAACAAACCTCTCCTTATAAGGATTCAACCAAGTGTCATAGACATATTGTATGCGATGAGAAAATCAGCCCCATCTGTCGTGCATCAGTAAAAGCTCATTCTCATATGCCTCTAATGTGATTGCCTTCACAATCTTCCTCCATTGGTTCATGAAATGTTCTCTGGATGCTGTAAATCCTAATTTTTTTTATTGCATGTGAGAGAATATTCTTACCAATATGCCATCTGCATAAGAGGAAGGCTGCATTGGGAAAGACCTTAGGCACTATTTCTATCACACTCAACTATCTATCAATGATGATAACATTTGGTTCATGGGACTCCATCATCCTCTTTACCTTATCAAGCACCCATTGATAATTATCTTCCTTTTTCCTTCCCATGAATGCCAAAGCAATGGTAAAATTCCTACCTTTAAACACAAAACCAACAACTTCCAAGAAAGAAAGGTTGTACCTATTGGTTTTGTATGTGCAATCCAAACAAATGACATATGGGAATGCACGCAAAAGAGCAACAGAATCAGGATGTGCAAATATAAATTCATTGACCATATTAGAGTCTGGATATCTACAATACCAATATCGATAATCTTTGGTTTCCAACAAATGTAATAGCTGCTACATAACTATATGCCTTGCCAACTTTTGCACCCCTAAACTTATGTCTTGCATTGTAGATTGCCCTAAGTGTTACAGTAATATCACCATTACCCCATTGTAATTTGTCGATGATCTCCATAGGTTTCACATTTATCACGGTCAATTCCTCTACCAGCTTTCGTTCTTCTGCCGATAACTATTTCCCAAAAGAATGCATTTGTCTAAACTTACCCAAACTATAGTTGTGTATGCCATATTCAACCGTTAATTCCCACCCAGTGTAAGGAATTTTCCTCCTGCATATTCTAAATTTATGATCATATTTTTTTGACTTGAAGTATCTTGAAATTTCTAAATTTACAGACAAATTATTTCTATATGTGTCATCTCTCTCACAATGAAACCAAAGCTTTCCTGATTTTAATCGTTCTATAGTGAAAATTATATTGTGTGGCCTTCCGGTGTCATTATCATACTTAATTAGTGACTCACGATCACCAAAAATACAATCCATTAAAAATAAACTCGTCCAATCAGTATCAATTAGGTCTTTAGTCTACAATAAATATTTAATTATTAAAATATATAAGGAAAATAAAAAAAAATAGACTGGCCGGTCTACGGGTAGGCTCCTTGTTACTTAGCAAAACCTACGGGTGGACCACCCGCTGCATAATGCAAGCTACGGGTGGACTGCATGTAGGCTAACAGATACTACAGGTGCGTGACCCGTCCACAAGAGATAATAACGGATAGTTCGCCCGTCGATAGGCATAGTTTTTGGGTGAATCATCCGTCACGCGATACTATCAATGGATGGTTCACCCGTAGGTCCTAATTTCGCTAAAAAAAATAATTACCATAATTTCTTTAATTTTGGTTTCAGTGAGATAATAATCTATGATTTTTTTTATGAATTTTTTTTTTCAACTGAATTAGAGAGAATTAAAAGTTAGATAGAAGAGTGTACGAAAGTTAAAAGAGTAGAGGGATACAAAGTTACAAAATTTTAATTTTATAGAGCGTAAACTTAAAAAAATGATGTGTATTCATTATTCAATGACCCTCGTCCGTTCAGGAGCCCCAATCCTTTCCTTTATGCAGTCTTTCAATACCGTGATTAATATTTTTATTTTTATTTTTATTTTTTTCATTTTCATGCCACATTTCCGCCCCCAAACGTGTTGGGGACGCCGAACGGGACTTGGGGGATGTGATGCACATGGACGACAATTAGGTACCGTCCCCCCTAACCGAAAACTTCTTGGAAATATTTTTGGATTAAAATTTATATTAAAATTATTTAATTAATATTTTATTTAAAAATAATTATTAATAATTAAAATTAACTAATATAAGAATTAATTTTAAAAATTTATATTTTTCTCTCTTAATTTTAATAAATTTAATCTATTTTTTATAAAATATATATATACATATTATAAATATATATATATATATATATATATATATAATTTTTTTGACGTTTTCTGCTATCTCTGTTTTCTAAACTTTTAAGAATTGTCGTTTCCCGTCGTTCCCGTCCACCTACAACATTGCTTGGGGGCCGTCCAGTACTTCCGTATCCATCCATTGACATGTCGTTTGGGTGAATGAATGCCGTGGCCTTTTGTTTACCCTTTTTGGCCCAAAACAAACACCCTTTCCCTGCCTTCCACCACCCCCTCACTCGGTCACTCCTGTGCTTCGTGTTCATTCCGTCATCCACTACTACAAATAATAAATTATTAAACTTGTCTACCATTTACAGTCACTCTGATTTTCTTTATCGCAGGAAAAAAAACCCCATTAATTAATTATGTAAGGATGATGGTCGTTTGCCGTTATTATGCACTTAAAACTATTTATGTTTCGAAGGAAGGATACCATTAATTATACATGCCGTAACCGGTTCTCGATTTCTAGGCTTACTCATCGGCTGGCCCTCCTCTTATCTGGTAAGATATTCAATTATTCACTACTACTTCCGTTTTGATTTCTCCATTTATCTCTACTCTTTGCCTAAATTCATTCGTCTGCGACAAATTCGCTCTCTCTGCCTTCTTAGAGCAAAGCTATCAAATATGAGCAATTGTGTGAATATGGGTGGTTGGGTTCACTCATGTCCATTCACCAATCACACAGCAGTCATCACCATTAACACCAATTCTACTACCACCACCACTTCTGTCGCAAACACCACAACCAGATCTAGGGCATCTACTTTTATAAAACCGTCACTTTTCCCGCACCCTTTGAAAATGTTTTCTTCTCCCTCCTCCTCTTCAGCCCAGAAGAATCGATACCAAATCCAATACCCCACTTCACCGCAGCCCAAAAACATGCCGCCAACTACAATGTCATCCATCCTCACAAAACATGAAGCCATGGACACGTCGCCAGAAAACGACCCGAAAACCCAGATCCCAACACCATTCAATTTCAAATCTTACATGTTAACAAAAGCAAATTCTGTTAATCAAGCCCTAGATTCCGCCGTCGCGCTCCGTCATCCAAAAACAATCCATGAAGCCATGCGTTACTCCCTCTTAGCCGGCGGCAAAAGGGTCCGTCCCATTCTCTGTATCGCAGCCTGTGAACTCGTCGGGGGTGACGAATCAACCGCTATGCCTTCCGCCTGTGCGGTAGAAATGATCCATACCATGTCTTTAATTCACGACGATCTTCCCTGTATGGATAACGATGATCTCCGACGAGGGAAACCGACTAATCACAAGGTTTTCGGCGAAGACGTCGCGGTATTAGCCGGGGACGCACTCTTGGCGTTCGCTTTCGAGTTCATCGCGACTTCGACGACCGGAGTTGCTCCTGCACGAATCGTTAGAGTTGTTGGTGAATTGGCTAAAGCGATTGGGACAGAAGGGCTGGTAGCAGGACAAGTAGTTGACATCGGTTCAGAAGGAGTGCAAGATATAGGATTAGAAAAATTGGAATTCATTCATGTTCATAAGACGGCGAAACTGCTTGAAGCCGCAGTTGTATTGGGTGCAATTGTAGGTGGTGGAAATGATGATGAAGTTGAAAGACTGAGGAAATTTGCTAGGTGTATTGGTTTATTATTTCAAGTAGTTGATGATATTTTGGATGTGACTAAATCATCTCAGGAATTAGGGAAGACGGCTGGGAAAGATCTGATTGCTGATAAAGTTACGTATCCGAAGTTAATGGGTTTAGAGAGATCGAGGGAATTTGCTGAGGAATTGAATCGAGATGCTAAAGAGCAGCTTCTGGGTCTTGATTTGGAGAAGGCTGCGCCATTGATTGCTTTGGCTGATTATATAGCTTATAGGCAGAATTGATTATATAGCTTATTGGCTGATTAGGAAACTTTACTTGATGATATGGTCTCATTGCTGTAGTCTGTAGACAGTAGAGTTGACACTGCTGCTGTAGTTTTATTGGAAATGTTCTGAATCATACCTTATCCATCGGTCATAGTGACACAGTCATGGCAGTGTAAGCGGGTGCAATTGATATCAATATGTTCTTAAGATCCGTAGAGGGGAGAAATAAGAAGAAAAAAATAATCTCATTTGAGTTGTCTATTTGTTCCGTCTGTACTGAAACTCTATCTTATCTCAGCTATCATTCATTCATAAAGAGCTTGTCCCAGCCATGAACTGATGCAATCTGTTCGATCTCTAACGGCGATTCTCCCGGTCCGAAATTTATGGACATCATCTTAATGACCTTATGACAATCACGGCGTATCCGTAGAATCTTGACAATATGTTATTGGTGTAGTCGGGTTTGTCTTCATGACAGCAAAAGCGGCGGCTTATCTTTCACTGTGACTAAAGCGGAGGCAGACTGATAGCTCCTCTATTAATCAAGGAAGTCACAATGCAGCAATTCTCAACTCATTCCTACATAGTTGTATAATAAGCATATGCCATGGGGGAAGAATAGTTCTTTCTATCTTCGATTTGTGAGGGCGTCAAATTTAAGGATGGAAATATTAATATTTAAAAATCTAACTTAAATTTAACATTTCCTTAAAATTTTAGGGCGTCTGAAATTGAAAGAATAAGAGCATCGGGCTGCGTTAAGAGGCAAATTATTGTGTCGTGGGCCTTTACGTGCTTCAACATCTATATCATACAATCAATTGTTTTAAAAAAATTAAAAATATTTTTACCTAAGATTATTAGAAAAGTAAAACCTTATGCGATAATGTTTTTGAAATTTTTTTCTATAAATTGATATTCATATTAATATATTTTTCATTAAAAACTTATATAAATATATATATATGTATACATACATACATACACACACACACACCCTATTATACATTTAAATATCTTTTACCGTTATTAAACTAATATTTTATGATTATTGAATTAATTTTTCTTGTGTGAATTAATTATTATTGTTATTCTACTTAAAATAATATTTCATTATTGATATACTTACATTTCACTACTAATATACTAATGTTTTCATACTGATCTACCACCAGCAAATTAATATTTAACCACTATTACTATTCTATTTGAAAATTAATCTTTTACCACTAACATATTAATTTTTCACCACTAATATACTAATCTTTTACTACTAGTGTATTTATTTTTTTTTTGCCAATGAGGTGATATTTCATCATTAATCTATTTAAAATTAATATTTAATCGTTATTGTATTGATCTTTTACTACTAATATACTAATTTTTCACCATTAATGTGCTGATTTTTTATTAAGAAATTGACATTTACCATTATTCTACTTAAACTATTTTTTTACTACTAACGTACTGATTTTTCACTAATAAGTTGATATTTTCCTATTCCTCTACTTAAAACTAATATGTAGTCACTAATGTACTGATATTTTCCACTAATGTACTGATTTTATCACCACTAATATACTAATTTTTCATCCTTTCTTTACCATTATTATTCTACTTAAAATTAATTTTTTATCGCTATTATGTTGATCTTTCACCATGGATGTATTGATATTTTCACCAACAAGTTAATATTTTCATATTATTCTATTTAAAACTGATATTTTACTACTAATGTATTGATCTTTCACCAATAAAATAATTTTTCACCATTATTATATTTAAAACTAATATTTCATCATTGATGTACTAATTTTTCATCAATTGTTTTGATAATGAATATATTAATATGGATATCTACTTATAAAGCAAAATATTTCATTATTATGATACTGATTTTTTCTCCACTAATGTATTAATCTTTTATCATTAATGTAGTGATTTTTACCACTAATATGCTAAGTTTTCATAAGTAAATTGATAGTTCACCATCACTATTCTACTTTAAAGTGATTTTTCACCACTAATATATTGATCTTTCACTATGGATGTATTGGTTTTTCACCGACGATTGGATATTTCTCAATTGTTTTACTTAAACTTATCTTTCGCCATTAATGTATTAATCTTTCACGAGAGAGATGATTTTTCACTATGGATGTATTGGTTTTTCACCGATGATTGGATATTTCTCTATTCTTCTACTTAAACTTATCTTTCGCCATTAATGTATTAATCTTTCACGGTAAAGATGATTTTTCACCATTGTTATACTTACAACTAATATTGCATCACCAATGTACTAGTTTTTCACCAAATTTTTTTTTATCAACGCTATATTAATGTCGATCTTTATTTATAAAGAAAAATGTTAGAAATCTTATAGAATATTTTTCTAATAAATTAAAATAAACTAATTAGAAGAATTTTTTTAATATAAAAAAATGTATCGTAGCATATGTTGCACAATACTAGACCATGCACCAATTTTCATGGTATAAAGTGCCTCAGGCGTCTGACTCACAATAGCTTTGCCTCCTCAGGCGGCGTGATGATCCTTGTTTTTCAGTATATTTTTTACCCTGATTTTATCATTGCAGCTTATGTGAGTTGTTTTTTATAAAAAGAAAAATAGACATTATTAGTAATGATGGGTGGCCTTGTGGTTTATATTTTTCACTCAATACCTATTTTCTTCTCTGTTGGGTTGTGGTCAGTAAGAAGTATGTGCATATCTTTATAAATACATCACATTTTATTCAATAATTTTTTAGATCATCTTTTCTACGCTCTTAATATAAAAGTGTTATATTGTCTCCAAATATATTTATCTTCTTTATTTTTATTCATTATTTCTATTTTTTTTAAAAGGATCATAATCAATTTAATTTATTTAATTTTTTGGAGAATCAAAATGATTCAAATTCAAAATAGATTCCAAACTAAAATATCCAAAATTATAGTTTTGAGAATATCGACATTAATGAAGGACGGAAGCTAGAAGTTCATTATACCGTGAACAATACATAATACCATCTTTGATATTATCTAGTAGATGTCATATATCTAGATTGGATGGCTTTTGTAAAAACCATACCAGTTCCTCAAGGACCAAAAAGAATATAATTCATACAACGTTAAAAATCCACATGAAAATATTTTGAGCGAGCATTTTGAGTGCTCTAAGGAGTTTTTGCAATTAAGTTAGGTTCGTTGCATATTTAGAACATGGAGACAATGAAGCAAATAATATATGCATGTAACATAATACATAATATGATTATTGAGAATGAAAGAAATATATATTCATGTAATGTTTCTCTTAATATTTTTGAATACAATAATAATGACATACCACCTCATACGATTAATCATAGTCCAAGAGCGGACATAAATTTATATATGCAAAGGGTTTCCTAAGTTACAATGCATGTTTATAGTGAAGAGTATATGTTCATATTGATTATATTTCATCTAATATTTATATGTGTTGCATTCATTTATGTTTTCGTAATATTGGTGTGCCAAACTATATGCGTCTATTATTAAGATAATATGATGTATTTATATTGTTATTGTATTATTTATATGATATTAAAATATATTTTATTTGTATTTTATATTTTAATTGACTATGAAATTCATATTATAAAAGTATCTGTAAACTTATATTTAATTAAATTTGATTATATAAATTTATTAATTGATATTTATAGATTAATATAAATAAAAAGTTAAATGGTTTATATGATTGGCGATTGGATTGATAAAAGTAAGTAAACGTTATAATAAATTTAAGATTGTTGACGTAGAATTAAAAAATTAAATTTAAGGTAAATTAATAAAGATAAAAAAACTATTAAATAGTATAATTTGATGCTTTAGATTTAATAATGGAACATGGATGATCTTATCAATGCATAAACTTGCTTAAGAACATCTCACAGAAGACAAAGTCACGTCATTCGGCCGGCCATCGGTCCCTTAAGCAATCACTTCATTATACTCGCCGCATACCTAACAGACCCGTTTACTATCATACAACTCCGAGAGATCACGTTTCGAATAGCGTCAATTCTCTCAATCGCTTCAGTTAGGTGCCTGTATCTTTCCAAGCAGTTTGGCTTTGTTCTATCTTTCCCTGTAGTCGATCCAAACGCGTGAAAAGGGCTCTTTCCTTGGTGAATTTCATCACCTAATTAATTCATGCCTAATAAACGCAGATTATTTGTTTTCTAACATACAGTACGCACGTAATTTCCTAATACTTTTCAATCCCGTTGGCATATGAATATCCCAACCTACGAGGATACTTAGATACGGCTAGGAAAAGGGTTTAAGTCCGAATCGCAACTTTTGAACGGTAGCTTTTCATAACAATTATGCTAATTTAAATTCACTTTTTAATTAAATAAAGCGGTCGGCAACAACACACAATGACACAACTGCAACAGTTTTCCAAACCATGTCTTAGAGTGCTACTAATTAACCGTGTCTTAAGGTGCGACAAATTAAGGGCGGGTATTAGCAAGCAACTGCCTTGTGCTTGTTTAGGGGTTCTACTCCTGTGCTGGAAAATTCTGAGGTTCCTCTCCTGCCGAGCGTCGCAAACTAAAACATCCAATAAGTTTTTTCAAAGCTTGTCTCTTCCCCCTTGGTTTGTGTTTTCGTCGGGCCACCTGGATGAGTTATTGCTGACAACTGCCTATTTGATGCCCAGGGCCTAGCTTTTGAATCACCATGTGTTGAATCTCAGCAGTGTACTCACATTCCAAGATATAGATGCTCTATATTTCTCTCTTCTTTTTTAGCACAAGAAGCATATTGTCGCTTTTATGAAACCATGTGTTGCAAGTTGGACTTCGTCATTAGCCTCTCACGGAGCAGCAAGCCGAAGGGAAAACTAATGTCATGCAATGGCGAGCTTGATCCATATATGCCGCTCTCTACCAATGAGCTGCTTGTAAGCTTGGCGTCAATTACTTTTTTTAACATGCTGAGATGTTGTACTTGCCCTTATTGTTTACCACAAGGTGATTGTGGTTGTTAAAGACGCCTTCCAAGGATTCTCTCAAACTATAGGGTGTTCCAAATTGTTGTCGTCGTCGGTTGTTTGTTGTTCTGATTTATTATTTGACTAAATTTAAACTATAAAATTTACTAAAATTAGTACGCTTTTGAAATGTTGATGTTCAAAAGCTGCAATTTGAGAGTAAAATGCTCTCGCAGCCTAGGGCTTAGTTGGGCGTTCCTTATAGTTCACCTATGTGGCACTAATTCAGCATTTATTATGTATTAATTAAGTGTTTATTAGTGGTTTACTATGTGACACTAGTTTGACATTCAGTTATAGCTAGGTTATGTTACACTCCCATTGGTTCCTTGCAAGACCCATCAACAAAACTGGCTCTCAAGAAGTAAGGGTTCTCAAAAACGAAATGCAAGAAAACTATATATATATATATATATTCCAGTATCCCTTTTTTTGGTAAGATTATGGTATTCGGTTTTTTATCTGAGCCCACAGTTACCTGATCTAATTATTGGACTGTACCTTCTGGTTAATTATGGGCTGATTTCAGGACCATTTTTTGTTTCATGATTGGGCTATTTATGATGGCTATTTTTGTGTGCCGATTTCAGGCTTCATAAGATGGCTTTTTTAAATACAGTTAGGCCTTGCGCTTCACCTATTTCTAATTACTTCGGCCCGAGGCTCTTTCGACTTTGGTTTTCATTTTTCTTATTCTTCGTCCAATGGTAATATGTCATTAGCTACCAAAATAATCATAATCATAATACTAACGGCGGCGGCGGCGGCGGTGGTGATGTGTTGAGTTCTATTTACGATTATTTAATTAGAGAATTATTTTATGATATTTTCATTTCAATCAAGGTTTAATTGAAACTACTTCTCTGCAATTAATCCTACAGACCTAAATATTGGAGCAATTTTAGATTCAAATGTTAGTAAGGAATTTATGTTTTGGAATAAGGTAAGTGAAGCAACCTCGTCGATAAGTGGCGATTAATTTATTTGAAAACATACACGGCTGGTCGCTTACGTGCAGCTTATAGCTATGTGGATATTGGTTTGCACTTCTTGTTGTTGTCCCTACAATTTGATTATTGTATCAAGATATCACTTATTAGCTAATATTGTTGTCCGATTAGCTAATAATGTTGTCGAAGCCAAGATACTAATGGAGTGCACGATATCTTGTAATAAAGTTAAAACTTTTTTGGAATTTGTTATTAATATTCCAGTACTATGCATGCATGCTCTGATAAACGCAAGTTATGTGCTCTCTATCATTATACTAACCAGTGATGGATCCCCTGCTAAGGACGAGTGCCTTTACCATATGACGGATGGATGGTAATTGTGAATTTTGTTAGTTTGATTTTAATCTAATTGTTGTCTTCAAGACGACATTGTTGATGTTTGTAATAGTAAAAAAAAAATAAAAATGTAAGAATACTTTGATATAGGATTTATTTGGAACTACTTATCATAAACAATTGTTTATTTTAGAAATTTTTTTAATTAAAAATGAGATGTACTGGAATATATTGTAATATAATATATGTGAGTATATAATTTAAGGAAAAAGTTATGATAACTTGAATAAAGAGTCGTGAACTTTAAAAAAACGCATACATTTTTATTGTAACGTACACTTCAAATAAATTCATAAGTTTGAAAATTAATTAATTTAATTGAAGAGTTATGATGACTCGAATGAAGATTTATAAACTTTAAAAATGAACATATATTTTCATTGTAATTCTTCAAATAATCTTGAAAATTAATTAATTTAATTAAAGAGTCTTAAACTTTAAAAAAAGACATACATTTTTATTATAACTCTTCAACTAGTATAAGTACTCTATAATCATAGGATGAAAAAATATGATTTTTTTAAATATTCAGTTAAAGCTTATTAATGCAATTATTAAAAGAGTCTCATGTAAATAATTTATTATATTTTTGTATAAATTGTTGGGGCAATTTTACCTTTAAAATAGTATCCTACACCCCTTAAAATAATATATATAACTCCATCTTTTCCTTTCTTTTTGGTTCAAATCCCCTAACAAGATGATTCATTTGGATACTAAGCCCAAGCGGACTTGCTCATATGATTGCCAGAGCATCTGCCGTCGACTTGATATGGAATACAGGGAAAGGGAGGATTATTGGATTTCGGCGTGACCCTTGGGTCGTCATTAAACCCCTGCATGAATGGACTTTCGGCGATATTGATGAGGCTGAGTTGTAGCTGCGTACCGTTGTACGGAATTGTTCATGCCAATGGCTCATAGAATCGGTCTCTCTTCTCTGACAAACTACCGATCGATTCAAAGTAAGAGCAAATGAGATCATACCATTTCATACTAGATTATCAAAAATAGTAAGAACGAATCATACGGTATGATCAGGCAACGTCTTAAAGGGAAAATAGTTCCTACTTAACAACCATAGGTGATTGATAGATAGCGGTGCAGAAAAGTTCTACTTTAAAACTATAGATGTTTTATAGGGTTGCGAGATGTCCCTGAGGATCGATAGCAAAACAAATGCAATACAAAAACACTCATTTCATTCATTCATTTATTATTATTATTATTATTATTATTATTATTATTTAACCATACAAAGTCTACGAAAACTAACGTAAATTATTATATAGGCAGTAGTCACAATCATCAGAGAAAAGCATTTTAATATTGAAAAATGGAGAAGAAAATTTAAGTTTGAAATATTTGGTATACTAAATCTACTCTTAGTCGCTTGACTATGGGCTCATCCCTAATTCATGAGAGATTATTACGTGCACCGAATAGCTTTTAGTATATTTCAGGCATAGTTTTATTACAATTATATTATACCTATAGTACACTGGTACACGCAGAGGGTTTACATAATCAATTTTTTCCTTAATTCATTCATTTTTGTTACTAAACGTCCAAAATGATAGTCGGCCGTATGACCCAGCCATATGAGTGGATTTTGTACCAAACAATAAGCTATCTCTTTAACATGAGTTTAGTCATTAATCACTTTCAAAGGCATACGTCCATAATGATAGTCGGCCGTATGACCCAGCTATTATGAGTGGATTTTGTCACAAACAATAAGCTTTATCTTTAAAATGGGTTTAGTCATTAATCACTTTAAAAGGCATAATTCTCAGCCATTCCTAGAAGCCAGGCATATAGTAGTATGTATATCCAATTAATCTATAATAGTCATCATCGTATCTAGTCTAGGGGTGTTAAACGGGCCGGCTCCGGTTGAATTAATATAAATCGAGTTAAAATTAAATTTATTAAGTGATCCGGTTGTAGTTGGGATCATGTGTCCTTTAAATTTAGATAACTATAATTCAGGTTTGGTCCGGATCTAACTTATTAAATTTATCTATTCTACATATTTTTGATCTGATTGAGTTTGGATCGGATAGATTCTAGTTTATAAATTTTAGGCCGTATCGAGTTTGACCAAATTTACTTCAATTCAAAATTTGTATTAGCGGTAATTATTATTAATTTAATATAATTAATAAATTAAATTTTGTGATATATTATTATTTTTATGCTTATCACAGTAATTTTTATCATAATATATTATGTAATAATATAACAAATTTTTATCATAATATATATAATAATAATAACAATAACAACAACAACAACAATAATAATAATCATAATAAATTATTATCATTATTAGTAATATATTTATTGTTTAAAATACAATTATAAATATTTTTATTTAAATAATTATAATGATTGTTATAACAGTTATAATTATCATATTAATAATAATAATTATTATTATTATTACTATTATAAATAATTAATATTATCATCTTTTGAAGTATAATTATTATTTCTATTATTAGAAATACAAATATAAATTTTGTTATTGTTCTTATGACAATCTACGTTATAACTATTTTATTTACAATCATAATTTTTATGGTTATAATAATTATACTTATAACAATAATAATAAAAATTTATATGATCTAATCTGATTAATAATTAGGAAAACATATTTTTACAAATTTTTTTTTATTCGTTGTTATATTGGTAGCATATTAATTTTTATATAAAACTTTTTTAATAAAATAATTTATTGATGTTTATGTTGCAATTTATATGAGATAAAATGTAACATTTATGAATCAAATTTAATTTTAGTCTGGATCAGGTTTGTAATTATATATGGGTCGTGTTCGAGTTGGATTAAGTAAGTTTGGATCGGATCATCATTAGATTTTTGTCTGGATATATATAAATCGAATTCAGATTAAATTATTTTCAAATTAAGTTATTTCAGCTTGAATTATTTTAGATGTAGATTATTATCATATTACCTAAATTTAAATTAGTTTGAATTATTTTGAATTGAGACCTAATTTAATTTTTTAATTTTAAAGTAAATTTTATATCAAATTATTTTGATCGAATCCTAATCATTTATTGGTGTCTGCATATAAGGAAAGCTAGGTATGCAGCAAATGAAATACTTCCACCATCGTAAATCAATCGAATTGAATATTCTAAATTTAAACTCAACTTATTTAATTAAATAAATTTAAAATAAAATATAAATTTAAATTATTTAACTAAATGTACAAACCGTGAATATTTTGATGGAACCAAATATGAAAATGACTGTCCTTGTTTACGGTCCAAAATACTTCCCCACTCTTTATAAACGTAGAGGCCCACAACTAATGGACGGAATAATGAGACGATGCGTGGAAGATCCTTCCGCCTGAGCTTCTCTCTCCCTTTTTCTTTTCCTGAATAGAGTAGTGGCCTAGTAGTGGATACCTCCAAGCAAAAAGTCATTGATGGGTTACTGGCCGTGGGAGCTGACAATAAAGAAGTTGGAGAATGAGACAACGCGTTGAGGATCCTTCCGTGGCGCCTGAACCTGTCTCTTCTCTTTTTCATTTTCATTTGAATAATACAGCAGTGGCCTAGTGGGCACCTCCGAAAAGTCATTGATGGTTGATTACTCATAGACGACAAGGTATTTAAATGTATAAATGTTTAGTGTTTGTTTTTAAATATTTTTATAGGTTTAAACTTTATTTTTGTTAAGATATAATATTTTAAATTTTAAAATTTTAGATTATTCTGATCAAAATAAGTTTATTTTAATAAAAAAAAAAGCCTAAATACATATGTTTTAATAAAAATAAAATTTAGATATTTATGTTTTAGATTTTTATTTTAAAAATATTTATATATTAATATAAATAAAGTCTAAATATTTATATATTTAAAAGTACTTTTTCTCAGCAGAATTTTCGGTATCACGTTTGTATTGCTAGTAGATAGTAATATATAAAATTCGGTGTTACGTCTGTATTTTCTTGATACAAAAAGACGAATGTCAAATTAAATAAATAAATAAATAAAAATTGTGGGTAGGTCTCTGGATTAATATTCTTTCTTTAACTAATATACATGGCATCGTCAATGATAATCTACTTTGATTAATTTATAAACTTTTACAAACTTTAATGCTTCCTCTTTGTCGTTGCCATGGCTCATGGTGACTTCAGAAGAAGTTCTTTTACAATTTGGTTTTATAAGATGATATCATAACGCAACTTGCATTCTCCAAATTTGAGTGACAGAGGAAAGGAAAGTTTCAATCCATTGATGACGCGGTCACGCGGCCCCCCTTTTTATAAGAATTTTTTTCGTAGATTCTGTCCAACGTTAGCACAATCCGGCAATAAATAAATTTTAATTAAAATATATATGGATTAAATATTTAATAAAAATCGAATATTTATAAATTTTTTCTTATATCTGATAATTCAGATTTTTGAAACTTCTTATTTAATTACAAATAAAATATTAGGTAATCGAAATTTATAATCAGATAATGAATAAACAATATATATTATAGATAATTATCTAAAATCTAAGTGAGGGATATTTAATTAATCTTATTTAAACTGATTTGATCTCATTAAAAAATTAAAATAAATATATCATGTGATAATATTTTATTTGAGTCTTAAATTATATTAAATCTAACTATGCATTTAAATGTCTTATCCTTATTAAACCTTTAACAAAAATAAATATTAGAAAACATAGAGTTTTCAAAAATTAAATATTTTTTTTATAAAAAAAAATACAATTTATGAAGGAAGCTAACGAGTTCATATATTGTTCTGCCACAAATTGAGGGCGACGTTAAGCATACTCAAATAAGTAACGTCTTTGGCCCAAACACCATTTGATCAATTATGTATCTGGACCTCTTTAGTGCCGATATCACCTTTCCTCGGAATATCCTTTACGAGCTGATGATAAGAGCAGCAGTACTAATGATATTGCATAGCTGGTGGAGCGTGTCTCACAGAGAAACAGGAAATTATTGCCGTGACGATAATCTGTCTTCTTTCTTCTTCTTCTTCTTCTTCTTCTCTTTTTTTTGATTCATATGAAACTTATAAAAACAAATACAAATTATCATATATATATATATATATATATATTAGAACAATACAACTTCATTCAGAAACAAAATTCTAAGATTGGGATTAGATTCTATTAAAAATAATTTGGGAAGGAGGTAAAAAACTATTTTTCATTTTTAACATATTTTTATGTGGGTGAAAATATAAAGGGAAAAAGAAGCGGCTCCGTTAAGAATGTTTAAGGTTGTAAATGAGTTGAACCAATTTGATATTCCACTCAGTTATGTTCGTTAAAATCCCAGTTCGACTCGTTCATTTAATTAAATGAGTTGAGCTAAAGTTAAAAAATGGAGGCGAGCTTAGCTCAATTTGACTCATTCGTTTAATTAAATGAGTCGAATTCAATCCTTATTTTAGGCTCGTTTAATAAATAAATCGAGCCATAATCCGGATGATGTTCGGCTCGGCTAATTTATAACCCTAGAGAAGGTGCGACTAAACCCTGACCTATTTATAGTACCTAGACCCAGACTAGCCAGGTCTCAAAAGTTTGGACTCAGACTGACCAAGTCTAGTGTGTAAATGAGTCCTAAATGAATCCGACTATTTTTTAGGAAAAAAAAGTTGAATAATTTAGGTAAATAAAATTACATTTATCTTTTATATAGCATAATATGCATTTCTTGTTAAAAAATTATCTGAGTGAAAAGATAAACACTTCAAAGTAGTTACTTTGACTTTTCAAATGATATTTAAATACTCTTGGAATATAATGTTATACATATATTCGTTATAAGTAAATACATAGAAATAAAAATAAAAATAAATAAATAAAAAGTTCAAATAATATCACGAAAATATTGATAAAAATAAAATTAGTATATATGTATGTATGTATGTACACACAAACACATATATATACTAAATAGGTATATCGGGTCGGGTATAGTTAGTAGAGTACTAGACCCAAATTCAAACTCATTTAGATATATATGGACTCAGATCTAATTAGATGCATATAGACTCAGACCCTAAAATCATAGACCCAAACTCGCTAAAAATAAGAGGGGGCTACTAGGTTTGGGTCGAGTCCGGGACCCATTGTCATCCTTAGGCTCTATTAAATATGAAGTTGAAGTAAATTGGCATCAAGTTGTTTCTTTTATTCACTAAGTGTAGACTATTGTCACAACCCATGACTTACCCTAAGAATCTTGCAAATGAGTCATGTAAATATGTATTCCCTAGTTGTTTGATGGATGCTAATATTGATATTATGTCTCGGGTATGACTCGTTGTCCCTCATGTACATCTCTTTGTGTTGTTATTGTAGGATGTTGCATATATTCAACATGGTGCACATTCGTATTGGAAGTTAGATGTTGGCTTCACTAGGGGTGCAGGGGTTGAAATCTTTGAGTATGTGCCAAATGGTATCAGAGCACCTCATTTTCCATGCCAATCAGCAAGCATTCTACCATGTTAATGGATGTTCCCTAAGGAACAACGGGTAACCCGTTGGTTTGAGGCACATTAAAGGATGACCAACTTCAAAGGAGTGAAGCGAAGAAGTCTTGATTGCCACACGGTATATTGACAAGGAGTGTTGGTGAACATAGTTTGGTGTGGGATCTAGGCCATTGAAATGAGTTGTTGGGAGTTGTGTGATGAGACTATCTCGGGCACTCATAGTCAAGTCACTACGAGGAGCTCATATATGTCACGACAAATTTCGAGCCTTACGGGGTAACATATAATGTTTGCATGGTATTTTTTTAACATTCAACAAACATTAAGCAATATCAAGGGACAATGCTTGAGATATATGGTTGTGATGTTGGGACCCCTATGTGTTGCAAACAAGAGCATTTGTGATTTTAGGTGGGGGAGATTGTTACTGTCTGTGACTTGCCCTAAGAATTTTACAAATAAGACATGCAAATATGGGTGCCCCTGGTTGCCTGATGGTTGCTAATATCAATATTATGTCTTAGATATGACTTGGTGTATCTCCTATACATCTTTTTGTGCTATTATTGTGGGATGGTGTGCATATTCGGCATGATGCTCAACCGCATTGGACATTGGATGCTGGTCTCGTCAAGGGTGCTAGGGGAAGAAACCTATGAGCACATGACGCTATGTTCTTGTTATTATGTATTAGTTACATAAGTCTATGCAATGCACTATGATTTCAAATTCTTTTCATTTAATATTTGTACATCACATAAGTTTTTTGTTCTCAGACTATGTATTTTATGATCATTATTTATACCATCATTTTAGGGGGGGATTTTTTTTCAACTAATATCATATGAAAATGTAGGTCTTTGATTAAGTAAAATATATCACTAATATAGATTAATTTAATTTATACTCAACATATATTAATTGTGAATAAAGGAAATAAGTATCTTTGAGCCTTACAGCCAACATTGATTTTTGACGTAAGAAGACATGAAAATCATAAAAAAAAATACTCACCTTAGATAAACTTGATTTCCCACAAAAAATTTTGGTGAAGTCAAATATAAAGACTTGACAATGTCAATAGTGATGGAATGACTTTTATATTAACTATATAACAATGTTAACTTTTTTCCATTTGAGTATAGCAAGTAATGGATTAATTATGATTAATTAATACTATAATATGCCATCATGTTAGAATATTCTAACTGACAAAATTCATTACAATTAGACAACATTGTGATGGAAAAAATCTTATTAAATAAATAACTCATTAAGTATGTCTTAAGTGAATCTACATATATATGTAATATTCTTCCCAAAAAAAAGTCTAAAAATGAGGAGAAATTTTGTGGGAAAAAATATAAAAGCTTAGAAATTTCCATTGTGAACTATTATGCAACAAAGTGTAATTAATTCTTGGCACGATAAAAGAAAATGATGAAATATTTTACTAACTAAGTGTATGCCCTAACTATGATACTCTAAAATTTTCTAACCTTAATTTCTAGGTCATTAGTCCTTTAGTTCCTTCCTTAACCCTTAATCATTGCTTAGACACCTTACCCAAACCTTCATTGTTACCTTTCTACTCTTCAAATCCTTCACTTTCAATTCAGTCGACCAAATGTTGCCTTCAGTCGACCAACCAACAACTTTCTAGACTTGTTGGTCCCTGACACCCAACAGTCAACCATCATTCTTACTCAGTCGATCGAATCTAGGCGATTATCGCAATTCTTCTTCGTCTTTTTTTTTTACTCAAAACCAATTTTTATACCCAATATTTTTATATATTTAGGTTCCTAGATTAATTCCACACCATTCCATAATTTGTTATAATTTTAGGGAATTATTTGATCATTTTCCCAATTTTAACCCATTTATTGGTATTTTACCTTACCTGAATCATTTTTAATTGTTGTTGACTTTATTTGGCATTTTGACTTCAAAAATATGATCCCCATGCCCCTCATGATCAAATCATACTTTATTCTTGCCTAATAAACCAAATTTTCATCCATAATCAACTCAATCACCTTGTACCAATTTTCTTACATTCTCTCACCCATTTCAATTGCTCCCATCACCCTCTTGCTTGCAAGCAACCTCCCCATAAAACTTCTCCTTCTCTCTCCTTACCTTTGTCAATGGTCCTAATGGCTTTATGACCCTTGATTACTCATTTCCACATTTAGTCGATTCCTTACACTTTAACTTTGTTCTCTCCTCTCTCATCTTGCACCAACCTTTGTTCTTAAAGTTGTGCAATTTTCCTACCTTCTATCTAGCTGACCAAGTCTCTCCCTTCCTATATTCCTTCATTATTTTTCCTTCTTTTCTTCTAAGATCTTAGATTTTATCTCTTGGGGCTTGATTTAAGCAAGGAAAGTTAATGGTGTAGATTGGTGAAACTTGTCTCAAGCTTGCCCTAACCCTTTTGAGCTCAAAGGATTGTTCTCCTTCTCTTTAATTTCCTCTTCTATTCTAACCTTTGTTCTCTTTCCCTTATCTAATTATATGCATATTTTGTATAGGTGATCCTAAGGTGTAATTAGAGAAGGTGTTAGGAATATTATTTTTCTAAGAGACCAATGTAGCCTTTGTTAAGGTTACGCAACTCTAGATTAGTGATTTTTGATGATATATGTTTATTTTTATTAAATACCATGTCAACATACTTTATTATTGTAAACCATGCTTTTGGATTTTTGTAGTTTGTACTCATGTGTTATACATGATTTCATGTATATTATGTGATTTTATGATTTTATGTGAAAATATCATGATTAGGCTATGCTAGGATTTATTTCAAATTTCTGAGCATAATGTTATAGTTGCCATCTTTCCTATGCATGTTATATATTTTGATCGTGTAATTAAGCAAGATTAAAATATTGTGGTATCGAGTGTATTTGGAATTAGTTTGGGCATTGGAAAGTTCTAGGCCTTTGGAATTTTTTGGAAATTTGAGTGATTAAATTAGATATAATTACATTTTGTGGTGTCTAATATTATTTGTAAGATTATGTGTAAAAACGGTGAAGTTTGAGTGAATTGTGTTGTTTTCGTTTATAGGGGCTTTTGGTCATTTTAGTAATTTGTTTTTGTGAAATCTAATATTTCCATTATATTTGTTAGGATTTTTACTTAGAGTTTGATACATAATGTGGTTGGGTTTGACATTAAATGGGTTGAGTTATAAGTGTAAGAAGTTATGATATGTTTAGGTGGAATAAAGGCAAAATGGCTATTTAGGTTAAATCTAGAAATTTGATGATGTATAATAGTTAATAGGTTCAAAATATGATAACTATTCATTTCTCTACGCGCACATTTAAAATAACAATAAAGTTTTAAAGTACAAGAGAAAACTACATCAAGACAACCAAAATTAAAGACCTCAAGATGTATATTTTATTTCTTAGGCTATCTTGTAAAGTGGGATGAGAAAAACACTTTTTATTTTAATCTCCAGGGATGTTTTAAAATCTTCCTCAAAATTATTTTGATAAAAAATCCATATTGACTTTAATCCCAAACTATTTTAAAAGTATATTTGTTTATATTGGTTCTGGTCGGAACTATTCGACTCATCTCAATACTAATCCCTTGTTTAGTTCAAACCTAGGGCATTCATTATATTAAAACTCAAAAAGATTAAATTGCTAAGTACATCAATTGACCGGTTTAGAAACCGAATAACTAGTTTAACTAACAAGTCCATGGATTTTGCACCAGCAAAAATCCATTCGTCTCTATTTAAACAAATCGGCTAGTTTTAACAAATTGATCGATTGATTTGACTAACCGGTCTATGGATTTTTCTCTTATATAAACTCATTCGTCTCTATTTAAAAACATATAATAGTTTTACCAAATCGATCGACTGGTTTTATTAACCATTTTATGGATTTTGCTCCAACAGAAACCCATTCGTCTCTATTTAAACATATCAACTAACTTTACTAAACCAATAGACTGGTTTGACTAACTATGGTAAGGGTTAAGACAAAGAAAAAAATGGTTTTTCCCAATGAGTTAACTAATAAACTGGTATGAAGGACACATCAACTGGTTTACTAAACCACAAAACAGATTAACTGGTTTGAATAACCGATCTGGTTTGTATAACAATAGTTTTTTTCCTAAGGTGTGGACATATTCATTTGAATGGTTTGAACAAATGATTGACTAGTCCGTACAACTAATTAACTGGTTCACCCAACTGATTGATTGGTTAGTATTAAATGATGAAAAATCTGCCCATTACTCGAGAAACATATACTTGCTATTTTACTCCAATGATTATATAGTTGTGCAAAAGTATTAAAAGTATTTATAATGTAGCATACAAACAACTTTTGAGATATAATTAATTACACAAATTAATTCTTTACACCTACTTACAGTTAATTCTCAACCACTCACTTTCATATTTATCTCAAGTTGAGGTATTTCAAAATTAAAATTCTACTTAGTTAGAAATTACTCATCGATTGTATTATCTATTTATTTCTAGTTAGATTACACTCAAAAATTTCTCTTTCACTTTCATATATGTGTCATTTGTGAGTTAATTTGTAATCAACCACAACTCTCCTAAAAACTCATTACATTGAGGTTGTGTGTTGTTTAGAATTTCTGAAAAAGGTCATTGGATTAGTAGATTTATAAACCTAGAGAGAATAACTAGGTCAAATTATAAATCAACTTCTAAAAGTTTATTAAGATAGTAGACTCATAAACTAAGAAAGAAGTGATCATCAATAAACACATTGGAGATTCAAAATCCAAAAGACAAACCCTTTTGGTATCGGATGTATAGAGTAATTTGCTCTTAAACTGCTATAAGTTGTGTGTAAATGTTTTATTTTCCATTTCTATTCCTTTAAACCCGATTCACCTTTATAGGGTTCTTTCCAATATTCTTACTAAAAAGAGCAGATTTTTACTTCTTCCCTATAAACTAGTGTAAGCAATTTGTGTTACTATGTTGAGGTATGTAACACCTCTATTTTAGTGAACTATTTTTTTTTCTTCTTCAAAACAAGGTTTACAAAAGCTAAAAACAAAAACACAGGGTGTTATGCCACATCCAACATAAAACAAAAGGTACTTCATTTAACAAATCAATATCAAGTGTATGGATAAAAGTAACTCATATCTAAAGATCAAATGTGGAAAGCGCATGATCCCATAATGATGTGAGATTATGAAACAGAAGAGAGGAAATAGTGACAATAGAAAGTAGGAGACAAAAAGTCCATAAAGGAGAGGTCCATATAACCATACATGAATACACCCCCAATTAAGAGTTCACCACAAGCTTCACATCACAATGCTAAAATGATAATTACCTATGAAATAAAAAGCGATTACCTGCTTATAAGAATGAGCAACACCCATAAAAAGTATAATTAATACACTATATATTGAGTAAAGTAAAAATGCACATCAATAGAATAAATCATGCATAACATATAGGAATTATGTAATACAATAGATAATATATATATGTATGAAATACTCATGATATGACAAAACATAAGAGTATTAGATTTTCTATTTAGGTGATCACACATTTTTGATTTCTTAATCACATTGAGGCTAGGAACCCACATTTATTACTGTTACTTTTGTCCCCCCCCCCCAACAAATTGGAGATAATAGTTAAATAACTTTCTCTTTCTCTTTTCACTCCTCTTTCCCCCCATAGATGGGAGATAAGAGTTAAATTAGGGTAAAACATTATTGGTATCCACTAGTAAACTACTAATCCTTAAGTATGTGTACCATTATTGGTAATGGACCAAACTAATATAGAGTAGATATTGTTTATTCTAGTTTTAATAGACCCAAACCATTTTTATTAAAACATTATTTTTAATTTAACAATAGAAATCACTTTGATCCTGATTCATGTGATATTTTACTTTAAAAATTAATGTTTTATTAGATCATTAGCCAAACAATTAGAACATAGCAATGCACCACCTGATTTACTTTCATTAATATCACCTCCACTTATTACCATTATCATTTATAGTAAGGGGTGCCACTTAACACTCATTACATAAAATACCAATTATTACTAAACTTATTCCAACAATTATTATTATTTAAAACACTTAGAATCATATTGGGGTTAATAAAATCAAACCAACAAGTACAATATGAGGCATTACGCAAGTGAAAAAACAATGATGCTCTCACAAAACCCAAATTTACAAAAGACTCATAACTCCATCCATAAAGCTCACAAACTTACCATATTTATCACAACATGCCAACATATCATATTAAGCATCATAACTAAAAATTATGATTAGTTTCCAACATTTTTTCATAAAATACTGATCACACCCTTAGGGTTACTAATCCCATTTTCAGCCATTTCACAAAATATTATCACTTATTATACTTACAATTGACCCCAAAAGTTTCACACATTACATCCAACTAACATTTATTCAACTCTAATTTTCTATAATTACCCAAAATGACAATTTTGCCCCTATTTTATGTAGACACCTCAAAACTGCTTTTGATTATAACTTATCACAAACACATTATATATGAAAACTTAAGTAAAAACCTCAAAAAATGCAGTTTATATATGTATATATTCCCATGAAAAGATAAATATTTCCAACTAGTTACTTAACTTTCCAAATAGTATGTTAATACTTTTGGACTAAAGTGATTTACATATTGCCTATAAAGTAAATGCACATAAATAAAACTAAAAAGGTAAACTATTAGTTTAAAAATTATCATGAAAAAAATGAAAAATGTACATACATGCATATTAAGCAGGTTTCACGGATTAGATTTGGAATTGCTAAACCTAGACTCAGATCCGTTTAAGTATATATGAACTTAGACCCGCTAAAAATGAGATTGGTTTGGTAAGTCTAGGTCGAGTATGGTTGACATTGTCATCCTCAAATACAATCGTTGGAAAGTATTTGTGTCGTTTATTAAAGAAAAAAATTTATATTTTTCTTTGATCTTCTTATCTCTCTCTATATCCCCTTTGTTCAAATATTCATAGTTGAATACTGACATAACATTGAGTTCGCCATAATTTTATCAAATTAGAGTGTTACTTTGGAGAAAAATGAAAATATATTCTATTATAAGAAATAATTGTTCGTAACCTTAGCACCATACGAGGAAACAAAATTATCTTAAGAACACATCTTAAATTAAGATACTTAGATCAATCCTTAGATCTGGCTTGTTTTTATCATTTTGGTTAATGAAGGTATGCTAAGTATATTATTATTATAACTATTATTATTATTCATCAATAATATTGTATTTATTTATTTTAAAGTCCATATAATTTTTTAACAATAATATGCTATACTCCAACACTTTGAACTTTATTACAAAATTTGTTTTTTATTTATAATTATTATTTATTTTTGTTTAGAGGCTCCATCCATTGTTCGAGGCAAACCAGTATCCCAAATGAACCACAATACAAAATTTAACTTGCACTTATTGCTCATCAGGTCTGATAGTATTTTACTTTGGTTGCCATCAATTACCCTTCATGTCCTTAAATGAGGCTAATTCATTTTCATAGCATGATGTATGGAATCACCATTTTTTTTTGTACATTGGATATGTTTATCAAGATTAATTAAAAAGCTACAAATTAAAAGTTGGAGTTTGTTTCATAAGGTAATCTAACAATCTTATCAAAAAAGAGCTTTTGAGTTCAAAATAGTTTGTCATTCAAATAGTTTGTCAAAAGACTAGCTAAAATATATATCCAAACAATCACCTTAAAGTTAGTTTTTACTCCTCATATTTGGATGTAAACTTGTTCATATAAAATAATTATCTAAATAATTAAAGGATTATTGGGCCATTTTAATTATTTATCCATTAGGTATCAAGTTATATGCCAAATAATGGATGGTTAAAGTAACAGATATTTGGTCGTTTGAGTTCATGTATCAAATTTAGGTTTAAATTTTTTTAATTGGATCAGATAGTAGATATGGGATCTGACCCAATCCGATCCATATACATCCCTACTTGTATATATGTGTGTACATACATGCACTTGTTGTTAATATTGATTATGAGTTGATTAAGATTTTCCTTATTATTAATGTTGATATTATTCATTATTATTACTATGACTAAAAGGTAATTTTACTTTGATTTTTGTATAACTAATAACAAGAATATTAATCTTTATAATATTTTTTATGCTTGAATAATAATAATGGTAACATTATTACTATTACTATTAATTGATAATAATTTTTCTAAGATAATAAGGGTAGCAAGTTTTATTTTATCTTCATATTTTTATTATTGGATTTTGGGAATTTCTAAACTTTTTCCCAATACAAAATTACAATTAATTCGAGCTATTGAGAATGCTGATACTCATAGTAATAACGGTAGACTACTACTAGTGCTACTACTAGTAGTTTAAATATATATATATATAGTAAGTTTCTCCATTTTTGTTAATGAAACTAAACTTAAGAAAGGCCTACGATTCAGTTGAGTGGTGTTTTATCAAAGAAACAATGTGTGACTCAGGTGTTCCTCTATAATTTGTGCACTTGATGATGAAATGTGTGACCTACTCCATGCATTTTGTTTAAGGGTATGCCTAGTCAACCATTTGAGGCTAAAAAGGGCTATGGCAGGGGACCCCATTTGCCTTTATTTGTTTGTCCTCATAATGGAGTACCTATATCGATCGGCTTTTGCGTGGATTATGGGACAACAAAGACTTTAAGGGCTACCCCAAGTGCAAAAATATTAAACTCATTAATCTTTCCTTCGCTGATGATTTACTACTTTTTACTCATGAGGATACCACTTCAGCTCTCAAGTACTGCCTGCTTTGACATTAAATAGCCTGAAGAGAAGCTATTACCATGAGAAGGGGGCTAAGTTACAATGAGAAGCTGTAAATGTGTTTGACTATACAGATTGGTGAAGGGCAATGGCCAGTTACCTATCTGGGAGTCCCTTCATCTAGTAGCAGGTTGACTATGACAACTCAGTTTGGGAAGCTCATAAAAATGATACCAACAGGGTTGGTTGAGAGGATGGATAGTCAAACTTCTCCAGTTGACTGAAATGATGGTAAGTACTAGGGTATTTCAGAGTAGGAATTAATTCACCCACTACCAAAGCAAATAGGAATCAATAAAAGAGAAAATGAAGATTGTGGTATAGTTGTATGAATGGTAGAAATTTCGGTATTACAAGGGCTTGAGCATTCGAGAGGCTCAAATCTCTCCCACTACAATCATTCCCAATTTCCCGATGCCCTCTCTTTCCTCCCCTCCCCCTTTTTATACCCTGTTATAACAAACTTTAGTTATTCCCTACTCTCCCTTTGCTACCTCATCATTTTTTTAACCGAATTACTGGACATTCCCATCATTACCCTTGTTTCTCCTTCTTGCATAAGTGATCTTCACAGATTCTCTAGGAAGGTTCATTACATTACCCCTCCCAAAGTTTCACCTTGTCCTCAAGGTGGAAGGTTGGGAACCTCTCCTGTATGACTGCTGCATCTTCCCATGTGGCTTCAAAAGTTGGGAGGTCCTTCCACTTGATTATCACTTCCATTCTAGTTGTCTGCCCCACCTTAGAAGATCGTATATCTAATAGTCCCTCTGGCTGAACTACCAACTCCATATCAGCAGACATCTATTCTAGAATACTAGAAGAAACCGGGGTATCACCAATGGCTCTTCGAAGTTGAGACACATAAAAGACGGGGTGTAGTTTAGAGGTAGGACAAAGTTCTAGCTTGTAAGCAACCTGCCCCACATTCTGGATAATCTTAGAAGGCCCATAAAACCTTGTTGCCAGCTTCTCACATGGTCGTTTAGCTAAGGACTTTTACCTATATGGCTGTAACTTCAAATACACCCGCTCCCCAACTTCGAAAGTTTCATCTCTTCTCTTTCTATCAGTAGTATCTTTCATTCTTTGCTGTGCCTTAATCAAATTCAGGCGAAGATCATCTAATATCGCCTCACGCACCAGCAGGTACTCCTCTATACTATCAACAGGTGTATGTCCTCTGCCCAACCTCAGAACATGGGGTGGGTCCCTCCCATATAGCACCTTAAAAGGTGATAGTTTGGTTGAGAGGTGGGGAGAAGTGTTGTATGAAAATTCTGCCCAAGGAAGCCATTTAGCCTATGATTTAGGTTGCCCTGCAACAAAACATCTCAAATATGCCTCAAGTCCCTTATTCACTACCTTCGTTTGCCCATCAGTTTGGGGATGGTAGGTTGTGCTTCTTTTCAACTCAGTTCCTTGAAGACTGCATAATTCTTTCCAGAAATTGCTCATGAAAATTCGATCTCTGTCAGTCACTATCGATGAAGGAAACCCATGCAACCGAACTACTTCCTTGATAAACAATTCAGCTATTGAAAGGATGCCTCAACCCCCAAAAAATGAGCGTACTTCGATAGTCGATCAATAACCACCATGATAGTGTCCACCCCTTTGGATAAGGGTAACCCCTCCACGAATTCCATGCTTATGTCGTCCCAAACCATTGAAGGTAGGGGTAAGGGCTGAAGCAAGCCATAAGGATTCTGAGTTGAAGCCTTTTGTTGCTGACAGGTTGCACATTTCTTCACATAAGCAGCCACATCCTTTCTCATGCCGAGCCAATACCAATCTAAGGCCATTCTTAAATAAATTTTCAAATCTCCTAAATTTCCTCCAACTGGGGAATCATGATATGCATGCAGCAGCACATGAATGTTGGTTGAAGAATTTGGAATAACATAACGCATCTTATACATCAACCTTCCCTCCACTATATGAAATCCCACATGCTTCTTCTGTCCGGTCTCCAACTTTTTTTTAATTTTTTGGAGCATAGGATCAACTTCTATCTCCTTTGTTAATCTATCCCACACTACCCCTTGAGTTGTAACGAGAGCCCCACACTCCAACTCACCTTCAGTCTTACGAGATAATGCATATGCCACTCTGTTAGCCACCCTAGGTTTGTACTGTATTTCAAAATCAAACCCGATCAGTTTACTGACCCACTTCTAGTAGTTTGCCCCAATCTCTCTCTACTGCAAAATATAGCACAAACTCTGCTGGTCTGTTCTCACTAAGAAATGCCTCCCCAACAAGTAATGTTTCCATTTTTGTATAGCTAAGCAAATAGCCATAAGTTCCTTCTTATACACCGACTTTCGTTGATTTCTCGGGCCCAGAATTCTACTGAAAAATGCTATGGGTCTACCGTCTTGCATTAATATTGCCCCAACCCATAACCCGAAGCATCCGATTCGACCACAAAGGTTTTCTGAAAGTCGGGCATTGCCAGCACTAGGGCTATCACCATTGCTGCTTTCAAGGTTTCAAAAGCCTGGGTAGCCTGGTCAGTCCACCCATAATTATCTTTCTTCAGCTGATCTGTTAGGGGTTGTGCAATTTGTGCATATTGGACCTCAAATTTTCAATATTAACCAGTGAACCCAAGGAATCCCCGCAATTTCCTTAGGTTCTTCGGAATCCGCCACTCTACAATGGCTTTCACTTTATCCATATCCATTGCTACCCCTTTACTTGAAATCACATATCCCAGGTAGGCTACTTCCTACCTCCCAAATTCAAATTTCCTAACGTTCACGAATAATTTATGCCCCCTTAAAGTGTCCAGCACCACCCTCACATGATCCACATGCTCAGTTGCGGTAGCGCTATATATTAAAATATTGTCAAAAACCACCAAAATGAACCACCGCAAAAATGGCCTGAAGACCTCATTCATAAGAGACTGGAAGGTTGTCGAAGCGTTGGTCAACCCAAAAGGCATGACTAGGAACTCGTAATTCCCTTCATGGGTTCGGAAGGCGGTTTTGTGAGTGTCCTCAGGTCTGACCAGAATCTGGTGATAGCCAGCCTTCAAGTCTAATTTCGAGAATATGGCAGCTCCATGAAGCTCGTTGAGTAACTCATTAATGACTGGGATCGGATATTTGTCAGGCACCGTCTCCCTATTTAATGCTCGATAATCAGCACAAAATCTCCATGACCCCTTTTTTTTTCACCAACAATACAGGGCTCGAGAAGGTACTAGTAGAAGGCTTGATTATGCCCGCCTCCAGCATTTCTTTGATGAGTCTCTCAATTTTATCTTTTTGGAATTGGGGGTATCGATATGGCCTCACCCCAACAGGGTTTCTGCCCTCCTTGAGCACAATTTAATGTTAGTGTCCTCGTTTAGGAGGCATCCCTTCAGGTTTTGCGAAGACCTCCTTGTACTCTTCCACTGTGGCCTCCAAAAACTCAGGCACCATAGGACCCACTTCTAATTCTCCTTCCACGCCTTCCACCTGGTTCAATTCTACCCATATCCTTCCTCCCTCCTTTCGTAGAGCTCGTATTATAGCTCTGAGAGAAATTTTTGTTCGAGTTAACAAGGGATCAACCTTTAGGCTAATGGCCTCCTCTTCCTGTTGAAATTTCATTTCCTGAGTTTTCCAATTTGTCACCACAGAGCCTAGCTTTTCGAGCCATTGCACCCCTAAAATTATGTCAGAATTGCCCAGACCTAGAGGCAAAAAATCCTCCAACACACGAACTCCTCCATCCAGCTCCAGTAGTACTTCCTTGCAAATCCCGGAGCCTTTTACAGCTTCTCCGTTACCGAGAGAGACTCCAAACCCTTGCGAAGGGGTGATGGGTATTTGTAATTCCCCAACAGTGGCCAGGGAAATGAAGTTATGGGTTGCGCTCGGGTCAATCATTACTATCACTTCACGATCTCCAATTCTCCCCATGAGCTTCATCATCTTCAAATTCGTCAGGCCGATGACGGAATTTAATGAGACCTCGGTCGGCATTTCCTCCGTTAGCAACAATGGCGCCTCCAAGTTCGTGGGGTCCCCTTCGGTTTCCTCCTGATCCTCATCGTCCACTAATAGGACGCTCAACTCTTTTTTCTAGCACCTATGTCCAATGCTCCACTTCTCATCGCATCGGTAACAAAGCCCCCTAGCCCTCTTCTCTTGCAGCTCCTTTTCGATCAGCCTTTTGATGTCACCTATGGACTTCGACGGTTGGGCAGACGTCTTGGGGTTGCTGGCAAAAGATTGGGTCTCACTAATATTCGTGGCCCAACTTCTTACAGGGGTTGTGCTGGACAATCCCCCATTCGATCCCTGAAAACTGGAATTGGGCCCTCGGTTGTAGATGGAGTAAGGTCCCGATTTTGCTGGCCCAACATAACCCTTCTTCAATCCGCTCACTATATTCTGCTCCTCAATCCGTATAGCGAATTCCATGGCCTGATCCAAATTAAGCGGGTTCAGCAAACAGACCTCGACCCTTATCTCCTCTTTTAGACCATTTATAAACTGGCCCATTAAAATTCTTTCTGGAATATCGTTCAGGGGAGCATCCATCTCAATGAATTTCTGGCGATACTCCACCACCGTCGACGCTTGGGTCATTACTAGCCATTGTTCATGAAGTGACCTGGCGTTCGCCGGTTGGAATTGTTGAAGTACCAACTCCTTCAACTTAGCCCAAGATTTGATAGGCCTTCGTTTATTCTCCCAGTGGTACCACCTCAAGGTGTCTCCCTCCATGGAAACCACCGCAGCCTCCATTTTCTCCTCCTCATTCAAACGGTAGAAGGAAAAATACTTCTCTCCCCTCAAAATCCATCCATCGGGGTCACTACCCTCAAATAGTGGCATTTCCAGCTTACGATATCTCCATCCTCCTCCTCCACCTGGAAATCCCCGACTCCCACCCCAGTCTCCAGGACCTCCCCTTAACCCAACGCCACCATTGCTCCCTTCACCAGGGATTCCTCCTCTCGTTCCCTCATTCATCCAAGCCAGCTGGGCCTCATAATTTTCACGGGTTCTGATCATTTTTTCCTCCAATCTTTTTGCCACCGCCTAGAGAGCTTCTCCATGGTTTTTCTCCACCTTCTGGAGGTCCTCCGTGAGCTTCTCCATCAAAGCTTATCTCATCGCTCCCATAGCTCTCTCAACTGCTGCTGATACCTTCTCCGAAATGGATCCCTCTAAGAGGGTCATTCTCTCCTCGAGTGATTCCACCCTTTGCGCCGCGGAAGGGGCCATGAATCTGTGCGCTCTGATACCAAATGGTAAGTACCAGGGTATTTCAAAAGAGTAGGAATTAATTCACCCACTACCAAAGCAAATAGGAATCAATAAAAAAGAAAAGGAAGATTGTAGTATAGTTGTATGAATGGTAGAAATTTCAGTATTACAAGGGATTGAGCATTCGAGAGGCTCAAATCTCTCCCACTACAATCGTTCCCAATTTCCCGATGCCCTCTCTTTCCTCCCCTCCCCCTTTTTATACCCTGCTATAACAAACTTTAGTTATTCCCTACTCTCCCTCTGCCACCTCATCATTTTTTTAACCGAATTACTAGGCATTCCCATCTTTGCCCTTGTTTCTCCTTCTTGCGTAAGTGATCTTCACAAATACTCTAGGAAGGTTCATTACAAATGATCGGTTATATATAGCATCCAGGCTTATATACTGAAGTCAAGTGTTTGTTTTGTCAAAGAAGGTTATCTAAGCAATTGAATCTCTTTGTACATCGTTTATCTGATCGGGTGGTACTACTACTATCAGAAAGTGAGTGGAGGTCGGGTGAGCTTTAGTGGCTTTGGCAGTAGTTATGCTCCTCTCAATATAAAGGTGGCCTCTGCGTTTTTTGATTTGTGTACCTGGAACAAAAGAAATGGGAAAACTCTTGTGGCATCTAGCTAAAAAAGAGATATATTCTCTGAGTTAAATGGAGACATGAATATCAATTATTTCATGAGCATGAAGATATTTATGGTCCGGCTGACCAGATAAATATTTAGATTGGCATGAACCATGAACTCTTCCACAAAAAATAAAATAAAAAAATTATTGCACATTACAGCCGTAGTGCTCACACTTTTATAAGACACGGTTTATGGTGAACCGAACTCACCTAGAAATTTCTGGTCTGATCCACTGCCTGCTTTTCTTGGCTCATGAAGAGGATTATTGATCTAAGATCTACTTTGTTCACTGTGTTCGAAGATGGACATAATGTGATTTGCTCTCATGGGAAATAGGATACACATACAGCATTTCCGGCCTGATGCTATGATGTACTCAGGAGAAAGGGGCAGAGGTACCATGGAGAAAAGCAATTAGGCATAAACTAGCTCATTCTTATAGATAGGTATTACTCCCTCCCTTAAAAAGTATAATCATTTTAAAACAATCTTATAGATTAAAGAGTTGGAAATATTTACTTATTTGTTTGTATTAAAAGACTATGATTATTGTTTAATAATAAAATCATCACCTGACGGAGAATATATATATATATATATATATATATACATTAAATTACACATTGAAAATATAAAAAGACCTTCTCTTCTTCTCTTTTTTTTTTATAATGTGTGTGTATTAAATTACGCATCGTAAATATAAACAAGACCTTCTTCTCTTCTTTTTGTTATAATGTGTGTATTATAGATTGGTGAGAGTATGTCTTGGTCTATTTAAACAAAACATTAGGCCACATTCATCGTATGTAGAAATTTTTAAAAGTTATATTTTGCTAGTTTATGGCTCATACATGATATACTAAATTTATCATAAATGTTAAATCTATGGCCATTATGTTTATGACTACGAAGATCTGTGGAATTTATCATTCATGAGAATTGTAAAAGGCTATGAATGTAAATTTATTCCTGGACAAACCTTGTGCGTGCTCTCAGTTTCTTCTCTTCATTGTTCAACCAATTTTATGCAGAGACGTGGCATCTACTCCTTTCCACTCAATGTAGAAGAAACACGCTCTTTCTTACGGCGTCGGTTCTTCGCGAATATCACGAAATGCTCGAGAAGGAAGGCTTATCTGGTGAACAAATTACACCATCTCTAATCTGCGGGTTCGTGTTGATTTGAATGACTAAAATAATGTGGCGACACGTTCGCGTTAGCACTTTTTGTGGCATTAAATCAAAGACCTCTTCTTATTCGGTAGACTAAAAAAAACGGAAAACAGACGATAATTCAAGACTGATCAGTTGATAATCTTCGTTGCATGTAAAGATTATGTCATTTATATACAGCTCATAATGATCCTTGTTTTACTCACCTATCTTGTGTTCTTTAATTATCTATTTACTAATAAAGTTATTTAGATATTGCTAACCATAGCTATTAGAGCTACCAATAATTATATAATTTTCCCAAAATATTCGTATTAATTATTAGAGACCGTGTGCTAAATATTTATATTTTTGTATTTGAACCATAACTCTGAGTATTGTCTTTAATATTTTTCAAGTTATTTAGTCTCACACCACCCCTTGTGTATAATTAGTGATTCATGGATCTCTAAAGTTTTTTTTTAATTTTTTTTAGATTTATAGGACCCGTAAAGACAATTATAAATTACCATATGGGCAGTGAGACCATAAAAATATTATAATACCGAACAAGAAGGGGTAGGAATTCACTGATCTTTAAAGTTGTGTTTGGTACAAATAACTAAAGAATTGGTTAAAGGCCAATATATAGTGGTAATGGTGGTGGAAGATGAGGTGGCAGAAGTTGTGGCGGTGGTGATGATGACTTATTTCTCTAATTTTAGTATAAAATATTTAAAACCATATGTTGTAATTCTGTAAAAATAGTTTTTTTTATAGAAAACAAACTAAAATTTTAAAATGAGCACAAGTATAGAAAAACATGTTTTAAATTTAACAATGACAATTTCAAAATATAAAACATGAAAAAAATCATCAAATAGGGCTAAGATGTTAGTTGAAAATTAAAAATCGAAAACTTCATAAGTTTCTTGAAGCTAATTTAACAAATTTCTCAAAATTTAGCTTTTTAATCCAAAAGTTTGTGTACAAAATGAAGCACAAAATTATTATTTTTTGGATGAGGAAAAGTTTAGGTATCATATGAAGCTTTTTATTCTCGCATGAGGTTTTTTAAGTTTAAATAAGTTAAGAACTAACTTACAATGACCTCAAAATATACCAAATGTGGTATGGTTAGTAATTAACATATAAGTTCACAATGACATTAATCAACGAGTTAATTTAAAATTAGGATTCATAATAACTAGATTTCTAATTCAACCATTAGATCAAAACATATTCTTTTCACTCATTTGTCACAAAATTACATGTGTTTACTATGGTTGCCATGCACCTTCATACTTAGCTTTGCTACTTTTTTTTCGGGGCAATTGTTATATTATGAATCTGGGAATAGGTAGCTAGGTAGACACAAATTAGAAAGTTAAATATAATCATCATGCATATAAGATATAACCACCATGGATCTATATAAATAAGACATAATTGCCATTTATTATGTGTTGTCTACTTTTTCAAGTATCCATGTTATGTTTCCCTAACATAATATTTACAGGAATAAACATAATCACCATAGAAATAATATAGAATCACCACACTCCAATGGTGTACGTCAATTTGGCTATAATAATACTTCTAAGTTTTGGTACTCGATTACATAACAAAACCTTCAAATTTAAAACATAATTGAGTTTTATTAACTTTCATGGTTTAAATACTTACAAGTTACAACTTCTTAACTATAAACATGTATTCATCATATAAATTGTGTCTTTATATAGTAAAAATAAATCATATAATAAAGTTGCATGTGATTATTGTACCCAACTTGGTGATTATTTAGTCATAGACTTGTAATTATTATATAACAACTTAGTGATTATTCCATAAACCATTTTTGTGAATGTGGAAGTGAATCATAGCCTTTCAACCACAATGAATGACCATCTTTATATAACTCATCATATGATTGTCCTCACAAGCTTTCATCCCAAATTTATAAAAAAGATATTATCTCATTGATAGATTTCCACTAACTTTGAACCTTATCTTACCTTTCCTAATACTAAACCCAACTTTGTATGCATAATCGTTATATAACCTATAAGCCTCAAGTTGAGAGTAAATATGGAATCCTAATAGTTCATAACTTCCACCTTTAATTTTAGAACCTTTATGTTCATGGACATCAACATCTGTGTCCATTCATAACTTATTCATCAATGATTAAAATAATGATATTAAATGATTAACATAATGAACTTAAGTGATTAACATAATGAGCATGTTAACCTAAACCTAAATGACTAGCATATTCATTAATATGTTGAACATAAACATTTAACATAATGAATCTATCTCTTTTATGGAATGAACTTAAACAATTAACATTATGAACCTATACGATTAAAATAATGAATCTAAATGATTAACATAATAAACATAAGTGATTGACATAATTAACAAGTTAAATAATATGTTGAACAAAAATGTTTAATATAATGAACCTAACTATTTCATGGAATGAACATATTATTTAGGTTAACAAATCTATAATTAAACACAAAGTCAAGTTCTCATTAAGATGCTAAACATAAACATAATGAACCTTATTGTTTAATGGAATGAGCCTAACCAGTTGACATAATGAAGACAGTAATTAAAAAAGAACACACATGTTCATTAATATATGAATATAAACATGTAATAGCCTGCACCTAAATGGTTAGAATAATGAACATCTCTTCTAATTGCAATAAACCTAGAATAGAGACATAAATACATGAAAAGTAACACATGCACATGTTCATTGCCAAAATAAGAAATAGAGAGCGTAAAACATATATTATATAAATGGAAATCTTAAGTGTTTACAAAAAGGGCTACGTCAGGTTTCAAAACAACCGAAATGTATATTATAACAAAATAGTTGAAGTGCTAAAATACGAAGGAGATAAGCATATATAGGACAAGCCCCAAAAACCTAGTTCATTAAGGGCCTACAAAATATCTTCAAGTTTCTACACTCTTAAGCTCCCAAGCCTAACACAAGTAGGCCAACTACTGATCATTCTCAAAAACCTACACATATTTCTTTGCTCATGAGATTGAGTAAGTAACCAAACAAACAAATACATTAGTGTACTACGTACCAAGTAAGCCAAATTACCTCCTTAATAGGAGTCACAAACATGCAAGGACTACGATAATAATAAATATCATACAAAAATATAATATCATACTTACAGGATACTATTAGATATACATGCACTATCATTATCATAGAATGCATAAATATTATAGGTCATGCAAGGACCTCGATAACGCAAAACTTGTCATGCTTATTAATATAACATAGATATCATGAACAACAATATTTAATTAATTACAAGTTATTCCACCACTCACCAAGCTCTTATACTAACCAGTTACATGAATTATTCATTTGACCCATTTTTCAAGTTACATGTTACATTAGATTCATCATTTTTTAGCCTTTATTCATTTTTCGAGCAATGGACTGATTACCAACCCATGGTCTCACATAACATAGAATTCTATCCAAAGTAGAGGACAGAAAGTTCATTCAAAGCCAAGTAATCACCAATAGACATAAAGTTTGGTTGAAGCCAAGTATCCACTAATAGACATAAAGTCTGGTGAAGCCAAGTAACCATCAATAGACATAAAGTCTGGTCGAAGTCATGTAACCACCAATAGACATAATGTCTGAATGAAGCTAATAAACTAACTCGGTAACCATACCCTTTAGTATCAATACCTTCTAGTACATCATTAGTGTTAAGAGTAGGTAAGACATCGGGATCTACTAGGATCCCACCTAAATGCACCAATAAACACTATAAGGCAGAGTGACCATCAATAGCTAATTGAGGATCAGGTAATCTAGACCCATGTATGAATCGATCATCTTTCACTTTAAATGATTAATGTGTTATTCTGTAAGATTATATGATCATATAAGGCTCTATTAACAAACAAGTAACATATCCACATAATCACTCCATCCTAACCATTGTTACCATCCAAGCCATGTTGTAGGACTTCCATTATCGTTTAGCCAAGTTTAAATCAATCCATTAAGATAATTCATTTATGCCAAGATTCTAGATTACATCATCAATTTATAGCAACACAGCATACACAAATTTTCCTATTAAAACCTTCAAAATGTACTTATTAAGAATCTCATGAATTATGAACTCATTAACCCATCCAATATGTTAGTCAAGTCATGCCAAAATGTGTGTTCTCATAACTGAAGAATCATTTTTATAACATAATGTCAAGTCTCAAATCATACCAAGTTCAAAAAAAACAAAAACAACACTCTCTAACCAAACCAACTGATTAGTTTAGGCTAACCGATCAATCGGGTTGGCTTAGCCAAACCTTAGAGTTCCTCTCAAAAGTAGTTTATCAATTTAATTAGACTAGTTGATGAGTTCTGATAAACCAATTGATGGGTTTAACGAGAGAGCAACCCAAAGTCATCGCAAGAGACCCGATTGATTGGTTATGCTAACTAGTCGACTAATTTAAGAACTAGTCAATTAACTCACTCTAAAATAACACAAAATAGGCATTTTAAATGCAATTTAGGCTCCAAAAATCCAACCATATCGTAATCATAGCATCACCATTATAGAAAAAAGAGGATACACATGCTTAGGTGCTAATCATGTTGCATTCACATAGAATCAATCTTAATTTCTTATGGAATCATACCTCAAATTTCTTAAATACTCTAAATTTCAATACCAACAATCTTATATATGCATACAAAGATCAAAAATTACAAATTATACTAGCTTATATGCTTCGTCATGCCAGATTTTAAAGACAAGATTGACTTACTTGAAAGCTTAGAAAAATTTCTACACCAAAGATATAAAACCTTTGGGTAAAAGATTTCAAGTCTTAAAAATTTATAAAACAAAATATCAAAACTCAAAAACTGTCAAATAATTCTTAGAAACCAAGAAATGTGAATTTGTGAAAGAAATAGAGATCACTAAAAGGATCAACTGAAAGTGAAAACTCAACTTTTTTCAAATCTAACTCTTTCTTGGTTAAGAATAAAACAAGAGGGAGCTAGAGAAAAGGATCAAAAGGGATGCACGAATTAAGTGAAATCTTGAAATGGAGAAGAGTGGAGCACAAGTGTTAGGAAAAATTAGAATATTTTTAGCTATTGAAAAGATGTGAACAGGAGAGAAGATTAAGGTTATATATAATAAATTAGTTAAGGAATGACTGAGAGAGTGTAATTACATCACAAATCCTAATTTCATTGTTTTGAATTTGGATCGAATCTGCAAATTTATCAAGAATATATTGAATTCCTTCCTAGAGCTCAAATGGTGATTTTCTAGAGAAAGTAGGTGTATATTATCCAGAGAATGGCTGAACACATGAAAGGAAATAGGTAGATCGGCTTGAGAAGCAAATCTCTTAGCCATGCAAAGAACAAATCATCTTCTCTAGTGTAGCAAAGAGGAGAGAGGAAGATGGATACAAAGGATGAGGTCATCCTCTCCCTTTTCTGCCAAAATCAGACCCTCGAATCCATTAGAGATAAAAGTAAAGCCGGATAAATGATCAATGGGGTTAAATATTATCTAAGAAACAACTTGGAGTTTTATCAATAAGGTTCCATTTTGATGAAAGCATTTTTTTGGAAAATTCATAATATACTCAACTTGAAAAACTAATCAATTAGTTTGGTCGACTGTTCTACAAACCAATAGATTGGTTCTCCAGACTATTCGATCAGTTCCATTGAACCAAAATCAAGCTAAAACTGATAGATTGATCGATTGGTTCATAGAATAAGTCAACTAATATGCCAAGAAAACTCATTTTACTCAATTTTTCAAGCCTTTTTTCCAATTCCTTTTCAAAATAAACTCAAACTATATTTCCAAATCAAAATCAAACACCATCCTAAATCTATTAAGCATAATGCATTCCCTTATTGATAATCTCAAATTATGGGGGTATTAATGTACTACCCTATTAAAAAGAGGTTGTGTCCCCGAAGCCTACTAAACTAAATTAAGCGAAATTATCCAGTGACACAAAATACACATATCTCATTAAAAAAAATAATGGAAAAGGGGATACTATACCCTTAAAGAAAAGGGTACACCAAAAGAAGAGAACAAATTGGGGTACTTCACTCGAATCTCTATCTCAGCCTCCCACGTGGACTTCTCGCTACTATGCCATGACCAAATGACCTTTACTAGTGGGAAGATTGTTGTGCGCATTTATCTAGTATTTGTATTTAGAATGCACACTAGTTGTTCCTCATATGTTTATAACTCTTTGATCTTTAACGTCTTAGGTTGGATATCATAAGAAGGATTTGCTACATGCTTTCTTAACTAATAAACGTGAAAGAAATTATGCATAGGTGACAACTCTACTGGTAGTGCTAACTGATAGGCTACCTCACCTAGTCGCTCTAAGATCTCATATGGTCCAATGTACCATGGACTGAGCTTACCCTTCCTACTAAACCTCATTATTCCTTTGATAGGTGACACCTTAAGGAAGACTCTATCTCCCACCTTGTAACCATCGGTTCATTTTCTCAAATCTGCATAGCTCTTCTATCGATCCTGGGTCATTATCATATGGCCTTGAATTGATCGGATATGTCTCACTGTCTCCTTGATCATATCCAATCCCAACACAATCGTCTCACTGATGTCATTCCAACACAAAGGGCTATAAAACTTTCTCCTATACAAAGTCTCAATTTCATTATGATACTTGCATGATAAATGTTGTTATAGGAGAACTAGATCAAATCCAGGCCGTCCTCCTAATTGTCACCAAATTCTAACACACATACCCAAAGCATGTCCTTTAAGTTCTTAATGGGTCTCTCCGTCTAAGCATTTGTAGCTGGGTGAAAAGTAGTACTCATCTTCTATTGAGTCCCAAAAGCGACTTGTAGTTTTTACCAAAAGTGTGACAAGAAACTGGAGTCTTGGTCCAACATGATGTCTCTAAGGAACCCATATAGCCTCACAACATATTTCTTGTAAGTGTTGGCTAAATACTATATACTCCATGGTGTGTTTATTGATATGAACACTACCAACTTAGCCAGAAAATCCATAAGAACCTAGATTTAATCAAAACCACCATGGTTCTTCAGAAGACTAACAAAAAAAATCCATGGATATAATATCCCAATTTCACTTTGAAGCTTCTAGTGGTTGTCCCTACTAGTCTCTTATGCTTGATTTTGACTTTCTGGTAAGTCAAAATTTGAGTAACAAACTTTACAACCACCCATTTCATACAGCGCCACCAATATACCTTCTTCAAATCCTTATATAACTTATCTCCTCCATGATAAATAGAACTAGGAGTATAATGACCTTCCTTAAGGATTTTTTTTGTTGAGTTCCTCACATCCCTATGGTACACACCACCTACCATGATATTTGACACTGTCATCTTCTAGGATCTAAAATCCCTTGGCTCTACCTTCTATAATACCCTATTTGTTCCTCTTGAGCTTAACATCACAAAGTTGGCTAGCTTGAATCTCTTAAAAGATAGAACATATGATGTTGAGTGCACTCATCCTATTTTCCAAACTACCAATGGTGATTAACTGGATCTCCACCTCCCTAAGCTCCTGACACAAGTGATCTGACAACACAATTGTGCTCATAAAATGTGACGTCTTCCGGCTAAGAGCATCAGCCACTAAGTTGGCCTTATCTTCTTAGTTGGCCAACTCTAGGTTATAATCCTTCACCAAGTCCAACCATTGGCACTGTCTCACATTCAACTCTGGCTGTATGAAAATGTACTTGAGGTTCTTATGATTAGTGTAGAATTTACACTAAGAGATAATGCTTCTAAACCTTCAAAGAGAACACCACTATAGCAAGTTCTAAATCATACATCAGATAGTTTTGTTCATGTGGCTTCAGAACTATAAGCCACAACTCTCTCGTGTTGCATCATCACACAACCAATCCATGCTTAGAAGCATCGCTATACACCTTAAAACCATCCAATCCACTTAGTAAGCATTGGATTTGAAGTCAAATGCCTCTTTAACTCCTCAAAGGACTCACTCTACTTTTCATCCCACTAGAAATGTGTATCCTTCCTTAAAAATTTGGTCAATGGATGAGATATCTTGGAGAAGTCTGCGACAAATCTATGGTAATAATCTGCAAATCCTAAAAAACTATGCATCTCCATGGCAGGCGTTGGTGCTGGCCATTTAGATATTGCTTGAATCTTGGAAGGATCCACTAGAACACCATCTATTGAGACCACATGACCAAGGAAATCTACTTGATCTAGCCAAAACTCACACTTTAAAAGTTTGGCATACAACTAGTGTGTTCTCAACAATGCCAAGGTTTGGCTCAAATGTTGTTCATGCTCTTCACGACTACTAGAGTAGCTGAGAATGTTGTCGATGAACACCATGAAGAAATAATCCAAAAATTGTCAAATAATCTAGTTCATGAGAGACATGAATGCTCCTGGTGTATTAGAGGGTCTGAAAGGTATCACTATGAACTTGTGATGGTTGTTGGTTCGAAATATTGTCTTTGAAATATCCTACTCAACAATCCTCAACTAATAGTAACCTGACCAAAGATTAATCTTAGAAAATACTATGGTTCCCTTGTGTTGGTTAAACATATCATCGATTTGAGGAAGAGGAGAATATTTTTTTACCATAACTTGATTTAGTACTCGGTCGTAGATGCACAACCTCAAACTTCCATCATTTCTCTTAATTAATAAAACCAACACTCCCTAGAGCAATACACTTGGTTAGATGTATCCCTTCTCCAACAATTCTTCTAGATGAGCCTTAAGTTTCTTCATCTCTGCATGTGTCGTATAGTATGGTGCTTTGGATACCAGTTCATCCATAGCAACAAATCAATCATGTCTTGAACTCGTGGCATGCCTAGAATCTTATCGGAAAATACATCGGGATACTCTCATATCATCGGGATATGTTCTAGCGGTGTCTCAATGACCTCACTATCTTGAACACTACATAAGAAGTGTTGATACCCTTTTTGGATGAGGGTATTCAACATGATAGCCAACACGACCTTTATAGAGGGGTTATGCTCATACTTCTAATAGGAGACTCTAAGACCATTTGATCATCAAAGAACCACACACTCTTGTGCACCATATATTAGAGCCCAGCACTTCCCCATCATGTCTATGCCAATGATCACATTAAAATCGTGCAATTATAGCTCCATGAGATTTAAGGGGAATTTACTCCCCCAACTATTAAGGCCACCCTTTTAAAAAGCCTACAACACGCAATTCTATCCCCTGAAGGTAAGCCAATAAAAGCAAAAATACTACAAAAAGGAAATAAAGAAGCTCAAGCTACAAATGTGGATGACACAAAAGAATGTGATGCACCAGAGTCAAATAACACACATGTTGAAGAGGTAGATAGAGTAAGCATACCAGTCACCACACCGACCTGACACTTAGCCTTAGATTAGTTAATAACGTTCAAGCATCCATCTTAAGGAAATCCTACAACATTTCTTGGGCCCTAACCTTGCTATAAAATATGGGGCTTTTGACTCTTAGGTTGACTGGTACAACTGGCAACACTAAATAGTGACAAAAGAAATCTCTTAGTATGTGATTGCTATTAAATTGATTCGGTGCTCTGAGCTTAAGGTTGACTCCTCTAAATACTACCACCTCTAACATGGCACTCATAAGCCTTGTGTCCCATCATATCACAACCATGGCAAGTCACTATGTTACCCTCATAGTCTACCCCCAGATGATCTATTCCGAAACTCTTATAATGGTAATGCCTTTCCTCAAAAAGTCCCCTAAACTAACCTTCCAATTGGGGTGATAACCCCATAATCCTATTATACCTAGGCAATATGTTGCCTCTAGAATAAGCCTTCTTCCTAGAGCCAGGATGTTGGCGACTCTCTATCTTCCTCTTGCCCTTTACACGGGCACTTCTCATCTGAATAAACCGAGAACCCTCTAAGGCTTACTTACATATCTCAACCATGTATAGCAAGGAAACTCCCCCCAAACTCCTTGTATCTAATTCCCAAGCCAATCTTGAAATAGTGGATCTACATTGCCTCATTGGACTCTAACTCAGGTTTAAATTAGACCAAGTCTATGAACCTCGTATACTACTCTTCCATCGACATGCCAACCTGTTGAAGCATCGTTAATTTGTCGTACTTCTTCATATAAATATGAGTGGGATATAATATTCCTTGAAATGCCTCAAGAAAGGGTCCCTAAGTGATAGGCTCTCATCCCATATGTTGAACACTCCTCCACCATATATCTACTCGGCCCCTTAGGTAATATATAGCTATATCGATTATCTTGTCAAATGAACGACCACAAGTAATAAAGGTCTTCTGTATATCTCTGAAACGTATCTCCATGATTTCGAGGTCCTTTTTTCCATTAGATATTGGAGGGTAATGATGCCCGACTCTCTTGAGCCAATCCTATAAAACTAGTGCTAGTGTTAGTACTAGCACTGGTGGCGGTAATTGTGGAGCTTGAATCTAGCTATCCATGTAGGCACCAACTGTCTCCTTAAACGCATCAATTCAATCATAATGGTGATTGAAAACCATTGTATCTTAAAGTCAAGTAACCACCAATAGATATAAAGTCAGACCAAAGCTAATAAACCATCAATGGACATAAAGTTTGGCCAAAACCAAGTAACTACCAATGGACATAATATCCGCCTGAAGCCAATAAACCACCAATAGACATGAAGTCCATTTTAATCCAATGGACTACCTAAATAACCAAACCCTTTAGGGTTTGTTTGGTTTATGGAAAATTAAGTGGAAAAGAAAAGAAAAATAAAGAAAAGAAAATGAAAGACATCAATTTTCTTTCTCTTGTTTGATTGTTAGAAAAGGTTTGTGGAAAACAAATGTTGGAAAATATTTTTTGTGTTTGATTTCTTGGAAATAAAATTTAAGAAATTTTTTTGATTATTACTATTATTACTATTTGAACGCCCTTATATATTCAATAAAAAATCAAAAATAAAATAAAAGATTACATTAGTACATAAAAAAAATAATGTTTTAAAAAATTTATAAAAGCTCCATAAAAAACCGTCCAATGGAAAATCTTTATGAATTAGATCAAATGAAACGTGAGAAAAGTGCGGCCTTTTTTTAATCATCATAGAAGGTATGAAAATCCTTGTCTATGTTGGTAAATCTTTGAATTTCTGGAACATTACAAATCGAAGACTTGAATTAATTCTCTAGTTAATTAGCTCAATAATTTTAAAACGACAGACATAGGTTGGTCAAACATGTAACAACCATTCTACCACAAAATAATTAAAACAAAGATATGTTAAGAATATCTTAGGACTAACAATCAAAAATATCCATTATAACTTACATGTACGTTAGGCTCTAGAGGACCCATAAGATAAACAATTGCAAAAGATGGAAGAAGAATTTAGATGGGCTCGAGGGGAGAGCAATGGCATTAAATTAGCATGAAAAGTTTATCCACAAAAATGCATCGGGTAGGATTTTCCAGCTACTTTCCTTTTTTTCGTAAGTTATACCAAGGAAAATGGTTTAGTATAAATTTCCTAACCTTTTTCCTTTTCATTTTGTTTCCTTGCAATTTTTTTAGCAACCAAATATTATAAAAGTGGAATCCATCTTATTTTTTTCCCTTTGCTCCGTGTTTTCCTAGAACCAAACAGACTCTTAGTATTAACACCCCTAGTACAACATTAGTGTTTAGAGTAGGTAAGGCGTCGAGATCTACTTAGATTCCACCTAAAGGCATTAATAAATGTCTAAAGGCGGACTAACCCCCAGTAGTTAATTGTAGATTGGATAATATACCCCCATGTACTGCTTGATCAACTTCACTTTAAGTGGTTTGTGTGTTATTATCCAAGGTTATGTTATCATACAAGGCCCATATAATAGCCAAGCAATACATCCACATAATCACTCCATCTAAACCATTGTTACCCTCCAAGCCATGTTGTGGGACTTCCATTAGTTTTTATCCAAGTTTAAATCAATCCATTAAGAAAATTCATTTATACCAAGAATATGGATTACATCATCCATTTATAGTGTTATAGCATACTTACTCAAAATTTTCCATTAAAACCTTCCAAAGGCACTTGTTAGGAATCCATGAACTATGAACTAATTAATCCATCCAATAAGTTAGTCAATTCATGCCAAGATGTGTGATATTGCCATTTAAGGATCATGTTATAGGGTAATATCAAGTCTCAAATCATATCGAGTTCATGATAATAAAAAAACAACACTCTTTAACCGAACAAGTCAGTTGGTTTGAGCTAACTGATCGATCGATTTAGCTCAGACAAACCCTAGAGTTCCTCTCAAAACCATTCAATCAATTTATTCAAAACATTTGATTGGTTTTGACAAACTAGTAGATGGATTTAACCAGAGAGCAACCCAAAGTCATAGTAAATGACTGGGTTGATTAGTTTGGCTAACCAATCGACTATTATAAGGACTAGTTAATGATTTTGGCTTAACTAGTCAATTGGCTCGCTCCTAGGTAGCCCAAAAAAAGCATTTTAAATGCAATTTATGCTCCAAAAATCTAACTATATCAATGTCATAGCATCACCATTACAGAAAATATAGTTTATGCATGCTTAGATGCTAATCATGTTGCATTCACATAGAATCAACCATAATTTCTCATGAAATCCTAATTTTCTCAACTTTATTAAATTCTCTATTATGCAATACCAAAAATTTCATATATGAATACAAAGATTAGAAATTACATAGTAAACTAGCTAACAAGCTTAGTTAAGCCTTAGATACAAAATTGACTTAATTGAAAGCTTAGCAAAATTTCCACATCAAGGATATAAAACCTTTGGCTAAAATTTTCAACTCTTGAAGCCTTATAAAATAATAGATTAAAACTCATAAACCTTCAAATAATTCTTATAACCCAAGAAACACGAATTTGGGAAATAAAATGGGATCATCACATCCAAGAGAATCTAAGAAAAGGATCAACTAAAGGCAAAAAAAACATAACTTTTCCAAATATAACTATTTCTTGATTAAGAATAAAAAAAAATTAGGGAGCTATGGGAATGATCAAAAGAGATTTAAAAATCAGGTGAAAGCTTATAATGGAGAAGAGTGGAGAACAAGTGTTGGGAAAACTCAAAATATTTTTGGTGGCTTGAAAGAGGTGAAGGGGAAAGATGATTAGGGCTCTATATAACCAATGAATCAGTCAAACAATGAGTGAGATAGTGTAATCATATATCAAACCCTAATCTCACCATTTGATTTTAGGTTGAATGGGCGAATTTGTCAATAATAGGCTGAATTCCTTCCGACAACTCAAATGGTGATTTTCTAGAGGAGGTAGGTCGAGATTCTCTAAAGAATGGTTGATAACAAGAAAGGAAATGGGTAGATCAGTGTGAGAATAAAATCTCTCAGTTGTGTAGAGAAATTATGGAACAAATTATTTTCCCTAGTATATTAGAGAGAAGAAAGGAAGTAGACAAAGGATGAGGTCATCTTTTTCCACTTCTACCAAAACCAAACCATCAAATCCATTAGAGACAAAACTAAAGCAAGATAAAAGATCAATGGAATTAAATATTTCCCATAAAATAGCTAGGATTTGGATTAACATGGCTCCTTTTTTATGAAAGAATTTTTTTCCAAAAAAAAAAATTTTAAAAACACCCAGCTCAACAAACCAATTAATCAGTTTGGTCGACCAAATGACTATTCTACATATCAGTTAATTATTTTCCCAAACCAGTCAACTAGTTCCACTGAACCAAAATAAAGCTAAAAATGATAGATCAATCGAATGGTTCATAGAACCAATCGACTTGTATGCCAAAAAAACTCCTTTTATTAAATTTTCCAAGCCTTTTTCCAAGTCCTTTTCAAATAAATCCCAAACTATATTTCCAAATCAAGATCACACACCATCTAAATTCTATTATAAAACAGAATTTTACACATGATAAGTCTCAAACTGTGGAGTATTAAAATTTCTCTTTTTTGCTTGAACTAAAATGGTTAACCCAATGAATCTATCTATTTAATGAATGAACCTATGCAAATTATAGAATGAACATAAATAAAAACATGCAACACCCAAAAATATACCTAATGAATTTCCATGCTCATCTTGATGCCTTAACTCTTTGTCACAAATCATCTCCATGTCAATTTCTATTAGTTCTTTAGTCAAATTGAGAATAATAAAAATTCATATGTGATTTTCAATCATTTTTCAAGTGTGAATTGTGATTTGAATATAATGTGAATTGTGATTCAAATACAAATGTAAATTGTAATTTGGGATTCTTTTGATACTAAAAATCAAATTAAAGATAAAAAAATTCAAATGTTCAACTTTTATGCTATTGAATGGAATATATAAAATAAATATGTTCTCAATATTGTATATTAATCTACACTAATAATTGGAAATAAACTGTATCTGCATCTAAATGAATTGCAATTTTAAATTAGAAGAAAAATGTCTTTGTGTTTCAATGTATAATATCTCCTAAAATATCACACACATAAGATAATATAACATAATACACATTCAAAAAGAACATATTGTCTAATGTGTAATAACTTTATGACAAATCACCTCCATGTCAAACATTTTTTTTCCAATGCTAGTGCTACTGGGACTATGATATAAATTGCAAATTATGGTGATCATCTTATGTTATATTGTTGTTCAATTATCATTTCAATTATTATAATCATTATTATAAAATAATAATAATAATAATAGATATAATTATATTAATTATGTTCATCTACAAATAGAGTGATGATTAGTTTGGTTTGATGTCATTTGGACTAGTCATTATTAGTATCTTTATGAAAAAACTCAATTTATTAAGTAGCTAGAAAATACTTTATAACTAGAATTTAACTCCTTTATATAAAAAATTTCATTAAGTTATTTGTCTACTCTTTGGTCAATTATAAATAATTAACACAAGAAAAATTATGTTTATTATTATTATTAGGCTTCACTATCAACTTATTTTTATTAGTTATTAAGTTTAATTTGAAATTTGGTAGATCTTAATTGATTATATGATTTTTTTTTAGGTAAAGGATAATATTTTGAATTTGGATCAAAATCTTTGACTGCTAACAAATAAATATTATAAAAGTTAACATAAAGATAAAATAGATTATAGGGTAAATAAAGATGAGATGTGTGTATTAAATATAAGGAAGAAAGATATATTTTGTAATAAATAATACAAAGTATTACTATTTTACTCACAGGGGCACACTTAACAAAGTGTTTCCAAACTCAACATATAATTTGTCTCGGAACAAGATTACAATCCAAAGGTTAGCTATCAATATCAAAACATTCCGAGTTTTAGACTAACATGTGTGTGTTTTCTACTAACAAAAAAGATACATTACATAAACACATCTTCAACGAACATATTTTCATAACACATTCTTAGAATATTAGGCATATTCTTAAGAGATTTTGTTAGTAATCTAACTATACTATGAAACACATTATATTAGTTATTTAACTTTACAATAATAATGATAATTTAATTTTCCTTAATTAGTAGAAACCTTATATTAGTATTGTCGGCCTTATAGTTAATTATGATCTTAATTAACTACAATCAAATTAATGACTATATAAAATTCCCATTAACATAGTAACTAACCATGTCTCAATCATTAAGAACATCTTGGGGTTAATTTCTACTCAAAGCATTAGTATTCCCCTCCCATATATACCCTTCCCTTACTAGTCTTTAAAAAAGTAATTACTATCTATATATTCCTAAGTGGCTATCATAATTAATTATCTCACATATAAAATTTAAATTTAAAGAGCTTATTTATTAATTAGTATTTTCTAATTGATAAAATAGACTTAGTCACATGTTTAATGTATTGATATTTTTACAATGTTTACCAAGATAGATTTTTCATTAATATTTATCTTTATTTCCTACATATTTACCAACATCATTATAAATTATACTTCTATATATTTATTGACTTCTTGGGCCTTGAAAAATAATTACAGTGGTAATTCAACTTCTATGCTCAAGTCTTAATTGTGTAAGACCTCATGAAATTACGTCATCATCCTATAAGGTAACACACAATAGTTGATAGGTAGTGTATTATGCCTTGTACACAATGCCTTTCTTGCCTCCTCCGCAAAAATGTTATAATCATAGTAAAAAGAAGAAGAAGAAGAAGAGAAAAAAAAGGTTAATAGGTAATAATTAGCGAATTAATTAGTTTAACTATTTCTATTAATAATCATATTGCGCCCTTGAGGATAACTAAATGACATGAACATCCAAGCATCTCCCTTGAGAAGAATTGGAAATCATGATCGTCGTATTTCACATAAGGTAACTTTAAGAAAATATATTTTTCGTAGATGTCATTGAGAGTGAGTCAAACTATATAGAGCTCCACTGATTTCTCCTCAAAGATATAAGTGATTCCTTGGACAACAACAACCCCTTCTTCTAATGTCTTGAGATCGCATAAATATTCATCCTATATTAAAGGGTTACATTAAATTCTTATATACCAACTATAGATACACTTTAAATAAAAATAATAATTAAAATTAAGGTATATTACATCAAGTACTTTGGGGATTGGGCTAATACCAAGGGTAGTAGGAGTAGAGCTAGGCATAATCATGTCAACTGCCGAGCTGACACTGATATAAAAAAAATCATAAACAACGATGAAAATATACATAAACGGTGATATCCAATAGTTGCGTAAGCTACAACCATATATGTTGTGGATTATCATTCAAAACATAGTTGTCTTCAACAAGATAAAAATAATAAAGGGCACTTAAAAAATGTGCAAAGAAATATATGGTGTTTAAGTTTTTCGTTGTCCTCTAAACTTAACTATAGATAGTTTTATTTTTTTAATTTCAAACCGCCCTTTATTACTTCATTCAATTTTCTAAGAAATTTAACACTAAGGTATAGACAACGGTTATAATTTATAATTATCGTTTATGCTCTAATAGTTTTTTTTTAAAATTCTTGATTGGGATATGGATGATGGTTTTAATTCATAACTTTGGTCTATAACCCTTTTTTATAAATAAAACAACCCAAAACCTGCATATATATATTTGAAATTGATACACAAACATTATTGTTGTGTATCCCATGCATATATATACTTAAACTCTATGTATAAAAGATAATTAGGTATATATATACATGGTCATACATAATAAAAACTCTTACATTAATTAAAAAATAATAATCAAGTATACTCAATAATATATACAAAACTATTACACATGCATCAATGGTTATAAGTATTTAAATCCTTAACTACAATCCTACAAATCATTTAAGTATGCATAAAAAATATATACCTACAACCGAATTCCTTAGCTAGCTAGCTCAAAGATAAAATTAAGTTGCTCTTATTTGACCTTGTTAATGTGGCTATCCAAAAATTTGACCTCATCACGTTTATATACCTAAGAAAAAAAATAAATGATCACAATTTTCATGGTTATAATTATTTAATTCAAGTAACAATATTGATAAATATATGTATGGTGATAAATTCATACCTCTGAATATCCACTCCATTGTTTTTTTGTAATGGCATCTTACATATATTTTATCACAAAATAGCCACAACTATCATTTTCTACTTATTTTGGAAACTTCATTAAGTGAAATGCATATCTTAATTTGTTAGAACTATACTAAACGGTAACATTAAAACATAGAAAAGACATTACTTACATACCTTCATGTTAACCCATCTATGTTCTACTTTAGGTTATTCTTTTTTCTTTTCTGCATATTTCTTAAATGACCTAAGTGATTCATAAATACATATTAATTATATGGTATAATAAGTAACTCATGAAATAAATTTATTAATACTATAAATCAATTAATTACCTATACATAATTTTTCGTGGAAACATCACACCATCTTCCTCCTAAGGAGTCAAACAAATATGTCAACAATTTCAATGGATATAAAATTACTAAAGCCCATTGTGAATTAAATAAAATGGAGAAAATTAAATTGATGTGAAGCCACCCTCATCTCTTGGACCATATACCCCATATGTTAAGAGAAGTGCCCACAGGATATCACTTGATGACATAAGAATCCATACTTGTGGTCATCATTCTCATATATAATTTTGTCTCTTAAAAACCTATAAGAAAATAATTACGTGTTAGTAATAATTTACAAATTATAATAATATTGCTAAATATAACTATATACTAAAATTGAATGAAATTATACCTTTTTGTATGTCTTTATATGTTGGACTTATAGTTAGCTTCTAGCCAACAAATGAACTAAGTTCTGGATCCTATATGTACATTCAATTATTGGTTCTTGACAAATAATCATGGTGGTAATTTAACTTTGATGCTAAAATATCTATTGCACAAGGCCTCGTCAAAAGACGTCATCATCCTACAAGGAAACACTTGATAGATTATAGGAGGTGAGTGGTGCCTTCTATGTAATGGCTTTTTTGCCTCCTCTAATTCTTTTTCTCATTGCTCCTTAGGATTTAGCTTCCTCTAGAAAATGTTACCATCATAGTAAAAAAAGTAATAATAATAAGAGAAGATGTTAATAGATAATAATTAGGTAATTAATTAACTAACATTCACCATTAATAATCATACCATGTCCTTAAAGATAACTAGATGGCATGACCATCCAAGTGTCTCCCCTGAAAAGCATATAAGATCACGGTCATTGTCTTTCAAATAAGATAAATTTAAGAAACTATATTCATCATGAATGTTGTTGAGAGTGACCCAAATTATGTCGGGCTCCAACAATCTCTCCTCAAAGGCATAAGCAGTTCCTTGTGCAACAATAACCCCTTCCTCTAATGTCTCAAGATCACATAAATATTCACCATATATTATAGAGTTACATTAATTTCATATATCTCATTTGCAAATATACTTTAAATAAGAATATGCTTAATATTAAAGTATATTACCTCATGTACTTTGTGAATAGATCTAATACTGGGGGTTGTAAGAGTAAGGGGGTCATAAAAGGAGTGGACACGATCATATCAATTGACGAGTTGAATATCCTTTCATTCATGTACTTTATATTTGCTCTTTAATTCTATAAAGATGAAGGAAGTGAAATGAAGATGGGGCAATTAGGAGGGAGGTACGAAGTAAAAAAATATGTGTTAGGACAGTTAGTTTTTTTTTAAAGGTTTGATGATATTAGGCTACATTTTGGGTTACATGAAAATATATTTATTATATTTGATCAAAGTTATATAATGAATTAATTTTAATTAAAAAAAATCAAATATAGTTAATAATATAAATCACAATAATTTTATTTTTATTTTAGAATGTATTTATATCTAATATCTTAATATATGTGTATATTATAAATTAAATAGCTAAAATTATAGGTTAATATGCAAAATTGGTCTAATAGTGTCCTTGGATTGGGTTTGCCATTGGTTCACTGGTTCGCCAACTAGGTATGGTTTTAAATCTTATGATTTTAAGTTAAGCTGATAATCTAGGGTCGGGTTGGTATCATGTTGGGCTAGTATTTGATCAAGTTATGATGCGTCGTGTTGGCTCGAGTCACATGTTAGGTTAGAGTTTGGTCGAATTTGACTCAAGTCAATCATTAACATGCCAATATTAGGATGAGCTATTGTTAGATTGGGTTTTGATTGGTTTGGGTATATATATATTGGATTTTTTTTTATCAAATCAAGTTTCGAATAGGTTGATTGGAATAAATATGTTAGATATGTTTTTAACAACTTTAATCACAATTAGTTGATGGTATAATCATTTGCATCTTGCACATGGTGTATACGGTGACTTATAAGGAAATAAAGCAATAATTGTTACAAGATTAACATGTACACGGTAGTTTTTGTTTGATGCCAATAGCATAATATAACTTTATATTTTGTTTAGTTTTTATAAATTAGACTATATTTAATTTGTATTCTGGAAAAAAAAATTATACCATCTTATTTTTGACATTTCTCCACAAATATAGAACCATATTATTATGCTTTTGACTTGCTTTTTTTTATGTAAAATATTATTATATTTTTTTTACCAACTTATCATGTTTTACCATAATTGTCTTTATATTTCACCACTATTTTGTTATGTTTCATCATTATTATGTTTGTATTTCGCTATTGTTGCCTTTTGTGTTTCACCATGATTCCCTTTATATTTTTTCATAATTATCTCCATATATCACTAAGGCAGCCTCTATGTTTCACTTTAAAAGCAACAAGGAACCATAATGAATATTTGTTTGTTAATGTTTCATCCTTGATAGTATTGATATTTTACCATAACCAATCTGGTGTTTCACCACACATTCAAATCACAATATATTTGATGTTTTATTATGATACATTTCAACATGGTATACTTGATGTTTTATGAAGATAGTTTCATATTTTTACTATGATATATTTGATGTTTTACTATGGTCCAACATTATATAGTATTACTTCTTTTTATTATTATGTTTCACTAATAAAATTGATGTTTCATAAATGTTAGTTGTAATTTTTCTAATACCACAATTACATTCTTGCTTTAGTACTATTTTATTATATTTTATCACTATTTTTTACCATAATATTTTTTTGATAAAATATATTAAGATAAATATTTATTTATAGAAAAAATCTCAAAAATATTATAATATAATTTTGAAACTTTATGATAATCATATTAAGAGATATTTTAATTTTAAAAAAATAATGGCATCACACAATAAGGTTAGACCATATAACTTGTGCTTTAATGAGTTAATCATGGTCACTGAGGTATGATTAGGGTTGTTCATGTGATTTAATCCTGATAAACTGATTCAAAAATTTAAATAATTGATCTAATATTTTTTTTCTAGATCAAATAAGTGATTGAGTTAAAAAAAAGTAACAAATTGGATATCTAATATGATAAATACAAACAATATTCGATCCAACTAATCACACACACACACATTCTAAAAATTACTTATCGTTAACAAATTTTATGCTTTATAATTAATATTTTTATTAAATATTTAATTTTTATGAGAAATATAACATTACTAATTAAATATAATGTAATTTAATACTCATATTAAATTATTTAATTAGATTGGTTCAAGTTATACAAATAAACTTTTATCTAATATCTTTTATTTGTTAAAATATTTTAAATATCCAAAGAATTATTTATAATCTAATCTATTTCATAAATATTTATTTTTTTTATTAAATATTTAATTATCAATTATCCGAAATATTAAGTATTGGATCCATCAACCTTCGTTATCATCATATAAGTCGCTACTCTAGCTATGTGAGTCCCTTCCAGCCTTCCGTGACTTTTGGGATCCATGTAATCGATTCGAAGCGGCAGGAGAATATATTCTTTGAGTCAGCCCGTTAACCTTTTCTCCACCAGAGCCCTGGTTGAATCTCTGTCTCGGTTTAATTTTTTTTTTCCGTCCTTTTGTTCATCCCCATCCTCGTCGACACCTCAATCTAAAATATACAAGCAATGGCGTTCAATACAATGCTAGCTCAGCGGTTCTTCCAGATATCGAGATGTTCGAATTCTCGAATCCCGTTAAAAACTCTATTGATCCAGTTCTTACTACCACAGGACCGTAGCAAAGATTCCATGGCTCCAGGCCTTGGTGAAACTCGTGTGTTCCGTCGTATCCTCCAACGCCGTCCGTTGTACGAGTCGACAATGTTCCCGGAACGAACCCGATCAGTCCCCACGGCTACAAGTACTTTCACCGGTGGCGCCACCGGCGAAAAGCTGACAGAGAAACTAAGAGGGATGGACATTGCTAGAGGTCGTCTTTGTTTGGACGGAATTATTTGCCCTGTACCTCCGCCGGCGGAGAATTCGAAGAGAACGAAGGAGGTAGAAACGGAGGAGGGCAAGAGTGGCATTAGTATTAGTTCTAGTGGTGTGAATCTGACAGTGAAGGATGTAAAAAAACTGCTGAGAGCGGCGCAGATGGAGATGGCTAAGATGAAGTTGAGAGAAATATCGAGGGATTGGATGGAGTATTCCGAATTTATTGAGATATGTGTGGCGAGTTGTGGTAATAATAGAGAATCAGGGATGGAATTTGCGAAGATGTTGGATGATTCTGGATCCGTTATTGTTCTAGGAAACGCCGTTTGCTTGCATCCCGATCAGGTTGGTTGCAATTGCAATTCTTTCCTTGCAATTCCTTTTTTTTTTTTCGTGATATCTATCCTTCGTTTTTGCTGCAATTATTTTCTAATTCAGAGATTGTGCAGTTGATTTATATATGAATTTGAGGGGTTATTTACAGTTCGAATATATTGAATTGTATGTTTTTCTTTCTGTTCTGAAATTGCTTCTTCATTCTGAAACTGATAAGTTCTATTATGTGTTTTTTTCTCTCATTATTTACAGGAAATTAAAACATTGGTACGCAAGGTCTAAGGGGGTTCCACTACCTTTTGAGATGGGTGACATCTCTTAGGATTTGTGTTTTTACTTCCCTTTTCTTACCCAAAATACCCTCTGGAATTTCTTTTTCTGATTTTGTTTGAGGGATAAAGAAATTGAGAAACATAAACATTGATAGATGCTGGAACTTTTTGGATGAAAGAGGGAGGAAGGAGAAAAAGGTTTGGGAGACCAGAGAAACTTTTAAAAGACGAGGAAAGAAAACGAGAGAGAACAGAACACAAGGGAGATGCAAGGGTGAAGTTTTACACTTACCTATTATATTTTTAAAGATATGATTTAATTGATAATAATCGGATCTAAAATATGATAGAGTGAAGACATAATATTGTTTTGATCTAATTCTTATGTTGGGCTTAGTACTTTAATTGCTCCACTTGTGAACTCTGCCTTCTTTTCTGTCTGGTTGTGGCTTCTTTTGCCATTTGTTTTGGTGGGGTAGATGGGGTTTCTTGGATTTCAGTTTTTTTGGTTTGTTTGTTTACACTCAAAAAAGAAAAGAAAGATGATTATCCAATCGATTGCAGCATTCACAAAATTATATTATCTGTGAGCGACAACATTGCAGCGTTGCATAAAGTAAATAGTTAGCTTGGAGTTTTGCATTATTCGCATAGGGTCATGGGATTCTCCATCATATTTTAAATCATACATCAATCTAGTTAATTAGTAGATGTGTCAACCCTTTTTGTTACCCCACTTTCTTGGGAGGTATTCCACACGGTTTCCTCCTCTTCTCATTGTTGGCATTCCTGCCATGTTAGTGAATTCCATAATCAGTGCATATGTGATCGTAATCAGACTTATTGACGTTGTAGGTCTTGGAATGGGTGTTCTCTTCATTCATTGGGTTAATAGAATCGATTGATAACATGTTCCCCTGCATCTGGAGTCTAGTTTTACCCAAACATATACTGTTTTCGTTGGTCTGTTTTTTTGTTACAGGTAGTAAAAGCCGTCCAAGGCCTAATCCCCTTGCCATCAAATGATCCAAATGACCCAAGGAAAAAAGAGTTGGAAGTCCTAGAGAAGCAGAAGGCCGAGATCGACCGAAAAGCCAAGACCTTAGTCCGTCGTGAACTCTGGGCAGGACTTGGCTACTTCGTAGTCCAAACAGCTGCATTCATGAGACTGACATTTTGGGAATTGTCTTGGGACGTTATGGAACCAATTTGTTTCTATGTCACATCCGCTTATTGTATGGCTGGTTATACATTCTTTCTTAGGACTTCAAAAGAACCTTCCTTTGAAGGTTTTTTCCAGAGCCGATTTAGCTCCAAGCAGAAGCGTCTAATGAAGAGACGTAATTTTGATCTTCAACGGTATGATGAGCTTAGGAGGATTTTTTATCCTTCAAAGTCCTCGTTGTTTATTGAGACGTCGTTTGGTGGTGGTATAAAGTCTGGTGATGCTCCTACTGCTGCAGTTTCTTCTCCATCTTCTTTTTAATTCTCTAGCTAACCATCAAAGAGGAACAACAGGACAGATGAGATAGAATGAGACAGAGATTGAATTTTAGCTTCTTCTTGAAATGATCAATAGAGAAGCATTTTACCATGCTTTCTCAGATTTGTCAATTTTTTTTCTACGCCATATCATTTTTAATGGTTTCTGAGTATAGGTCTTTGAGGCTCTGTGTAAATCATCGGAGAGAGGGTTAATTTCAACTTTTTGTTTCTTATGTATTTATTTATTTACTTTAATTTTGCTTCTTTGTTTTGTCAGCAACTCAATTCAGTACACTCTCCACACCCCATGGTGTTTGCCTGTTTGGAGAGTGATTGCTGGCAAAACCTGTAGACTACACTGATGACTCAATATTGCATATTTGCATTGTAATTATGGCTGATTTTAATAGGTTGTTTGAAGTTTTTTTTTTAAAAAAAAATTATTTATAATAAGTATTTATTAAAAAAATAGGTTAATTATTTTTTAAATAGATATTTATTTTATATAATTACTTTTGATTGGTAATTTTAAAAGTGGGCTTAATTACTTGTGGCTTTTTATAGGTAGAGTACATATTATTCCGTAGATTATTTATCAATGATGAACCTTCCCCATTTGTTTTATTAGGTACAGATCGGTACACTTAGCGGCAGTTAGGGGAGGGGGGGAGCAACTAACTTTTCGGATGGGTCTGAAACCTTGACTACCAATATGACTCAAGCATACAGTTAAATACTAGTTTTGTGATAGCATAGCATATTGGTCTTTAGCTCGGATTGATCATAAGGCTTCGGACCTCATGTGATAGCATAAGAACTATTAATAATATTGATAATCATGTGGACATATATGTTTCTAAGATATCAAATTCTTATTTTCATACTTAATATCAAATAATATTTATTATACATGTTTATTAAACTAATTATTATAGTACACTCAAAATTATTAAAATACCCATAGACTATATAATATTGATAATCATGTTGAATTATGTATTTCTAAGACAACAAATTCCTACCGCCATTGTAAGCAATATTTATAACACAATAGACATTTTGGTTAATGTTAAATATCATGATATACTTAAATTACCAAACATTTTGCTAAAAGTGTTTCTAAACATACTTAATCTAATATTTTTACATGTACATGTCATACAACATCACTTTCCCACATTATACACAATTTAATCACACTTTTGTACACATGATATTTTACATAGGATAACATGCTTTCTTTTTCGATTTTTCATGATAACAATGATAATATAATTATATGTAACAAGTCATGCCTAATACAAATTACATGTCAAAACCCTAATATATTATCATGTGCTATCCAAACATTTTAGTGGAGTATAAAAGTTACCTGATTTCCAGCAATAGTAAAATTTATCAGGAACCGCTTAAAAATTATTAGGCTCCACTAATAAAACTTTTGTACCTAAAAATAATATCACATATACCATATTAATATTTGATCAATGAAATATTATTATTTTTATTAATAACATTTATTAAATATAAATTTACCAAACTACCCTTTATATTAAACATTACCAAATTAATTTAAAAATCAAAACATAAGTCACGTTGTATGTGCAGCGTAAGCCATGCATGTATAGAGGGGGAGGTGGCTTTGTTGGTAATGGTCGGAGGTGGTGGTTTGGTGGTGTTGATTCAATCATTGGGTGTAGGACGTGGGGGAGGTAGTAGTGGTTGGGTGGTGTGGTGCATGAGGGTTGAAGGAAGCAACGACGACAATGTAGGCTAGAGGAAGGGGGGAAGTGTAGAGAAGGGAAATGAGGAGAAAATGAATGAGGGAGGTGGTGATGGGGTGGTTGCAGGGTGATGGTGTAGGAGGGTGGTAGTTGTGGTTGGAGGTAGGTAGGCTGGGAGGAGCTATAGTGGTGGAGGACATGGAGTGGGGATGAGGTAGCTGAGAGAAGGTGGTGGAGGCAGGGTGATGTGTCGAGGGGAAGGGATGGATGCAAGGACCGTAGGGAGGTGGCTGGTGGCATTTGGGTTGTGAAGGGATGCTACAAGGTCGAGGAGGTGGTGGCTTCAAGTGAAGGGGTGGCAACGACAAAAACTGTGTTGCCCTGGGCATGGCTTGGTTGACTTAGAGTGCTTTTGGATTGATCGGTTGACCTCGTAGATCAACACAAATCCTTTTAGCATGTTTTTCCCCACTCACACTCTTCTTGAGAGATTTTTTTTTTAAATCCAAAACTTTTTAGGAGAGTTACCTATCCTAAAAATTCTCTACAACAAGCATGCTTAACTATGGAGTTCTTATGATGGAATCACTAAAAGGATGGTATACTATGTTTATATAAGTAGACATATCAATCATTATAAAATTCCACTTAACTTGGGGGTATTACAAATGTTCCTAGCGCGGGAGATTTTGCTATAACTCACACATCTGCCCATGTAGTAGGATATGTTTCATCGTCGGCATCAAACGACGATCGAAGATTAACTAGACCTACTGGTGGGGGTCCACTCATTTCAAATATTCTCACCAATTTTAAGGGTCATGTAGCACATGTCATAGGCTGAAGGAGGTATATCTTGCCATCGACGGGCTCAGACTCTCCTCTAGTGAAGATGAGGAGGCTAACCAACCCCTATTGATGATAGTTAGTAGATTTTTTTCTTGTATTTTAATTTTAAATTTGTATTACAACTATTATGACTTTGTTATTGGAGCAATTTTTTATATGCCAATTTTAAAATCTAGTTACATCACACACAAATCATCGACCTAAGTCTCACATTTTGGTTTGCACCCATATACCATTGCATAAAGTTTTGAAACAAAATACTTAAGAGAATAGGATAAACCAAAGTAAATAAAGTTATTCACTAAACTTGTTACATTACACACAAATCATCAACCAAAGTATCCCCCTTGTTTGGGACCTATACCCATTACATTACGCACAAATACTTACCTAATCTATGATTATACATTATACATTTCACATTCTAGAATTAGTCTCTAACCAATACAAACATCTTCCTTTCAACAAATCTTGAATTCACAACTATACATTTTGGTCTTGATAGATCTAGCACTTTTTAAATTCACTAAAGGTTACTTTCTATAAGCACCACGTTTCTCACAATATATCTGAACCCTACATTTTTTCAAGTTCTTGATACCTAAAACCATATTATGTGGGCTTAAAGTTTCTTTAACCCACCCAATTAATTACTCGCGGCTATTTAAAATCTCGTTTGTGGAAAATAATCAACTTCAATCAGTATTAATTGGATCTTGATTCTATAATTAATATTCAAAATATGAAATAATAAGGAATGAATAAATATAGAAATGAATAAAAAAATTATAGAAGGAGGGTTTTGGGGAAATTTACCCGCTAGAGTATAAAATCAATGGAAAAATGCCTTAAAAGATCTTACCCGCTTCCGGGTAAATCTCTTGTTAGTATTAGGATATAACATATGAGTTGCCTACCAAATGGATCTTCTAGCGAGTGATCTTGTTATAACACATCCAAAATTTACTAGTGAAAATTTTCATTTTTAGAAGTTAAATGCGGAAGCTAAGATAGTAAATCACAGGGTGCTATCGCCAAACTTGATAACAAATCGGTTTACTCTATTGTTCCGTTACCAAATGCTAAGACTAAAAATATTATTCCACTTAAACTAAGAACACAATTATAAATCATAGTAGCGAAAGAGTTAAAGAAATTAAATAACATTTCGAATAAAACCCACTATTAGTGATTACAAAAATGTTAGTGAAAGAAAATATATAAGAACTATACTAAATATAGAAACTTCCAATTCTAAATCACCGGAAAGAACCCCGGATAACCCTACACTCTCAACCCAAAGGATAGCCTTGAATAAAGCTTGCAGCTAGCCTTCAAAGGCTACTACCTATTACATAAGTAGGGGCCTAAGAAAGGAACTTTTTTAGTACAACAATACCGAGTAACCAATTATACAAAACTAATATGCAAGGTTCGTATGGAATACATAAAATACATCACGACAATACATGCACATTTAATTATGCATATATTAATTGAAATACAATAATTATTTATATAACCACATAACATCAAGACCATATACTACCAATGCTTGTTCATCTGGAAATAACCGGAACTTACTAATGGAGCATCCAAGAGATGCTCTTTGTAGTATAATTATAAAGCTACATCATTCTCAAGTTATAACCATAGTCACAATTCTCATTATCAAACCCACAACTTCTCAATACATAGGTAGGCCCATCAACACAACCAATAACGACACACATCATTACAGGTAGGCACAAAGGCTACTACCAAACCAACCTAATGGTTATTTTCATTCAAATATCAAACATTGTCATTTTAATTTACTCAAGGGGAGATTGGATGAACTTGAAGACACTAAGGTACCCTGATCATTCTAGTGCATAAGCAATGCATAGCATCCTACCGACTATCAACCCAAAGATGCAAAGGTACCCTAGTCGTATTGATACACGAAGGTACAAAATACCCTATCAATAAATACACCTAATATATAAGTATGCATACCCCCTACTTAAGTCTGTAGAGCTAAATAGAGTAAGATATAGGGTCTGGCTAGGGCACTAAGGCACACCAGAAAAATCCATAAACAATCGTGGGCTAAACCACGTCTTTAGAATAGCGTATAACACCCCCAAAATTCACTATTAAAAATTTTTATTTTATTTAAAAGATCCAGCGGAAGCACGAAAAACCAACTATGAATTTCGGGGGTATTACCGCCGTAATCGATACAAGCCCTGCCCCCGGTCGGTCTTGCACTAACCACAAGGCTAAAGAAAACCATCAACAACATGATTCAAACATTAAAATGAGATCTCATAGAAGAACTGAAATATTCATAATACGGAAATCAGAGTACGCGTAAAAGAGTTTACAATCCAAGAGTGCATAATTAAAGTTCCCAAAAGGGATAAAAGTTATAGGATGATAAAACAGAATTATATAAACCGGTATAAGGAAAAAGAATAGTAAAAGGAAATCCGCCCAAGTTGCTCTCGGTCCCCAGGCCAAATCCAAGCTCAACTCTTATCCTTGATCGATGTCTCAAAAGTATCGTAGGCCTCGAAGATAGAATCTCCTACCTGCACAAACTCAGGTGGGCCCTCTACTCGTGGGAATGAGAAGCACCCATGAAACGGGTAGTCAGTATGCTACATACTGAGAAAGGTGACTATGAAACTAAGGCCAAACATACAAAGACATATAACACAAGCATGATCATATAGATAACATACAAACAATACAGATAATAAAGGCCGAGATGTAGTCTGGATAAACTTATTCTTTAGATCTCTGATCAATATACTCATTTCACAACATGCTTGTTATCAATCCATACGAGTGTGGGAACTCCACTATTATAGCCGGTGGATCAGAAAATGCACAGGGCAGAATGCTCCTGACCACTATTATTGCCGGTGAATCGGTCTCCAAGACAAAGTGCTCCTGACCACTATTATCGCCGATGGATCGGTCTAGTTTCGAATCTCATGGTGTTTCACTGTAAGTACTTAGTGTCTTTCCATGTCTTATCATAACTTAGAGTTTGGTTTATTGAGCTCGGGATCCCCCACTATTATAGCCGGTGGATCGGAAACGTATAGGGGAGAACGCAACTGACCACTATTATATGACGGTGGATCGGTCTCTAGGACACCCCGGCACCTGGCCACTATTATGCCGGTGGATTGGTCTGAGCCTGGCTCAATAATCTTTCGATTTAAATGATTAGTGTCTTACTGTATCTTATCCAGCAAGATTTCACCCTAGACATACATGTCACAAATCGAATACTCTTATTCTCCCAAGAGGGGTCGCCCCATACCTTGGAACTTCTGCACCTCCTTACACACCCCGACATCCTCTCCTTCGTCCACTTACTCACACTGGGAGCCCAACTCCTAAGTGTGTGGGCCAAGGCCCACTACCTTATACCATCCGTGTCCACTCACCATCTTCCCCTAGGGTTTTCCCCCGAAACTGTAATTGGGCCTATGTGGCCCATCCTTCCTCTAACTCATCCAACCAAAGCCCCTTTATTACCCAACACATCATCTCACTTAGATTTGATCCCCATCATTTCACTTTACTCCCCAAATACACTTATGACCATGAAACCCTAGTTGGCCACTCCAAACCCTAACACCTTTCTTTCTCATATGTCACCTCTCCATTCTTCATCGGCCATCCTTTATTTCCCATGACATCCATACTCACCCTACACATGATATTCTTCCACTTTTATCCTTTATTCCACTTACCCTCAATCATTTTTACTTTCACGACCACCTCCAATTAGGGTTTTCCTCCCAAACCCTAGCCAGGTTCCCTATGCACCCTTATACTAACCTACGTACTATTTTTCACCCAAGGTCTTCAATCACCCCAACAACTCTTCCCTTACCTTACTTACACCCCAATACAACCTTTCTCATGTAAATTTCATTCCCATGCAAACTCCTTCCATCCCATGCAAACCCTAGAAATTTCCATGCAAAACCCTAGAAATTCCCATGCAACTTCACCCCACTCTTTTACTTTGCTCATAATCCCCTTTTATTTGCCCCCTCATGGATCATGAGATAATTAGGTCAATCTCATATCCTTTTTGTTAACTCACTTACTCATTCTTCCCTTTTTATCCTTTCACCCCACATCATATTATTAAACACCCTAGCATGTATGTCCTAAAGGGTCACATCATATAACATCACATGCACAACATATATATCCACGTACACATACCATAAGGGAGTCATATATGCATACCTCAACTCTAAGCTGTGCTACAAGTAAACAGTCATAAAAATCATAAAGTACACAACATAACATAACATATGGCATACAAGACACATAACACACACATATAGGGTCTTGGCTACATCCTTACCTAATACGACACCGGTCTTGGAGCATGCTCCTATGCCTCCTTAGGGTTTTGACTGGATTTACCTATAAGAGGGAAATACTAAGGGTTAACTTTTCTCTTACCAAAATTACCAGTATTTCCTACCTTACCCTAACATAGCCTACTATTAGGGCTAAAATGATAATAGTTCTTTTATAATTAAAAGTAGGGTTATTATTCTCAAAGTGGCTAACCATATTATTACTAGTTAAAATAGGTCTTAGTAGATATATCCGTTCATGTTAAGGTATTTACAGAAATATCTATATTATTAAAGATAAAAGCTTAATATTACTAATGATAATAAAAATCATAGTTGAAGTGGTAATACTAATAACAACCCAAACCTTATTGACGATAATAATGATATTAGTAATACTAAAGTAGTGATAAAAAATGATACTAATAATAATAATAATGCTAGTAGTGATAGTAATATCAATGGTATAGGTAACATTAATAATAATGGCAAGGTAATAATAATAAAGATAGTGATATTACTAATAGTTCTCATTTTACGAATAATACAAGCAAGGGTCCTAATAATCATAATATTGGTTATTTTAGTAATAATATGGCCAAGTATAAAAATATTGGTAGTGATAATAATAATAATTATAATTATATCATTATTATTATTAACTATATTAACAATAATAATTAAAGTGTTAAGAATAATACTACTAATAATAA